>CM049805.1:18700336-19112863 GCA_027422405.1 Ptychobarbus kaznakovi
TTCCAAGCAAAATCTTGGCTTAAGACAATATTCGATTGCCCTTCTAAACTGATCATGTAACATTGTTATTGTAACATTTCGATTACAACCCCTCCACTCCAAAATTTCAAAACTAAATAGACTTTTAGGTGTATAAAAGTATATAAATCAAAAACTTTGACACTTAATTTTTTTTTTTACTTATTCCATATGGATCGATTAATCCAAGTCGGCAACAGAAATCTCAGGTTTCAATAAAAATCATCTGTGTTTTGAAGACGAACAAATGTCTAATGGGTTTGAAACAGCATAAGGGTGAGAAGAAATATTCTATTAGGAAAGCACAATATTCAGCACCAAACTGGTTGTCAATATTAAAAGGTAATTTCCCAAACTTTTACATTATGATTACCTTTGCTATCATCTAATATTCATTTAGCTAGTTAATTAATTGTTACCATTATCTTAAATAAGGGTGCTTTCACACTTGGTTCGCTTGTCTGGTCCGAACCCGAGTTTGTTTGCTCCCCCCTCCCCCTGCTGGACTGCGTTCATATTATCTTATTTGGGTCCGAACCACAGTTCTCGTGTCATCAAGCCAGCAGCTGTTTACCCCATTGCTTAGTAACAACGGCGCGTGAGAAGGCAGAAAAATGCTTAACATTGCTCTTGTTTTCACTTTTATATATTAATGTTTTTGAACCATTTGTTTTGTTTACAAAGCTAAATGCCTAACAACACTCTTACGAATGTACTGCAAATTCTCTAAAGAATGCTGAAGGTGAACAGAAATAAGACACACAGCTCTCTGCTTGCAGCACGTCAGTCACGCTCGTGAGGAAAGTGAGTGAAACACACAAACAAATATTTTTATCAAATAATACGACATTAATAGCAGTTCACTTCCGTGATTTGGTGGGATTGCGTTCACATCAGCAGCGAACCGTACCCCAGACTAGGGCTGTGCAATTAATCAAATTCGATTCTCATGCGCATCTCGTTAGTAAAGCCGGTTCCGTGATTGGCGCTAAATCTCCATCACCTGTTTTCAAATGCAGCGGCAGTTAATACACAGAGCCGTAGTTCACTGACAAGCTACGCGATATCGCGTTCAAATCGCAGATGAAGCGAATTCGATTATGAACGCGAAATTGCCTAACTTGTCAGTGAACTACGGCTCTGTGTATTAACTGCCGCTCAATTTGAAAACAGGTGATGGAGATTTAGCGCCAATCACGGAACCGACTTTACTGATGAGATGCGCATGACAACCGAATTCGATTAATTGCACAGCCCTACCCCAGACCACCCTTTTTAAGCAGACTCGGGTACGGTTCGCGGGTGTGCACCGAGGTCAGAAGACAGCGTTCACATCATCCAAACGAACCGAACTCTGACATCAATCGATCCCGGGTGCGCATTAAAAGTTCTAGTGTGAAAGCACCCTAAGAAACTGTGGTGAATACATGCATTTCACCACCCTAGAACCACAGAGACATGAACATCAGATACACATACTCCCTCTTTTGCAGATTGAATAGGAAATTAGTTGGTTTGATGTCTCGGTGGATGATGCCAATCTTGTGAATGTGTCTCAAGGCTTTGAGCAGGTGGAAGATGTAATGCCTCACATCCTCAAAACTCAAGGAGCCAACAATATCCTACAAGGAATTAAGACTTATGGGTAAAATCTTGGGTACTGGGTAAGCAATTCATGGTGTATCGTTATTTGGGGTAAAAGCACATACTGCGGACACTTACCACAAATGTTTGATGCTCCATGTATGGCATGACAATGACCACATGATGCTCTTTCCTGAAGCAGTATGTGACTCCCATCACATTTTCTTTCCCTCTGTGGAGGGAAATATAATAGATAAATCCTCTACTGTAACTCTGAAACCCAAGACTGTTCTTCACAAGTTATCCAAGCCAGAAATATGAAAAAAAAGTCAAAATATGAAACTATTTTCATCACTCACCCAGCAACAGTCAGGCACTGGAGTTCAGCGGCTATACGCAAAGGGTGACTGGTAGGGATCAGGTGTTTCAATGCAAACATCCTTCTCGACCCGTCGGTCATCTGTGCCTCTGCCAAATACACTGAGCTGAAAGTACCTGTAATGACAATAAACATTCATAAAAGTTAGCTAATCAGCAGATAGAAAACAAAAAGCGTGATTTCAGTGCATTCAAAGATATCCCATCATACAATATTTAAGCAGCAAGAAATATAAATGGCAAACCTTCTCCAATTTTATCTATGATACGAAAAATTTGAGACAGCTGCGGCAGAACTTCATACAGGTATACAATGTCTGTCTCAACATCCCCTAAACAAAAGAGAATCAGATGAGTTTAATTATTTTGAAAAACAGTCATAGTCACTAAACACTAAACAAGCATTCCCTTGAGAAAGGGAAGTATAACTATACTGAATGCAATGTTTTTGGCCAACAAACTGCCTGTTAATTCCAATTAAATGAGAATGTATTAGATAATGCATACAGCTGAATGTACTGACAAGCATTTTAGGAAATCTAAACTCTACTTTAATGTTAATGCATTTATAATTTAATGTAATCTCAAACAACACGTTACAGTTAAAAAACATGAAAATGTGCATTTATTTAAGGCACAAGAAAATATTATTATGATTGATATTTTTATGATTACATGCACTTCTTTCTCACATTGAATAATTGTCTCACTCACTGGGAATTCTGTGTTGGCTCCTGCCCTTTTCAACACTTTGCTGAGTGCTCCTCTGGACAGTCAGAGCTGCTTCCATTTAATCCCACAACAAAAACCAACAGCTATAACAATGTGGGAAACTGTTGGATGACATTAAATAGTATTATTACTCATTTACAGCTTAACTGGCATATTACTAGTTTAACTGTACCCAAACAATGCCAACACACACGCACACAATAATAATAGTACAAAAAACCCGTAATATACATTTTAAGGTCGTAAGTTACAGCGGTAATGAACATATTATAGCTTACCTGTTTATGTTTTTTTTTTTTGCTTTCACCGAGTTTGAGAAACACTGTCCCAGACTAACGTTAGATCTGCACGGACATAAACGGTTACCGCGTAGAGTTCGAAAGTTAACTTAAGGGCTTATTTTGATATTAAACACTAAATGCGTCACCCTGTCAAACACGTGTTTTTCTAAAAGAAACGGCGAATATTTGAATATACACAAACTTTGGACTTGTTTGTGAGATGCCTCTCTTCCCGACGACTTCCAAATCCCGCGCTAAAACAAAACGCAGATTCTTCTTCTTCGATTGTATGGCGAGTAGCATCATTAAGGTGCATTATCGCCACCTACTGTATTGGAGTGTGGACCAGAGTTTACCCATTTCATTAAAAAAACCTCTAAATTCTCTTAATCAGCTCTGTTCTCTTAAGATAAATAAATAATTAACTATATTTTTAAGCTTTAATTAATGTATTCACATCTTTCTAAGTTCATTTTTCATTATTTTTCGTTCATTAGTAGCCTATACTTTTGACAAACACAAATGACATGTTCTACTAATTCCTCTACTCCACAGTGCTCACATAATCCTGTTGGATGTTTATTTATTATTTTTTAAGGTTTTATTCAGTATAGTATGTCCAACCCTTAATCTTGTTAAAATATTTTCCTCTTTGATACTTCTTTTATCCTCACTACTCCTATACTTCTCATTGTATTTCATAAAGATGACGTCCTGTATGTATTTACTGTATCCCATTTATGTTGCCACTCCTTCGTGGTATATGCATTAATTACTGATTTTGCTTCATATAAGTGAAATATTTGTGACCTCCTCATTTTCCAAAGCCCGTTTTGCTAAACTATCAACCTTTTCATACCTTTTATCCCCCTATGAGCTGGTATCCACATAAATATTATCATGATGTTCATATTCTTAAATCTTTACAGATTTGCATATATCTCATTTATATATTCTGTCGACTGTGAGATGTGAATGATTTCAATTACTTAAATGCCGAACATGAATCTTTATAACCTTATGACTTGAGTCTCTTCTATGCACTGTAGTGCTGTTGCTATTGCCATCATCTCTACTTATAAAGGATCTGATGTTCTTCTATTAACAGAAATTCTCTACTGATAAATGATCTGATGTTCTCCTATTAACAGAAATTCTCTACTGATAAATGATCTGATGTTCTCCTATTAACAGAAATTCTCTACTGATAAATGATCTGATGTTCTCCTATTGACATAAATGTTTAAGGATGGAATACTGAAAGCAAAACCTGTTCCCCCTGTATTAGGATATTTAGATCCATCAGTATATACTGGGACAAATACTTGATATACAGTTTTTAGTCTATCTTCAACAACAGCTTCAATGTGTCCAGATTCTTTCATTAACTCTAGCATATCAAAATCTATGAGTACTGCAGGAAACAACCAAGGTGGAGTTATTGATAATGGTACTGTCTGTAGGAATGTATCTTTTCGGATACATATCAAATATCAATTGTCACTATTCCATGCAAAACACCTCTGTTTAGACCTTTCCTTTTCCCAGCACGGAAGAATACCTTTAATGTTGGATGGCGGTCTTCTGAATGACCTTGAAGATTTACCCAGTAGTTCACCATTAACTGCTTTCGTCTGATTTGTAAAGGCATTTCATCCATCTCAACCTGAAGAGCAGTACAGGAGTCGTTTTAGCACCACAACACAGTCTCAAAGCTTGAGCCAGTATCACATCCAACTTCTTCAACAAAGTTTTTGCTGCCGAGTCATAAACAATACTTCCATAGTCTTACTTTACTTTACTTTACTTTTTAGTCATTTAGCAGACGCTTTTATCCAAAGCGACTTACAAATAAGAAAAAGTAACTACACCTATAAGTTAAAACTCTAAAAATACTATATATACACACATTTAAGAAAATGGAGAAATTAAATAAAATGACAAATGCATACAACAACATTTCAAAACTAAACATTTAAATGAAAACAAAAAATAAAGCTAAAAACATTTCAAAATATTAAAACAACAAAAGGTATGAGTATAAAAATGATTCTAACATGACACTAAGCCAAACACCCATATATGCATATGTTATTTCATTTCCATGTAGTAGGTTGAAGTAACGTTACAAAAATAAATACAATTTATTAAAACTAAAACTAAAGAAAATACCTATAAAGACATATTAAATTCATACATAATTTATCTAAAATTAAAATAGATAACAAATCAAATGCCAGTACTTTATCAGTAATCCTAAAAAAAGAACACTGTCTAAAACACATGTTAACAAACAACAACTTACACATAGTAAGAATTGGTTATACAAACTAAAACAGAAGGGAAGCAAGCAGTAAGAAAGAAGAGAAATAAAAAGCGATACTTAGTCTAACACTGATCTTATCAGTGCTATATAAATACTTTTCATTGCAGCTCTACTCGCTCCCCACTCTGATCCTCTTAGACATCTCATCACATTTAAAATCCTTTTACATTTAGTGTCAATCTTTTCAATATGTTCGTTCCATGTTAATTTAGCATCAAACCACACACCCAGAAACTTAAATGCTTTAACTTGTTTAATAGTTTGTCCATACATCTTTATCTCTGTATCAAGGCCTCTTTTCCGAGTGAACATTATTGTTTTTGTTTTATCTACTGAAAACATGAATCCCCATGCATATGACCATTTTTCTACTACTTCAATTGCCTCTTGTATTTTTCCTGTAATATGATTTATATTCCTTCCCCGTTTCCACAATGCCTCGTCATCAGTAAACAATGATCGCACAATGTCAATGTATCATTTATCATAATTGAAAAGACTAAGAGTATTAGACTTATGATGCTGCCCTGGGGGGTACCATTTTATACCATACTTCCAGATAAGACTTTCCCAATTCTGACTTGAATAAATCTATCAAACAAAAAATATTTAATCCAATTACAAATTCTACCTGTTATTCCTATCATATCAATTTTGATCAACTCTTTCCAAACCATGTCATATGCTTTTTCGACATCAAAGAAAACTGCCATCACTGATTTCTTATTAACCTGAGCTTTCTTAACATCTGTTTCCAAACATATAATGGGGTCCATGGTTCCTCTTTCTCTCCTGAAACCACTCTGATGTAGTGATATAATTCCCATACTTTCCAAATATAATGCTATTCTCTCTGTAATCATTCTTTCCATTATCTTTCATTTGTGAGGTCAATGCTATTGGCCGATAATTCTTTGGAATTTAAGACGCAGATCAAGTGGCATTTGGTCCAAGAATGCAGTTTCGCCAACTCAGACAATGCGCAGTCTACCTTTAACAAAGTTAAACTATCATATACAACTATAGTTGATATGAATTTAACTATGGCTGACATTTAATATGGACGTTTTTTCTCTAATAAAATTTAAATTACAAAAATCGAATGTCCAAATACTATTCTCAAAATAACAGTTCAAATGATGAAGACAATGTAAAATGCAGTTTACTTTCCCCATTTGATCAAACATTAACGTGTGTTTTTTATTACTATTTTATCATTTCAAACAACTTAATTAGAATGTATTATCCAGTTAAAATTCAAATAAATGAAAAAGGCGTTTCACTTATTGCTAAAATATTGAAAGATAGATATTACACATTTTTATTATTTAGTGTATTAGTAGTTTGAAGACTGAACTGTTTTTATTATGTTTTTACATTGGCCTTTTGTCCGTGACGGGTAACTTTAAGAGGGCTTTTATATTGAAAAATCTTTATCTTGCAGAGTCGCGCTCTTTTCCGGTGTGAAGTAGAATTCAGTTTACTGTTGTTTTTCCATTCGCTGGTGTACAATGCAGTAAGTGAAAAATGAACTGTAACTAGAGCTGCTGCAATTAAACCATCGTTCATATCAGGTTTTTAATCATGGATAAATTTGTAGTTCGGTTACCAAAGGCAGACAGGCATGAAACAGGAACCAAAACAAGAGAGGAATTACAAGCAAGCAACCATAGAGTCTCTGCGGGTAAGTCAGTGGTTGTTTTACCCTGGCCATCCCTTTTCACCAGGTGTGTTTTTATTCATGTAACGTTAACGTTAGTTATCTGTATTTGTTCCAGAGAGTGGTCGTGATTGAAGACATTGAAAGGTACAGGTCAATACTTGAACTGCCTGGCCAGCCTAAAGAAAATATGATAGAAGCCTTGAAGGAGCTGGATAATAAAATGCCTTCCAGAGAAGTGCTGAAGACGACCAGAATCGGTAAGAGAATAAATTGTTCTTTGTTTTAAATCTCAGATGTTCTTGTTATATCCCCCTTTTTATTTCTCAATCTCATAGATATTGAGACATTTTAAACATATTTTAGTCCATAGCTAACATCTGCCACTGAATTAGACCTAAAGTGTGGTATCCCCATAAATCATTCCCCCTAACAAAATTAAAATGAAGAAAAAATGTCACATTCTAACAAATACTATTTGAAATTCATACCACTTTCTCATTGGTTTCAATGCAGGACACACAGTTAACAACCTACGCAAACACTGGGGAGGTGTATAGACACTGGAGGACCTTCATTGAGGAACATGCAAATAAACCTACTATAGAAGTTCGCTGTGACAAACAGACAGAAAGTTTAAGGAGCAATGCAAAGAAACTGCTATCTGAAGCCTCAGGGCTGAAGGTACTGATTATAACTGTCCATTACAATTTCTTAACGGTCTATGCTTTCAATAGTTTGCTATATAAAGAATTAGCTTCAATGTTGAATACCTCTGCTCCCAACCACTAGAATGTAGAAATAACTGTTGTACCTTCTAATTTCAATCCAAAAAAGTGCTGTTTTATGCAGTATTTTTGTCTTGTTTTCCAGTTCATTTACTAGAGATACAAAATGACATAACGCAAAATCGTATGTTCTGGGTAATTGGTAGACATGAAGTGAGTTTATAATGAAAACAAGAACAAATCTGTCAATTGCCAACTATTGCATAATTGAAAATCTGAAATTGTATTACCTTAAATTAAGGCCTTTCAAATATTTTAAGTTGATTTTTCTGAGCCAATTGGCAGATATTTGTTTGCTTTGATCGTAAATTTACTTCATTTTGATCAAATTCTCATAAAACTTTAGTTTTATATTTTAAACATTTGCACTTCAAACCAAGACAAAAATACTTTTAGCACATTTTAGCAATGTGATCATTAGCTGTTATTTCCACTGTATATATTCTAGTGGTTGGGAGCAGAGCTATTCAACCTTAAGCTATCTCTTTTTGTAAAATTAATTAAAAAGTAATCGAGATCTGAAGCGAGTTTTATTTGAAGTGTTGCTAATGCAATTCATTATGCATTTCCTAGAAATAAACATTTAGAGAACATATTGACGTTGTGTTTGCTTTAATTTATTCCCGAAGAAAGTATTACATGTACCTTAAGAAATGCTTCAGGAACCCATATTAAATATCATCATGACACAGTTGTACTTTAAATTCTTATTGTATATAGATAATTATTTTCCTAATGTTTCAGGTGGAGCATGGACTGGTGGAGAACATAGAGAGAGAAGTGTTTCACCAAAGCTCTCGACTTGTTAGTGGAGCATACAGAAGGACTGTGAGGGCTCTCGTCTTTGCACTGAAAAATAGGCCTGACTTGAGAGCGCAGGTCAAGGATGGCAAACTACCAGTTAATACATTCGTAAGCAGTCACAAAAAGAAACTGAAGAATTGAACATTTCAAATAGGGGACCTCAAGAAAACATTTTAACTTTTTTTTACTTTCAGTCTTGTTCTTAAATACAACATTTGACTTTTATTAATATTGCACTTGTCAGTATGTTCTTTCCAAAACAGTACAAAAATAGAGATGTATCAAGTCCTTAAATGCATTGTGAGGCACACCTATAGAAGCACCAACCACACAATAGCAATTAACATGAGGATCACCGCGAGAACACAGATGCTGATGAAGATGATGTCACTGGTCTCATGAGGTTCACTTTCTTCTTCAACATTCTTGTTGTTTGATTCCTTGGCCAGACGGGCCAGTTCATTGAGCCGGTTACGCTCCTCAACTGAGATGATGTTGACCATGGCCACCTTCCTCTGGGCATCACATTGCACCTCATACTCCTGAATATTCTGCTGTGGTCCATCGGAGTAGTCAATATAAAGCGAGTTCACCAGCATGGTGATGTTTTGTCGTTTCTACAGAAGATCACAAGATATGGGGCAATATTCATTTTAATTTGAACAAAACCATATTAAATCTAGTCTTTAAGCCGATACAAGATATATCTGATATTTGCTAACATCAGCCACTAAATTAGACCTAAATTTAAGACTGTCACTTAAAAAGGTGTGGGGTAGTAGAGGTGTTTTAAATGTGGTTTCCCGAGAAATCACTGCATGCGTGTCTTATATTTGTCTTATATACCTGTCCAGCAGTTCCACAGTTGACAAAACGGGCTAGAATTTTGTAGGATGTTTCTGTCAGCTGGGCCGAACAGGATGGATTCCCCAGATAAATGTTCTCACGGTCCAGCTGGGGCAAAGCCTCTCTGGAGATCTTAATCTGAAACTCAGTTCGGGTGCAGCTTACATTGACTGGCACCACTGCAAGACACAAAGACAACAAAACAACTATTCAGGTTGAGTTCAATTTGGTGTTTATAATAATTATGTGAAGAATGTAATAATTATTTTAGTATTTTTGAGGAATATTTTGGGGAATGCAGACAAATGCAATTGCCAAACAATGTGATTGTTTTAAATAATAAATACTTTTGAAATGAGTCTTATGAAAGGTGTTCACACAGACTATTAATTACTTTTCACTGGTGTTTAGTAATTGACTTTAAATTACTTTTTATAAGAGTCCTTAATGAAATAATGCAATTATTGGCCTTATAGCTAGACTGTACATTTTTAAATAAATACTCATATTTAAGAGCTGTCACAAATTTTTTGTGGAAAGGCATACATTATTCGCCCATGTGCCAACTCATGTTGCCTAAATATGGTCTAATGTAATTTACTTTAGAAGAGTGAATTCAAACTATGATTGTGAGCACTCACCTCCTATATAAGAGGCTGTGAATCCCTTGAAGGCAAAGTTCCGGTCAGTGCTGAGAACAACCAATAATTTGTTTCCATTAGAGGTCAAAGATGGAGGCTGTTCACCGCCACACCACTGACCCAACAGAGTGTCTGTCTCGCTGTCCCCATCGTACACAAACACGGAGTCATAGTCGCACATGTCGGTCAGGCTGTTTCGATCCTCAAGCTCCAGAAAGCGGAAAAATAGCTTAATCCTGTAGCCAGCTGCTAAAGTGATTGTCCAGTGACAGTTGATGTTGTTGGGGTAGATGTTTGGGTAGTGAGGGCTAGTAAAGTTCCCACTGATATTTTTGAGAATTTGCTGGCACTCTCCTTAAAAACAGGAATATCAAGCAATATTTATTTGAAATTTTATTTTGTGATATCTTGTTTGAAAACATGACTCACCTGAGTAGTAGTAGGCTTTAAAACCTCTCCCGCCAATATTAAAGTCAGATTTGAAGACCACAAGCAGATGGTTTGATGTGGTGACGGCGTTGGGAGGTCTCTCATTACCACAGTAATTGCCCAGGTGACGGTCTTTTACAGAGGGGCCATCAAAGAGAGCCACGTAGTCGAAATGGCACCCCTCATTGTTTTCCATCTGGAAGTCGAGAAACACCAGGCTAACTACACTCTGATTGGACACGTGTACAGTCCAGGAGCAATCGGCATTGTTGTTGTACTCTAGTGGATAACCTGGGCTTGAGATGACCCCCGATAGACCGGTCAAAACCCCACCACACGTATCTGATTTTGAGAAAGGAACAAATTAAGTTGACTATACATTTATTTGTCCATTAATTGTAATAATAACAATAACATATTTGTCATCTAGCATCCTGTCATTAACCTAAAAAAATATTTTAATTTATTTATTAGTTTTTACTTACTTTGAACTTAAAACAAAAAATTATATGGTTATGTATTCTTAATGGGCTGCGTTTCAGTCACTATTTCATATTAATCCCATTGACTGACAACATAAACATTAAAATATATAAAGGATAACAGTTTTATTTGGAATTTGGCTGCATTAAAAATTGGCTGCATTCATACAGTATGAGCACAGAGAGACAAACAAATGTAAATACGACGCGATGACGTCATGTATATGCTAATTAGGCGTATGACGCGACATTTAGCGACTTTTCAAACTGGCTTTAGCTACTTTCCATCGAAACAAGTTGGCAAAAAGGCATTCTGCAGGCATTAAAAACAGAAAAGAGCAGCTCATATATTTGTATACAGTGCTACAGACATCATTTTTTGACATAATCCTTAACCCAGAGGTCATCAAACGTGGCGTCCTGCAAAGTTTAGCTCCAACTTCCCTCAACACACCTGCCTGGAAGTTTCAAGTATACCTAGAAAGACCTTGATTAGTTGCTTCAGGCGTGTTTAATTAGGGTTGGAGCTAAACTCTGCAGGACACCGGCCCTCCAGGACTGAACTCGGTGACCCCTGCCTTAACCTATTAAGGTAATTTTTACCTGGAAAAGATTGCTAAAATTAAATGGGAAAAAATATGTATGGAATAAATAAATATGGAAACCAAACTTGTGAAATTCATCATTTTACAAAAACATTAATTTATTTAGAATTATTAAGTGTTTATAAGTGTTTATACATTTTAAAGAATTTGTCGAATTTTTAAGAGATTTGAAAAGGTCGAGTGAAATGAATGTAGAGTAATATTTATGTCTTGCCCCTATACTTTAATTGTAAAAGGACTGCAGTAAACACAATATCTGCTTATTTTTACAAACTGAAGGACAGGTGGTAATTATTGTTGTAATAAACTGCATATTAATTGATATTGCACTGGAATCTTCAGTTGCACTCCTCACCTTTCCTATAGCCAACCGAGAAACCCTTGCATGCAACATGGCGGTCTGAATGGAAGATGATGGACATGACGTTCCAAGAGGAGCTGAACTGAGGAGGAGACACACTTCCACAGAATTTCCCCAAAAGGTTGCCTTCATCCTCTGAGATGCCGTTGTATATCTTGATGTAGTCATAAGCACAGTCTGTATGGTATTCAAGCTCGAAGTGATGGAAGGTTAACAGTACGGAGGAGCCTTCAGAGACCACTATCAACCAGCTGCATTCAGTATTATAAGGGTAGAGGCCTGGAAAATTTGGGCTTGACACATTGCCACTGCTTGCAGAGAGGATTCCTCCACATTTAACACCTATAAACATATTATACTGTAAAAAAAATGCTATGGAAACTATAATAGATCTAATTGGACATTTCATGTAATTTTACTCTGAAATACTGCTAAATTTAAAATTTTGGAGGGAAAAGGAACAAGTCATCTTATTACCTCTTTGACACTTCACATAAGATTTATTTTAAATCGAAATAAGCTATGTTTCTTCTTAGTGTTATGCTTATCAGTTATGTATAGGGTTTTATATTAAATCTTATGTTGTTAAATTAATGTTAATTGCATTATTTTCGTGTCATGTTTGATACCGTACATGGTACACATTATATATATATATATATATATATATATATATATATTAGTGTCTAGCTCATCTGGAAAGGCTACTTGTCATGAGCTTTGATTCAGCATTATTCATCAGGTACAAAACTGATTTTAGTATTTCAGTAGGTTAATATTACATGAGTTAATTCAATATGTTTATACCATATTTTAATGGTAAAGTTCTGGCAACCACATATGCTTTTTAGCACAAATATTTACAGTATATTCTTTTTATAGTGTGCAGTTGAATACATTTTTATGCAAAGCAATAACATACGAAATGCATTGTATTCAAGATCTACACTTTATAAGTATGCTTTTCCTACTGAATATACTTCTGTTTAAGCTAATGCTCAGAAATGCCCAGAATCATCGAATTTAGGAAGCTGCCAAACTTACAGAAGAACTGGGGTGTTTACAACGATCCAACATTCATAAGGTGTACACTTTCAACCAAGCTGTCCTACCTTTCTTAGAGGTGACTTTTCCAGCAATGAACAAAACATGAATGAAGACAGTCATCCTTAAAACCATGTTGTTTCTTTTAATATATAAGTTCTTCTGCAAATGCTGTCCTGCAGGGTTCAGAGAGCAGAAGTAAGATTAAAGCTCCTCATTCTGTGGCCTCTCATTCTGGGGCAATTGGATATGTGGTCCACTCTTTGGCTCTCTGATTAAATTTTAATGAGGACTATCAAATGCACGCAGGTGGCTTGTCAATACACTGTTTGGAGAGAAAGGCATGAAAAGTTAATGAGTGTATCGTGCACATAGAACAAGTGGTGTGTTTTAAGTTGAGAAGAGGAAGAGACACACAGATGACCACATGTGTTACAAGCAGTGTAACGCTGCTGATGTTTTAAAGTTTAGACGAGTTGTGAAGTTTAGACACAAACATTATTACATCCACAATTCAGCAAATTGTGCAATTCATAAAACATTTTTAAAGGAGGGTAATTTGTTTTATTGTTATTCCAACAATACAAAACATTTTTGTAATTGAAATCAAGAAGGTGATAAACAAAAACAAATGAACAAATCTGCATTGTTGATCTTTTTCATCTTTCATTCAAAGAAATTCTACAATTCGACAATAATTCAAAACAAACATCAAAATCAACACAAAAAAGACTGAGCACAAAATATAGCATTTGCCATGGCCGTCCCAGTTTTCTGACCTGAACCCTATACAAAATTAGTGGGGGGAACTGAAGAGAATAAGCACCAACATGTTGCTGTGAATCTGAAGGATCTGGAGAGATTCTGTATGAAGGAATGGTCTCCGATCTCTTATCAGGTGTTCTCCAAACTCTTCAAGCATTACAGGATAAAACTCAGAGCTGTTATCTTGGGAAAAGGACGTTGCAATAATTGGGTGCGAATAATTGTGGCCAACATGAACTAGAGAAAGCATTTATTTCACAATGAGATTTTCCCCTTACTTTCAATTGTTTTACTTTAATGATAGGTTAGAATTTTGTGACTGAAAGATCAAAAGGATAAACAATGCACATTTATTTTCAGCTGCTTTTGCTCATATTTACCAGTTGCCATATTAGTATATAATATAATAGCAATAAAACAAATCTTCAAAGCAGACTTTTTTTTGCACAGTGTATGATTTAAAATGGCAAGACAATTATACTTTATTATTATATTATATTTAACACCACCAACAAGTCATGTTCATTTACATTAACACTAGTAATATTTGTATTTATTAAATAGAACATGAAGGAAAGCTCATTTACAGCTCATTAAGTCAAACTGACACATATGAGGATTACTTGTAATTTATATGCAACTTTATGATTTGAAATGATTTGTTTTAGTCTTTTTGAGTGGAACTCCCCCAAACCAGAAGTGCCTCCCATAATTAAAAACACAGTAGTCTCAAAAGGAAAAAGGTGTGTCCTCCTTGGTGGAAATTGCATTCGGGGCCCTTCTCCCTCGTTGGGACTTTGGAATCGCCCTGTGAGTGCACATTGCCTCGAGTAACCTGCAATGATCGATAGATGGCAGTGAAGAGTAATATCTGTTACGTTCACTGTTTCCAAAAGAAGACAGACTCCCCACGTGACGTCGCGATGGCCGTCTCCTGAGTGCAACGAAGAACATCATTTGGTTTTGTTTTACATAGACTATTATATCAATTTCAGACACATATTATACATGCTAGTACATTTTTTTAAAGCAACAATGCAAAGAATCAGCACGTCGGTTCCTAAAATAACTAAAAACTGTTATTTAAGGGACTGTCATTGTGTCCTCATTATGACCCCTCACGGACATCGCTGCTTATCCACCAGCTCTTGCTTATATGGGAAGATTCTTCCGAGAAAAAAACCTCTAGTGGTCCATGAAATAGCCGGACTGGAGCCGATCACCTATGCCGACAGGATGCACTTCGTCCCTGGACTGGCAAAGCCGAAGTTTCCTCCCTGGGAACGTGGATGGAAAGAACCGTATCACTATCAGTCACCTAAACTGGAAGATATGCCTCTGTATAAAGACAAACCATGTTACATATTCAATCAGAGGACGAATGTGCTGGAAGGTAGTTATAGTGTTTCTGTGCCTTTATATATATATGTGTGTGTGTGTGTGTGTGTGTGTGCGTGTGTGTGTGTGTGTGTATGTGTATGGGTGGGTGTTGTGTATGTATTATTATGTACATAACATAATGTTCTGTGTATTTGATTAAACTTTGGTTTGATATGTGTATAACAGCAGATAATGTGTAATTGTGATTTCTGTGTAGGGGTCCGACAAGCCCTCTGGCTCAGTAAGTCAGTCCTCATTAAAGGGTTACCTGATCAAATTCTCACCCTTGCTGAAGATCCAGCCAATCAGATTGAGAATCAAGATGAGAGAGTACAGAACGCCATAAAAAATTCCAGACTGTGGGACACCACAGAACACCGGCCACCCAGAGAAAGGTTCTGGTGGGTACCCTGACTGTATTACTGATCTCACTTCCGTAGTCTAGAAACAAGACTTAACTTAAGGGCTGAAACGATTAGTCGACAAAATATTTTCGACAAATATTTTTGTTGTCGAGTAGTCGTTTGATCCCATATGACCTAATGCAAGAGTCTGCCACAATGGGGTTTGACCAGCGTGGTGCTGTAGCGCAAGAATGTAATTCTGATGTAGTGATGGGAAGTCTGGTTCTTTCGGACAGTTCGTTTCAATGAACCGGTTCAAAAAGCAGGTTAATCGATTCTTTTACGCCTTAACGTAATGACGTCATTCGCGATGGCATACTGATATAATCTATCGTCCCGGGCCGGGATGAAAATACACATTCAAATATATAAAGTCAGTAATCATAACTTCAGTCATTTAAAACATCATAATCATGATCTTTAAAGTTTACAATTAAGTTTTGCAAGGACCCAAAATAAATACGTACGGGCAGTGGTGTGCATACGAGGATTTAAGTCTTGTGTGAATAAATTAGTTGTCATCAGGCAGAAACCATAATCCACTTACTATACATAATCCATTACGATTTATTTGTTTTTAAATAAACTTCATTTTTTTAACATCCTAATGTTGAGCACTCAGTAGTCCTCTTGACTTGAGAACTGAGCACATCAGTTCTATTTCATACAAACTCATTGTGAATGTGTCATCATTAACTATAATGTCAGCACAGCACATAAATCATCCCTTATACCTTATTAGGTCTCCAATCCCTGACAAACCCCACTAACAGATCTTCAAGAATCACACTTTCTGATAACAAGCTTTTCATCGCTCAGACATCGGTTTTCAAATCGGACGTGTCTGAAAGAAACGGATCGGTCAGTGTTGGTGATCCGAAAACCGCTGCAACGGTTCTTGACTCGAGAACGAGAACCGACTTGAGTAACCTGAGCACACTGCACAGTGTGTCTGTGCTCTGTGTCTAACCATTTCATTTCGGAGATGCACCGTTTCAAACGATTCAGTCCGATTTGTGAACTGGGACTGGTTCACTAAGAAGCATCACGGTTAAATCGAATTATCGTTTGCAGATATTCAGTTAACAAGAGTCACCGACAATCACATACAATAAACAACAGTTTAACTGGCCTAAAACCTAACAGAATCATTCAACTACAGTCACATCACGTTTATTTATAAGTACTTTAAATGTTTTAATAGCCTTCTGATAATCACAGTTTAGTTTACGTCCGCTTGACTGTTATAACACGCATGCGCAGTCTCAGATCACGGTTATTCAAATCGGACGTGTCAGTAAGAAACGGTTGCAGAGATCAAAGATTGATCTTGTTCAGTGACTGTTTTGTGATCCAAAAAACCGCTGCAACGGATTCAGCACACAGTTCCTATCGTGTTCATCATCAGTTCTCTCTTACAAAATTACATGTTAGCAGCAGTATAATGTGTCATTTTGAGTAAACTGATAAACTCCGGATATTGGTTTATTTGGAGACAGAGGGATTCTCTGTCTTTCATCTCAGACACGTTAAAAAAGTGAATAATTTGTGGATTAGTGCTTACTGGAGATGCGAACAAACGATTCAGTCCGATTAATGGTGAACTGTTCGGTTCACTAAGAAGATCCGGTTAAATCGAACGATTCGTTTGCGAATCGGATTTATTATTTTATGCAGTTAATAATGCATAAACTGAAATTAACGTTAATAAATTTATAAATTAACAAATAAAGCATTAACTAAATAAAAATTGAATTTCAGTGTTAGTACTTCAGCACAGTACTTTATGTATTAAAAATACAGTTTAGTTAGTTAAAATTACAATATTTTTGTTATTAAGCAGATATCATTAATTATTTTTATTGATTTTAAACTTTAAAGATTTCTCAATATTTTTTGTTTTGCACCCCAGATTCCAAACTAAAAAAAGTTTATTCAAATATTTGTCCTATCATAACAACATCAATGGAAATATTATTTATTCAGCTTTCAGGTGTGTATATACGACTTATTTATTAATCACAATTTATTAGTGATTAATTCATTTTATTTGTTAATGTTTTTAATGCAAAAGTAAATGCTGAAATCAAAATATTAATCAAATAATCGACGATTAGTTGTTAGATTAAGATTATCAAAATAATTATTTGTTAATGCAAACATTAATCTTCATTAATTAAGTAATGACACATTAATAAAATAACTGGACAGGCTATCATGACACCAGTGACTTAAAAAAAAAAACAAGAACACACATATGTGCGTTTTTGTATTAAAAAATGTGTATTGTTTGAGCTTGTTTAGAGTTTTCAGATTTGATCATTTATAGTATTGAGAATTGTTCGCTGAATCAACATGCATTATCATCAGCAAATTCATTTCAAATGACAAAAATTGCCCTTCTTGAATTGGTTGAAAAGGTTTTCATGTTTTCCTTGCTTATCATTATTAAAAACTCTGTATGTGTTTTCATTCATTAACTGTATATTGAGAACAAAATGTTTTGTGTTTTATATTAGTTGAAAAAAAAGGAAATTATGATCATGACTTAAAAACCTTGACTTTAAAAGAATCTGGTTGTAGAAAGATCAATATATTTTTTATAGTCTCTAAAATATGATAACAAAAACTCAAACGTGCTTGTTTAATGCTTGAGAGGTTTGGCCTTGTGCGTCAAGCAAGCACGTAATGTTACAAGGTAGAAAGACAAAAACAGCAGTACTTTGTTCTGTTAACAAAAATAAAATGCTAGAAACTGAACAGTAAACCTCGCAAGTTTGACTTTTGCTTTTTGTCTTCTATATTAAAAAAACAGTTCAATTAGACAGGAAATTTGCACATCCTTAATATGTAAACAACAACCACAGTTTCCTTTTTGTGGGTAATCTTGCTGTTGGTGGTGTTGTTTCTGATTAAGTGTTGTGTGTTATTGATAAAATCTGTTAGTTTGTAAAATAATGTGTGTTCATCTTGTGATTGAATAATCATTCAGTGTTTATGTTTAACAACATTATGTAGATGCCTAGATGGTCATCCATATATCACCAATGTACCGTTAATAACACTGGAAGCAGTGATAACTATAAACATGCCATACAGTGTGCAGTTCAGTTCATATTTGCACCATAAACCGACTCATGGTTGAATGAAGCGTGCACGCCAGCTACTGTCCCCTCTCACCCAGTGCTTCATAATTGGCTCAACAGCTTTAATATGGAAGGTGGCATTTGGCCTGGGCCGTGTTGCTTTGATGGTGTTTTGAATTTAATGATGGTCATTAAACACGGGCCAGTCTGCATCCCCAGCAGGCATCGACGCTGTAAAGCCTTTATTAATTAATACTGCTCCTGGGAGGTCTGCCATTCATAAGAGCCTCTTTGATATCTCTCATCTCCCCAGTTAAAATCTGCCCTTTGGTGGCTGTTTTATCTCCCAACTACTGCTGGCCCTTAACATTTTCCTTTTCACAAAAACCCGGCCCACCATGAGCATGAAAAGGCCATATTGACATTGACACAAAAAGACATGACACTTGGGAACATGCGTTTGGTGAATTGGAAATGTAAATATCCTGTTTTGTATGAACAAATAGTTAATAAAATTATTTTTATGTGTATTTTCTTTTGCTCTATAGTCCCTCGCTCTTAAACAGACTGCTTCACCTGTGTGGAGGCCTGCAGGTCACTCATCATGAGCTGGCCAAGAGGATTCTTGCTGAGAAATACAGTTTAGCAGCGACCTGGAGGAGAGGTCGGTGTATAGTGTGTGGGTTTATATTGGGCAACAGTCTGAGACCAGATTATACTGGCTACAATACTCTTGTTTATTTGTAGATATTATAAACAAATATTATTTCTGCATATACACACACAATAGAAAGGTTTGAGATTGCATGCTCACCAAGGCTGAATTTATTTGATCAAAAATACATTGAAAACATTAAGAAAATGAAATAAATATTTTCTATTTGAATATATTGAAATGTGATATATTCCTGTGATGGCAAAGCTTAATTTCAGTATTATTAATCCAGTCTTCAGTGTCACATGATCCTTCTGAAATCATTCAGAAACTTATTATTGTTGTTGATTTCAGAATTCCTTAATGAAATAGAAACAGCATTTATATGTTTTTTTTAATTGACAAATCTGTATTTAGATCAAAAATGCATTATTTAACCACTTCTGTTAAATAATATGCAAAATCTATCTGTTCCCAGGAGAGGATGTGTTTCAGGTCAGAGGTCAGAATGGGTTGCTGTTGAACTCCATGACCTCTTTACCGGTGGTGGCTGGACAGGAGCAGACCCAGAGCACTGCTGATCAGGCTCTGGAGACCTTCTATCCCATTGCGCCCACCATTGACCTTCAGAACACACATGTTTACGAGGAGAAGAATGACACAGGTCAGCCACTGACTTCATTCACAATCACTCACAGCAAATTCCTGAAAAACAACAACAACTTAGTCATTTATTACAGTGGTCAATCAGTCAGTTTTTCTTAAATCAAAGTGACTTTTAGCATGTTTAATTTGAAATCATTTTCACATTATGGCAAAAACAAATATTAGCGGTTAAATAATCGCTTGCTTCCCTTTCAACAGGATTCAGAGAGGACTATCCTTACCCTCATGCCCACACTCTCTTCCTGATGGAGATGGGAAATACCCCAAAACTCCTTCCTGAACAGCTCCGTGCTAAAATGATTATGTTTACCTTTGGAAATGCACTGGCTCGAGCACAAGCCTTGTATGGGGTAAGATCCTTGCATCTTTAAAACATTGATAGGGCTATTGAGAAGGGCTTGGCAACATGATGTACACTGCTGTTCAAAAGCTTTATGACATAAGATTTTTCTCTTTTTATTTGTTAAGAAATGTATACATTTATTCAACAAGGATGCATTAAATTGATCAAATGCGATGGTAAATATATATATCTTTTAACTGGAATTTGTTTTTGTTTCAAATTAATGCAGTTCTTTAAAAATTTCTATTTAGAATCAGAATCAGAATGAGCTTTATTGGCCAGGTATGTTTACACATACGAGGAATTTGTTATAGTGACAAAGCTCCACAGTGCAACAGAATGACAGCAACGGGACAGGACACAGACAACAAAATAACAATATACAAATAGGCAATGTACAAAATTGCAAAAACACTATGCAATACAGACATTTATTTATCAAAGAATCCTGAAAAAAAACTATCATGGTTTCCACAAAAATATTAAATAAAATGTTTACTTGGTCTTAAACAATGCTGTATATACTGCTAATTTGTGAATTAGTTCAAACTGTTTCAATGTTTTTAAAATCAGTAAAAAATGTTTGCTAAAATCTACAAATGGTATACTTTTAGTGCAAAATGTATGTGGGTAAATAAGTGGTGTTTGCTACGGTGTTTTCCTATATTAGCACATATAAATAAACATGATTCTAAATCATTCTTCCGTGTTACTTTAGTAAAAAAACAGTGTGGACGACATAAATATTTACGTCTTAAATATTTACTTACTTTGTTCTCTGCATGTTCAGATGAGTTTTTCAGTAATGATATAAAGCAAAAGAGTAGTTTGCAGATGTTCTCTCATCTTTCTGCAGAAGGAGCCCAGTGTCCTGGAGAAACCCATCGTGGTGCAGAGCGTGGCCACTAATGGCCGTCTCTTCCAGTTTGTGGTGTTTCAGCTCAACACGACTGACCTGCAGTCTGACAGTGGAGTGAAGAATCTGGCATGGGTGGACGAGGACCAGCCTCTCTATGAGTTTGCCAAGGTCAAGCCTCTTATCAAGAAGAAAGTGGTGCAGGTAAAGAGTTCATTCAGATAAATTAAGTTTGACGATCACAATTGACTGGAGTAATGGCATCTAAACATTCTGCTTTGCCAACAAAGAAATACTTTAAAATAGAAAAACGTTACATCAATATATTACTGTTGTTTTTTAAATCAAGTAAATTCAGCCTAGGTAAACATAAGAGACTTCAGTCAAAAATATTTTGAAAAATGAGTGTATCCAACATCCTAAACAAATTTTAACTTTATTTAATGGCAGGGTTCTTAAATTTGGTTGTTGATATTAAATATGGTTAAACAATGTATGCATTTGCTTTTGACTATCTCAGACGAATTGTGCTGTGCAGAAAGCCACTGTTTATTTTTGCTTACAAGGAAACGTTACTTGCTTAGAGCGTGCTGAATAATACTAGGAATTCTGTGCTCAACAAATAAGAATTCCAGTAACTGAGTTGTGATATATAAGAAGATGGTGTCAAATTTTGTCATTGTTGTTGGTTTGTTGACTGAACATGTCATGCTCTTCATTATAGGTCCCTGCTGGTTTGTCAGGATATCAGCCTAACACCTTCAAGAAGTTCCTGGCACTCTACTTACATGGAGCAGTGTGAACAGACCAAAGCACCTTTGCTAGAGTTATTTTAATATGTTGAACTGTGAATAAAATGTTGGCAGTTGAGACCAAACAAGACTGTTCATTTGAATGTCTATTAACTAATATTTAAAGAAACATGTATCATACAGATTTACTTGCAGAATAGATGAGACTTGAAATAGTTGTATAAACAAAAAATAATTTAATCATAAAAATTACACAAGTCATTTCACTGTGTATTCCAAGGAACATAATACACACACCGTAAAGGCTAAACAACATGATGTAACAGGTAAAGTATATATAAAACAAAATATATAAACTCAGCAAAAAAAGAATCACCCCTGTCACAGCACACTATATTTTAAAGATTATTTTACAAAAATATATTTTTTTTGGAAAGGGTTTAAGCTGTTTTTCAAGCTTGTTCAATGAAAAGGGAGAATGGAAGGACAGCTAATCATCCTCACAGCGGCTGCAAATAACTTTGTGTGGTGGTCACACAATAATTTTTACTTTTGATATAGACACCCCCTGTATTCAAGGACTCAGTATTCCGTTTCTGTTAACCACATCTGTGAAATTGTTCAGTTTGTTTCAGCTGTTGAATTTGTTCAAACAAATATTTACACATCTCCAAAAAATTGAAGGAAATAAAAGCAGTTTAATGTGAGAGGGCATTCTTTCTTGGCTAAGTTTAGTAAAAAAAAAAAAACGGTCTTTTGGGTGTTTGTAGCCAAAGCTGTTCCTCGGGATTAACTTTTTAAAATATCAGAGATTAGATCCTACAAATACTCTAATGGAATGCTACACAAATGCTGCACATCCTCGTTGAAGTATACATAGTATTCTGCATTACATCCACAGTGTAAATGTTGTCATGGTCCTGAAATATTGAGATTCACTTAACAAAAAGTAGCAAATTTATGTTGTCTTGGTGTGTGTGGGCTTCTATGTTTAAATACGAAAATATTAGAGTGGTTTAAAATGATGGAGCTCTCATCTCAGACAGGTCCTTCCTCTATCCGTGCTGAAATGAGAAGCAGCCTCCTCATCCAGAGCTGCGGAAGGATTTAGTTCCTTTGGATGTGTGAGGTTAGACTCACTCTGGTTCTTGGTGAGGTTGGTCCTTGTTCTTTAAGACATGTAGTGTCTTGGTGCTGGAGCTTATCCTTCACACGCTCATTGTCATTGTCGGTGAGTACTGAAGGAAGAGAAAAGGTAATTTATACAGGCCCCCCAAAATCCGTCATTAAGTCATATGTTTGTGTGTTTGGCACTCACATTTTCATTTTGGAAAGAGTGTAGGAAACTTCCACCTAGTTCACCGTCATCTCGTGATGTTCCTGGCGGGTTACTCATGCTGCTTAGATTATTAGGAGAGTTCTGAGATTGTAAAGAAGAAACCCCCACCAAGATGTCAGTCAGTAGTATTCTTTAGTTTACTGATACTTCTATTAGATGAAACACTTTTGAGAATAACATGTAAAATTATAGGCAACTAACATCTGAAAGGCATCATTACTAAGATTACATAGGCCTACATTTTTTGTCGTGTTTTATCACAACTACAGAACACAAATATTTAACAACCTATAATTGATAAACTTATAATAACAAACTTCAAATCTATTACACAGAATGTCCACACCTTTTAACTAAAGAATTTCCAGGATAAAAAAGTAAACAATTTTCTTTTCAAATAACTGATTGCATACACAAAGAACAATTTATCTTAATCAAACATTTTAGAACTGAGAAGAAAGAGGTACATTACCATTAAAATGTATGGGGTCTTTAAGATTTCTGAAGTGTTTTTAAAAGACTTATTTGATCGAAAATACAGTTGAATTGTATAAATAATAACTTCTTTATTTTGATATATTTAAAATATCAATTATTTCTGCCATGGCAAAGCTGAATTTCCAGCAGTAATTACTCCGGTCTTCAGTGTCACATGATCCTTCAGGAATCATTCTTACCAGATTTGTTTAGTTTTGTTTAATAATTTTATCGAAATTTTGTTGTCAGGATTCTTTGATAAATAAAAGAACAGCATTTATTTACACATTTTTGAAAACTACAAGTTTCTAGAGTCACGTTTGATACATTTAATGCATCCTTGCCAAATTAAGTATTAATTTCTTTTAAATACAGAAAATCTCACCCACCCAAACTTTTGAAAGGTAAAGTATATTCTACATTGAAATTTCCAAGACTTAATATTATATGATTTTCTCTGATCTTCCCAAACTTGGAAATTCACAAATATAAAAATCTCTGATATTTCCAGGTTTTCTATGATAAATGGAAACGCTTATTATTCTAATTGTAAAAGTTGACTTGTTATCCATTATAAATCTTATAATGAGGTTTTCGCCATAGCACAGAAACTGCACTTGTTAAAATTACAAATGACTTGCTTCTTGCATCAGACCAAGGCTACATCTCATTGCTAGTTTTACTTGATCTTAGTGCTGCGTTCGACACTATAGATCATGACATACTCATAGATCGATTACAAAACTATACAGGTATTCAAGGGCAGGCTCTAAGATGGTTTAGATCCTACCTGTCCGATCGCTACCACTTTGTTTATTTAAATGGGGAGGCATCTCAATTATCAACAGTAAAGTATGGAGTACCTCAAGGACCTGTCCTAGGTCCTCTGCTATTTTCATTATACATGTTAACCCTTGGTAATATTATTAGAAAATACGAGATTCGTTTCCATTGTTATGCTGATGACACTCAACTATATATCTCAACAAGACCAGATGAAACTTCTAAACTATCTAAGCTAACCGAGTGTGTTAAAAATGTAAAAGGTTTTCACCTATTAAATTCAGATAAGACAGAGATATTACTTATTGGACCTAAAAACAGTTCACAGAATCTCTTGGATCACAATTTGCAACTAGACTGTTACTGTTACTTCCTCTACAGTCAAATATCTGGGTGTTAAATTAGACAGCAACCTTTTGAAAATCATTTCCCATGTTACAAAAACAGCATTCTTCTATCTTAGAAACATTGCCAAGCTACGGAACATGTTAACTGTTTCTGATGCAGAAAAGTTAGTTCATGCATTCATGACCTCTAGACTGGACTATTGTAATGCACTGCTAGGTGGTTGTCCTGCATCTTTACAAAATTCTGCGGCTAGAGTCCTTACCGGGTCAAGAAAATATGATCATATTACTCCAATTTTACAGTCTCTGCACTGGCTACCTATTAAGTTCAGTATCAGTTACTAAATATTATTACTTGCCTATAAGGCCCAAAATGGTTTAGCTCCTGCATACCTAACTAATCTTCTATCACGCTACAATCCAACCCGCTCCCTAAGGTCACAAAACTCTGAACTCTTGGTAGTACCTAGGATAGCAAAGTCCACTAAAGGAGGTAGAACTTTTTCATATTTGGCTCCCAAACTCTGGAATAGCCTTCCTGATAACGTTCGGGGTTCAGACATACTCTCTCTATTTAAATCTAGATTAAAGACACATCTCTTAAGCCAAGCATTCATATAATACATCTCACAATCTTGTACTGCAGGTATATCTGATCAAACGCATATTATTATGCTTTCGCTTGGGTTGAACAAATAATTTCATCCAGGGTTGTTCCTGGATGGAACAACAGCTACGCTAATTGTCTTTATTTATTTCTCTGTTTCTGCCACGGGGTAACTAGGAATTACACAAGCTTCAGTCTGGATCCAACCCTTAAATGACCTGAGATGACCGAACACCTGAGAAGAGATGATGCCAACCCCTCGGAGGACCTCAGAGGAAGCCAACCATCAGCAATTATACTGAATTAACCAAATTTTGCCATAAGTTCATTATATTGAGTTTCTACAATATAAATCTATTTTAGAGACTTAATTTCCTGTGAAGTTGCTTTGCAACGATTGTATCGTAAAAAGTGCTATACAAATAATCTTGAATTGAATTGAATTATAATGAGCATGATTTTTTTTACTTAAAATATTTAGGTTTATATTCAGGTTTAGGTTTTAGTTTAAAAATAAATTGATACTCAAGATAAAATATCAGCATTTGATGTTTTGATATTTTAAAATCATCCCATTCCAAATCTTTCAGTAAAGTTCAGTTTGGATTCTAACTGCTAGTTTTTTTTACACCATTTCAAAAGAAATAATAGCTCTAAATCAGGGCTGTCCAAACTCGGTCCTGGAGGGACGGCCCTTATTTAGAGCAGCGCTGTCCAAACTCAGTCCTGGAGGGCCGGTGTCCTGCAGAGTTTAGCTCCAACCCTAATTAAACACACCTGAAGCAGCTAATTCAAGCTCTTACTAGGCATAGCAGAAACTTCCATGCAGGTGTGTTGAGGCAAGTTGGAGCTAAACTCTGCAGGACACCGGCCCTCCAGGACTGAGTTTGGACAGCCCTGCTCTAAATAATAGGTTTAATAATACCTTTGGGAGTCCATCTATGTCACCCGAACCTGTGAGAAAAGTAAAAATGAATCAACAATCATAATTTGCAGATCACATGATGTTCATTTATCTAACTGCAAGGATAAAATATGTTTTCAACAATTTATGTCATTGCTATGGTGAATGGTGTTTTACCCAGTGAGCCATTCATGTGATGTTGGTTCCAGTCCTCCCATTGGGCCATCTGACCCAGGACCCATAGCAAACTACAAACACACACGTCAAGACAGCATTTGAGATTAAGACATAATCAGAGTTCAAGAACTAAAACAGAAATATCAACACTACATGACAATAAAGACAGCAGAGGAGTGGAGTAACGTCTCGGTTACGTATGCAACCCTCGTTCGTTGAAGGAGGGAACGGTGAAGTAACGTCAGTGTGACTGACGTAATGGGATCTCGCCTGAGAGCCCAATCACCTTCGAGTGTTAACAAAACAAGCCAATGACAGTTGGTGTGCGTGTTTCGCGCAAACGCACATCAGTTTTTCGCTAAGGAACAGAGACTGTGTGCCCCGACCGTACAGCGGTGGTACAGCAACTGTGGGGGTACCAAACAGGGTACCAGGTGAAGGTTCCTCGCCCCTCTGAGAAACCTGATGACCAAGTTGTGCTTCCCCACAGACTTACCGTCTAATGCATCGTGATGTGCGGCTATAGCGGCAACATACACTTTGAGGGTGGAGGGAGACAGCCTTCGCTCCAACCCATCTTGCAGGATAGAGAGCACGACCCTGATCTGTCATCTGACTTGTAGGTCTATAGGAAGAACACCAATCGACAAACAGGTTCCATTTCAGCCTGTAGGCGTGTCTTGTAGACAGGGCTCTAGCTGAAGAGATGGTGTTTACTACCGCTGGAGGTAGTCCACATAGAACCTCCGCGTCCCGTCCAGGGACCACAAGTGGAGATTCAACAATTTTGGACGCCCGTGCCAGAGGGTGCCCCTTTTCTGAAAAAGGAGATCCCCCCCTCAGAGGAACTTGCCAAGGAGGGTCTGTCGCGAGGAGCATCAGTTCGGGGAAACCGGTCCGACTGGACCAGTATGGCTCCACCAAGAGGACCTGCTCCTCGTCCTCCCTGACCTTGCACAGTGTCTGTGCGAGAAGGCTCACTGGGGGAAACACATATTTGCGTAGGCCCCGAGGCCAGCTCTATGCCAGCGCATCCGTGCCGAGGGTCCCCTCAGACGGAGTAAAACAGCTGGCAATGGGACGTGTCCGGAGAGGCAACAGGTCTACCTGAGCGTCCCCGAAGCGTCTCCCAATCAGCTGGACTGTCTCGGGGTGGAGTCACCATTCTCCTGGAAGGGCGGGCTAATGTGAGAGCTCGTCGGCTGCACGATTGAGCTCGCCTGGGACAGGAATGGCGTGAAGCGACCTCAGATGCTTCTGACTCCAAAGGAGAAGATGGCGGGCGAGTTGCGACATGCGACGGGAGTGTAGACCGCCTTGGTAGTTGATGTACGCAACGGCCGCAGTGTTGTCCGTACGGGCCAGTGCATGCTTGTCGTGTATCAGCAATTTGTAGCGGCGCAGAGCAAGCTGCTAGCAATTCAAGGCAATTGATATACCACTGCAGTCGGGCCCAGTCCAGAGCCCCGCAGCTGCATGCCCATTGCACATGGCACCCCAGCCCATTACAGAGGTATCTGTTGATACAACAACATGCCTGGATACTTGCACTAGGGGGACTCTTGCCTGAAGAAAGGCAAGATCCGTCCATGGGCTGAAGGTCTGACAGCAGGACGGGGTGACTGAGACCTGGTATATGCCGTGTCACCATGCCCATCTCGGGACCCAGTCGCGAAGCCAATGCTGAAGTGGTCTCATATGAAGCAATCCGAGCTGCGTGACAGCGGCTGCAGATGCCATATGCCCCAGGAGCCTCTGAAACGGTTTCAGTGGATCCACCCTCTTGCGCTGGAAGGACTCCAGGCAGTTCAGCATCGACTGAGCATACTCTACTGAGAGGTTGAGAGACGCGCTGAGAGAGTTTGACTGACCCGAGCCTCAATCCTTAAAGGGGAACCTGGTCGGACACGCTAAAGGGGAGGTCCCTGGTACGGACACGCTCGTCCCTCGAACATGAAGCGGAGAAACGGCCTGTGTTGAGGGAGACTCGAGACATGAAAGTACGCGCTCTGCACAGGGGAGAGTTTGCGCTGCCCATCCTGACCCATGCAAAGCTCTCAGAACGTGCAGAGGTGCTCTTCTAAGGGGAAGAACAGACTTAACCGGAGGGAGCGGCACGCTTCGCCTGCCGCGATTTCTGCAGAACAGAGGTTGTTGGGAGGACGCTGCATAAGTCTCAATGACTGCACTCATCAGAGGGCGGGACTACAGGAATGCTTATCAGAGACTAGGTTCAGCGTCAACATCCTGAACGGGAGCATGCAAAGGGCTCGGTTCAGAACGTGCAGATCCCAGATCCACATACCCCTTAGCCGCCATCGCCATCGAAATCAGTGAGGACGGAAGAAGCACTAGCTCTCTTTTGGGCAGAAAAAAGGTGCCCTCCAAGACCTATTCACCTCCTCATGCACTTCCGGGAAGAATGGAACCTGAGGTGACTGCCGATGATCGGCCTGCGCCCCCAGGAACTAATCGCCTGGGATCGAGTGTTCGGGAGAAGGAGGCCTTCAGTGCAGCCCGACGCTCTCAGCAGCCCGGGAAAGAATAGGAGTCTGTTCTGGATCTGACTTGGGCAACGCCACTCTTCCTGACGGAGGCAGCGCAGCCGAATCGTCACCTCCAGAGCCTAGCTCATCCTCCGATGCAGCGATCAACATTCTGTCATCCGCTGGCGCTTCGGGCCAGATGCTGAGCCCCGCCCTATCCGAGGAATCTGCAAACTCGTCTGGAAACACCAGATGGTGCGATGTGCTGGAGGAATGATAGGCCCGCGGAGACACACTCGACGGGGAAGCTCTCACCGTAACCTTCAGATCACCAGCGACCATGAGCCGAAGTAGCCCACCGCTGCTGAGAGATGGAGGAACTAGAACGGGGCATGGCGAGGGGGATATCCCCTTATTTGAAGAGGAGGTATCTGGACCGCAACATTGCGATGGTCATGTTCCTGGCAAAACACGCATGCCAACTGTCATTGGCTTGTTTTGTTAACACTCGAAGGTGATTGGGCTCTTTGGCTAGATCCCATTACGTCAGTCACTCTGACGTTACGTCGAACGTGACTGACAGGGAACTCACATTAGATCTGTTTCCTCCTGGTGGTACTGAGTTTATCAATGTGTAGAGGTTTTCACCCGAGTTAGTGGAGTCTGTGAACACAGAGGTGGAGGTTTATGCTTTTTAAAGAGTCACCATGAAACTCTATTATCACACCCCCTAGCCAGGCACCATTTCTATGGCAAAGGGTCAGTAGACAGAAATGTGACAAGCCATTACCTGCTGGACTTGGCAAGATGGGTGTTCCTGGAGGACATCCACCACCTCCTGCTCCTCCTGGAGGACCCTGTGAAAGCAGAACTGCAACCAGTTTCTTTCAAAACAGACAGTAAAATTAAAGAAGAAAAATTAAATGGTCAATTACCACATATGTTCCTGGAGATGATGAGGAATATGGTATCTGTGAAGCCAAAAGGTTATTTGTCAAAAATCACCAATTCCCCCTCTAATAACATCAGGTCAATTTTCTGAAGATCTTACCGTGTTTCCATTATTAGGATTAGGCCACGGTCTGCCTGCTCCTGCTCCCCTGTATAGAGAAACAGAGCAGTTTCAATTTTTTTACTTTGCTAAGAACATAAAACAAGTCTCTTGTCGGTAAGATCACACTGAACGCTCAAGAATTTAAATAAAGTCTAAATAAAACTACAGATTTTTTGCAGCTCTGTGGAGTCAAACTATTGCTTGCTTTTTCTAAAGCTAATTATGTTTTAAAGAAACACTTCAAACTCAAATGATTTACCTTGGAAGTTCACAATTAAATATACAGCATTAAATAATTAACATGATCAAAACTTTGCTGAAAATCAATCTACTACATGGATCTACTAAATGTCTTCTATTATCTGATTGATAGTTGACACTTTTTTAGCAAATAAAAGGCCTTCTAGTATCATTTAAAAAAAAATAATCTTAACTAATGTTTATTAGGAAAACAAGAGTATTTTTTTAAAGCAATAAGAGGAATATTTGAAGAAACTTAGGTTTACTTGATTATCCATTCACCATTTAAAAATAAATCATGTTGTGAGTATCAGTTATGACTTGTAATTCATCATCGATGCATCGTTATGCAAAACATGGAAATCGTGAATGTTCGTGTAATCGTGATTTCAGCGATTCAATGACATATTATGACTCGACCTTGAACAGTGTTCGTGTTCCACACCGCCTCGATTGTTCCTCGATGCATCAGATCGACAAACCCTGACGATGCATATGCATCTGATCTTGAAACATGGATTTTTGAATCGTGAATCGTTGATTTCGGACAAATCATGATTTAATAGGCTAACAATCACTTAATCATGATTTCTATCAAGGATTGCAATGCTTTCATGATATATACTCAAGACGACTGAACAAGCACGAATGAATCAGACCTTCTCCTGTCACGTGCCTCACATAACTTAACCGCGCTCCGACTCACAAAAGGATTGTCAGCGTCCAGATTTCGTCCTCTGTACATTTCACTCAGCAGCTTAATACTGATCAGCGCTGCTAATAGCCGTGATGTGTGGTCAGCGGCATGTGTGGTCTCGTATAACTTGTGGCCAGTAATGCTATAGTGAAGTAGTTTTACTTTTCTGTAGTTTTTCAATGGCTCTCATACCGACGACATTACCTGAGCAATCGCAGGCTGCACATTCATTGCATGGACGGAGAAAAAATGTAAGTGTCTAAAGCATACGTACAGTTCCATTGCATGATACATATGTTTTAACAATGTCGTTGAACCGAATGTACGAAGGAAACTGTTAAAATAACCACAGCATTAACAACAACCTTGAAATAAGAGCGCAAGGTTTATCTAATAATCAGATGCATGAAAGTAGCGTTTGTTGCCATAGCAAACAGACATCGGCACTTTTTCTTTCAGAATCATAATTCACTGATGGAGAGGAAAAGTTAAATACTATAGAATTTCATTTAATGAAAATGAGATAAGAAGTTTTTGCTCTGAAAGCGAAGTGATCTCTCGCTCAGAGAACATGCCAAGCTATATCTGCAGCTGAGCTGAATAAAAAGCAGAATGAACTGATGAAACATTAAGACAATAAACACAAGAAATAAATACAATTTATGAATGATGCAGTGCTAATTGACATATAATTTATTACAGTACAGATACTATAAAGTAAATTTTCTACCTTATTCTGTGCAGAAAATTGAAATAATTGTTTGTAGTATAGGCTATAAAACATTTTAAAAAAATTTAAATATTTATAGATTAGAAATGATTGATTATTGTCCAGCAGTGTATTTGATTTCTAATAGCAAATTAAAAGTAAGAGATAAGAAAATAATTTATTGTTGAAAAAAAAAATAATAATAATACTTATATACAATTATTGTATTTGACATTTCTGTCACTTCTGAAATGATGGCTATGCACCTGGTGTGACAAAATGTTAGCCTATATATAATACTTGTAAAGCAATTTTTTAAAATCTTGGTTTAAATACATTTCCACAAATGCCATGTCATGCCATAGCATCATTAAACTAGCATCTAACAATGGACAAAAGTTAATTTTTTTCTCTCCAACCTATGGTAACCATACATGCTGCAGTGTAATTTGTCCTCTGACTAAGCATTTAAAGAATTTAGGGGAAGCATTTAAATAATCCAGTGAATGCACTTAAAGAATGCGGAATCGAATCGTATTTTACTGTGAATTGAATCGAATTGAATCGTTCTGAATTTGCAAAAATCGTCCTTGAATCGAAAACCTATGAATCATGAATCGAATCATTTCGCTGTCTACTCAAAGATTCACAGCCCTAGTTATGACACATCTAGCTTGTGAGGAATGTTTATTTGTGCCTCTTTCAATCAACTCATTAAAATGAAAATCAATTTATAACTTTTTTTAAATGCATTTTTCTGGATTTTTTTTGGTTGTTATTCTGTCTCTCACTGTTCAAATAAACCTACCATTACAATTATAGACTGATCATTTCTTTGTCAGTGGGCAAATGTACAAAATCAGCAGGGGATGAAATCATTTTTTTCCCCCACTGTAAAACTAATCTTTTAAATATAATCTTACCAAAACATGTTATTGGAGTGATATATAGTGACAACTGACAACTGATATGTATTTGCTTTTTATTCAAGTAATTTCTTATACTTAAATAATCTCACTGATTTTCATTACAAAGCTATCAGAGTCTGACATTTGGCTATATAAATATCAGTAACTGCACCAAATTACATATTTTTGCTTGGTTTGTTTATTTTTTACTCAAAAATTAGCTCAATATTATCCTATATCATACTGGCAGAGCCATAAAAGCCTGCATTATTGGATATGATACTCAAAAAACATGTCAACTTGTTTTTAAATGTTCAATAAAATATTTTTCTGACTATTATTTCATGTCAGGCTTTACAGGGTAAAAGTTTTTTATTTTCCTAATTTAATATGCAGAGATGACATAAAATAGTCATTTGTTTTGATGCTATCAAAACATTACTGTTTGTTTGAACATCCTGACCAGCCTGACATAATGTAAAATTCCACAAATACAATAGACTGGAAGTGTCCTTACATGTTCACCCCTGGCATTACAGGGCCCATAGAGTTTGGATGCCTCATTCCTCCTCCATAGCTCTGTAATGATAACCAAGGATCAGACTATGATGCCCAGCACCCCGAGAAGACACCATGAGAAAGGAGAAAACAAGAACACAGTTAGTTTAGAGGAAAACAGGCTAAACTAAATGTATGGAATATGGCTGATAAGCTGTAGTAAAAAACTGAATAAACAAGAGATGCATTCAGAAAATGTTTGTAAGAGTAAGACAATTGATTTAACATTTCATTTGCATCATTCCTCAAACAAATAACTATTAAAATGTTTCAGTAAAAATATATTTGTAAATATCACTGTATCAACTTTAGTATTAGTGCATATAAAGTAAAATTATAAAAGTCTACAATTTGTATCTGTCCATTTATTAAAAAGGACCACAGTAAAACTATGCCTTGATTGTTTAACTACATTTTACTGTATTTTACCTCTTGCAATAAACATTCAGACTACATTTGACTGTTTTCAAAAACATGTATTTAATTTGTATTTATTTATCTATCTATGTATGCATGTATGTATGTATGCAATTATCTTTTTTTAACAGTAGTACACTTTCTTATACTCACCTAGGCTGCATTTAAATATATTTTAAAACATAATTTATTTATGTGATGAAAAAGCTGAATTATTAGCAGCCATTACTTTAGTGTTCAGTGTCACATTATTCTTCACAAATCATTCTGATATGCTGAGTTGTTTCTCAAGAAACATTTCATATTATTATCAGAGTCAAAAACAGTTGTGTTGCTAATATATTTGTGGAAAGTGTGATATTTGTGATATGGATGAATAAAAAGTTTAAAACAATAGCATTTATTTGAAGTAGGAATAATTTGTAACATTATAAATGTCTTTATTGTAATTCTTGCTTCTTTGCTGAGTAAAACTATTAATTTATTTTAATAATACGTGCATATGTATACAATATATAAGATGTACATTAAACACTAAGATACAATGAGATACAATTTTTTCAGCTATATTGTCCAGACCTAGAAGTGAGCAGAACTAATTGATGGGGTCTAAGGCAAAGATACTCAGATTTTCATGAATGACAGTTGTGAAGTTGAGCTTTAGGACAGTATAAGACCCAGACCTGTGGTCCCGGTCCCATCAGGCCCATTCCTCGTGGAGCATTCAATCTCTGTATAGGTGCCAGATTTGGATGGCCTGACCAAATAATAACACCATTAAAATTTGACAGACCTGCACATCAAAATGAAATGACAATGCTGAATTGAATTTAAAGTGTACTTTTAAAATACCCCAAATAAGGGACTTTCACCATCAACAAACACTGATCTCATTAGTCTCTTACCTGTTGGTCGTGTAGGGTCCATCATATTTGGAGGTAAAGGCTGCCCACCTGGAGGCTAAAGAAACAGAGACAGTCAAGTGCTAAAATAAGTCAAAGTTAATAAACAGTTATTTTAAACATTTTAATTTGACTTACCGGGTTGCCCATTCTGATGGGTGGCCGAGGTCCTCCAGCATAGCGAGGAGACATAAAAGACTGGATTTGGGAACATACAGTAACATATAGTTTTAAAAAATGTAACCGCATGTAACCAATACAAAAGCTGAAGGGACAGAGGAGGAAGGAAAATAAGATTTTTTTAGGAAAAGCATATCAAGATGTGTGCAGGTACATGGATATAAACAGAGAGAACATGTACATAGATATGTGTGCTGTTACCTGTCCATGCGCCCCCATCATATTAGAGTTGGGAGGTAGCTGAGTGTGAGGGGAGGGTTGGGAACCAGGTGGTCCCTGCAGAGAGGGTAGGGGGAGGAAGAGAAGGTTGCCATAGTATCAGCAGCCAAATGCCAAGAGAAAGACAGCACAGGTCAAAGTCAAAGACATGACAGGTGAAAGCGACAGGTGCAGATGAAGAGAACCGTGCCAAATGCAAATATAGTTTGCAAATACAGTACCAAATATAGTTTGATTGGGTTTAATGTGGAGCTGATATCACTCTTCATTCTAACATGGTTTTGCCACGTTTGACCCAGGTTTTAATTTGGACATCAAGTAGTAAACCAACACAGTATGTACGTAAGTACATATGTACATACCTAAATACATTAATACTTCTATTCAGCAAGAATGCATTAAATAATCCAAAGTGACAGTACAGATGTTTATAATAGTACAACATATTTATATTTCAAATAAATTGTGTCCTTTTGAACTCAAAGAATCCTGAGAAACATGTATTAAGGTTTACACAAAAATATTAAGCAGCACAGCTGTTTTCAACATTGACAATTATAAGAAATGTTTATTTAGCACCAAATCAGAATATAAAAATAATTTCTGAAGGATCATGTGACACTGAAGAACTTAATGGCTGTTGAAAATTCAGCTTTACACTGAAATAAATTACATTTCAAAATATAATTAGATTAAAAAACTATTATTTTAAATTAGTAATAATATCTTACAATATTACATTTAGCAGACGCTTTTATCCAAAGCGACTTACAGCGCATTTTTTTGTCAGTACATGTGTTCCCTGGGAATCAAACCCACAACCTTTGCGCTGCTAACGCAATGCTCTAACCACTGAGCCATAGGAACACTTTAATTTGACTTACCGGGTTGCCCATAAACACATATTATTGTATTTTTATAGAATAAATGCAGCCTCAGTGAGCATAAGAGACTTCTTTTAATTACACCACCAGGAATAGACTTCCTGATAACGTTCGGGGTTCAGACACACTCTCTCGGTTTAAATCTAGAGTAAAGACACATCTCTTTAGCCAAGCATTCATATAATGCATCTCATAATCTTGTACTGTAGTTATATCTGATCAAATGCACATTATTATGATTTAGCTTGGGTTGAACAAATAATTTTTGCTTGGATGGAACAACAGCTACGCTAATTATGTCTCTATTTGTTTCTCTGTTTAGAGAATGAGATTAACATCCCGTGGTAACTAGGAATTACACAAGCTTCAGTCTGGATCCAACCCTTAAATGATCCGAGATGACCAAACACCTGAGAAGAGATGATGCCAACCCCTCAGGCAATATACAGAATATGAGAATATATCTTTGCAACGATTGTTAATTCCTGTGAATTATCACAGTATTAATGGTCTAGAATTAATTTTATGCAGTAATTTTCTATAGAATATATCTTCCCTAGAATATATCTTGAAGTTTTTACCCTTACTAAATATAGCAAAATGAGACATAATAGCATTTTGTTCTATTAATTTACATAAAAATTGTTTTGCTTCAAGAAAATTAATCAGGTTTTAAGGACGTTCAGATATTTCTACAGAAAAACGAAAGAATAATTTATTAAGTACATGTTTTTACAAGTCCTCATCCATGCCCACTAGAGGGCAATGGGGTTTAACCGTGGTCTAAAAGACCAAAGATACACAACTTGCATAAACCAGTTCCATGTTCTGCAACCCTCAGTATCTGAGAATCTGTCATGCTGCATTCCCACAAAAGCTCTTGGAGGGTCATGACAAACATCTGGTCTGACAAAAATTTATCCATATGTTTCCTTCGAAAATATATTTATAAACATCTTTTCAACCATAAATATTTTCCTAGAACTTGTTATAATATTATGATGAGTCACTCTCTCAGAAAGCTTCTGAGTGATAAAGCGTTAACTCCACGGCTGAAGGTACATCCCAGCAACATATTTAGTGCTACTCAGAAGGGCAATGACGAGCCCACTCTCAGAGTAGAGAATGCTCATAACCCTGCCTGCCATTAGTGGCTAATGGTCGCAATCAGCCTGCTTCCCCACAGACACCCGGCTTGGCAGATGACCAGAGACCGTGGATTAATGTTTTCTCTGTGAACCAGCGGCATGTGTCTGTACACCTGAGGGCTTGCAATTAGATTGTTACGGATGGTTTATGGAGAGGGTGAGGAGGAATGACCCACTTGGAAGAATCCGGGGGGCATGGGTCCACCCGGCATGCTGTCACCGGGATGCATGTTGCCTAGGACTGGACAGGGTGCTGCAGCAGCACTCTGTAATGAGTAAAAAGAAAAAAAAAACATATGAATGATGGTAATTAAAATATACACTACTACTAGTTTTGAGTCAGTAAGGAATTTTTAAAGACATTCACACTTCTATTCATCAAGAAAGCATTACATTAATCAGATATTTATAACATTACGAAAAATGTATCATGGTTTCCACAAAAATATTAAGCAGCACAGTGGGATGGGAATTTCTCCAAAATAATGTATTCGAATATTTGGGCTCATAAAAAAAATTATATTCAAATATTTGAGCAAACGTTTATTTAAATGACGTTTAACGAGAAAGAAAAAAGTTGTCGTCACAATTTCTGAACAAGCTTATGATTAGGCATCTACAACAACGTTACATTGTATCTCAAGGTTTTCTTTTAGTCAAAAATGTGAGTAAACAAACAAACAAAAATATATATAGCCGATATAAAAAAGTGAAAGTGACATGACATACGGCCAAGTTTGGTGACCCATACTCGGAATTTGTGCTCTGCAATTAACCCATTCAAAGTGCACACACACCCAGAGCAGTGGGCAGCCATTTATGCTGCAGTGCCCGGGGGGGGGCAGTTGGGAGTTTGGTGCCTTGCTCAAGGGCACCTCAGTCGTGGTATTGAGGGTAGAGAGAGAGCGCTGTACATTCACTCCCCCCACCTAAAACTACTGCCGGACCGAGACTCGAACTTGCAACCTTTGGATTACGAGTCTGACTCTCTAACCATTAGGTCACAAATTCTCCCATAGAACATACATAAAGAACAAAAGCATTCAAGCAGAGCAAATAGAAAAAAATAAAGAAGGCCGTGCCAATTACAGTACAGAACGTACATACACTCAAGTCAGCTTATGTTTATAGTGTTTTTATTGTTTCACATATTAATGTTGAGAAAAACAATAATATCAACATGCTCGGGTGAATGTTGTCTCCTCAGTCTGATAACAATAAGAACGCGTGCCAATACAGATGTTCCAGACACCAAGATAACGGTGTGCGCTTTGTTTGTTCTGGGGCCTGTTTCAATAGGGAAGTTCAACAATCTGAGTTGAAACTTCAATTCTGAGTTGACTTACCCTGATATGGGAAACTCAAGAGTTTTTGGTTTCAGAACAGCTGAACTGAATTAGCTCAATCCACTCGGAGTAGGTTGACTCTGAGTTTAGCGAGTTCAGCACCCGACAAAAAGACGTCTGCATACTTCGGAGTCAATACCTAACCGTTATGCCACGGTCACCCTCATGTCGTTCCAAACCCGAAAGACCTTCGTTCATCGTCGGAACACAAAATAAGATATTTTTGATGAAATCCGATGGGCTTTCTCCTTCTTCATAGACAGCAACACAACTGCAATGTTCCAAGGTCCGGAAATGTAGCAAGGACATCGGTAAAATAGTCCATGTGACATCAGGGGTTCAATCGTAATTTTACGAATATACGAGAATACTTTGTGCACAAAGACCTTCGCTGTAGCATCGTCGCGAACACAAAATAAGATGAAATTCAATTATGATGAAATCCGATGGGCTTTCTTCCTTCTTCATAGACAGCAACAACAACTGCAATGTTCCAAAGGAATCCTGGAATGGGTAGAAGGACATCAGGTAAAATAGTGTGACATCAGGGGTTCAATTGTAATTTTACGAATATACGAGAATACTTTGTGCACAAAGAAAACAAAAATAAATTCAGCCATCGTGAGCATAAGAGAAATGGGCTACCACTTTATTGCTGTAGCATTCGGGGTATATCTTAATTAAGAGTTAGTCACCCCTAAATGTCATAAAACTGAGGTTGGTAATTTTACAAGTCAATCAGACGATTCTGTGTGGACTAGGCTTCATGTAGACAGCATTTGAGACTTTAGCAGCACCTGTCAAACTAAACTGCATTAATATGGTATTAACCCTGCGTAAAGCTGCATAATTCGCCATCACTTGCTCTTAGTATTTCACTGAGGGAACCTTGGGTGGGGGAAACAGCTGGTCATTATTTTCCTAGGCCAGCATGTGAAAGCTGATTACAACAAAGGTCAGGGCTTAAGAGACTTAAGACAGGTGAGGCGACATCTTACACAGAAATCCCTTTAAGCAGATCATCTTGATACAGCTGCTTCAATTGGACAGTGGAGATAACGTTAAACACTTCAAGTCACATTCCTTCTTTATAGCACACTGCTGTAACGAGCCTTCATCTTTTGGTAGTCTAACTGTTACAACCACCAAATGAATATCATTTATTGAGACATCTCATATATTACAACAGTTTTCTGTGATGTGCACAGACAAATTGAAAAATATGCATCTACCTAAATTTTTGCAAAACTTGCCTATACATACAATTTGTTGCAGATTCCATCTAAAATTAACACTACAGGCAGTAAAACACCAATAACTTTTGGTTCCTTTTTCAAATTATGATTAAAGGGCAGATTATCAAAGACTAAATGTTCACATGCAGAATACTATGTTATCACCTAAAACACCTTTACTATAATGCATTATTTGTAAACAAATACATTTTATTGTTTGCATTACATATCCAGCTCCATGTACAGGTGTTCTTATGTAGTAAACTGACTGTTTATGCGATGCAGAGTGCTTGGATACAACTCCCGTGAAACATGGGTTTGACAAAAAGCTCAAAGTTGTGTAAAAACAAGGTAAAAAGAGAAATTGAACATGCTTTTTAGTGCCACTCACTGGACATTTCACTTTGAAACCACAGCACAACATGCAATAAGCAATGTAATGCAAAAAAATATTTTTCATGTGCCTGGGTTGTATTGCTTTCTGGCCAGCTTATCAAGGTCCTCAGATAGTTACTAGCTCAGCTCTGGGAGTACAGACAGACTATGCATTAACATAAATACCTCTCTACACCCTCATGTGGGACTGTCTAAACACTTACACGTATTGCTCTAGCAACAGTTTATCAACACTTCACAATCCTCTCCGACCCCTGAATTAGGCCAGAGGGACATAATTTAGGGCATTTCCTCAGCAGTCCAAACTAATCTCCTTTGTGAACACTGTTGTTCTCTCCATGATCAAATACCACAAACAGAGATTAACTGATGAGATTAACAAACTCCAAAAGAGTCTAGGCATAAAATGGCATTAGGTTGGACAAGTGATGGATCTGTGGATCAACACCCAAATCCAGCAGAGAAAAACATGAGACAGCAAGCCTGTTGATGAGAAGCACATCTATTCCTTAAAAGACTGAAAATTCAATATTTACCCACAATCAAGTTTTGAAGAAACCTGCCTAAAAGAAAAGCATATGTCAATGGATTGTGTCGATACAGAACAACACTGCTAAACCAGAAAATGGGTATAGCAAAGTCCATAAAACATAAGTAGCGAGTAACTGAAACTTGACTTTACTATCTCAAAAAAATCTGGTCCAAAATGTAGCTTTTAGTTTTTCTGGCCAAATGACATCCAACTAGACAAAAGAAAACAACAGTAAAATCTTCAATCGTTTATTTCACATGCAACAAAAGGGTCTACTCAAAGAATTATATACAGACAACACCAAAGTAATGTGTAGAAATATTGTGTTAATGTTTTAGAGAAATAACTCTAAAACAAAGCATAATATACAGTTGTATTTGGGGATAGCACAAATAAAATTAAGAAATTAGTATTAATTAATATTTATTATTACTTATAAAATGGTTAGTTACAGTCCTTGATGCTGATTGGTTATTAGCTGTGTTTCATTCATGATAAAGCATGGCTATGACCGCTTCACACAACGGTTCTGTGTATCACCAAAGACCATAGAATACCAAAGATGCGTCACCCGTATAGTTTTGAATGGGGAAAAATGCAATGCGTATGGCCAAAGTCCCTTTAAAGCAAGTCATTTCACTTGGCGACCATCTTTGAAACACCTCTTGGGCATGCAAGTGCAGCTCCTATCTCTTTGAATGGGGAAACATCAAATTCTCCAAAACTGTTTGCCAAGCTTATGATTAAATTTCATATTTGAAATCACCAATGAAATCTGACAACAACTGTCTCATAAATGTTGTTTCTGTTGCTCAAATAGCGTAGAAAAAAACTACGTATTTTTCAGGCTAGACCACCCAGTGTGCATGCGCAGTCCTAAGCGTATGTCTCAAATGCTGACAATTTCTTTAGCAACCAGGACTTCTAATGGCAGCTGCAGTGACGTGATGCAATGACTTTACCAATTAGTGATTGGCTCTTTTAACCAGAAGGAGGGGCTTTGATAGAGTGGCCATATTGAGCGTTGCATTTTTCCCCATTCAAAACTATACGAGTGACACGTTTTATGTATTCTATAGTCTTTGGTATGGCCACTCTCTTGAAGGAAGCTTTCTTTTTTTTACGCTATTTGAGCAGAAGAAACAACATTTATGAGACAGTTGTTGTCAGATTTCATTGGTGATTTCAAATATGAAATTTAAGCGTGGTGAACAGTTTGGGTATTTGATGTTTCCTCATTCCCCAAGAGATTGGAGCTGCACTTGCATGCCCGAGGCATTTCAAAGATGGCCACCGAGTGTGGTATGGTAATTCCTCAAACCAGGACTGCAAAGCTCTACAGAGAGTCGTGCGCCTGGCTGAGCGCATCTCAGGGTCTGCTCTCCCCTCTCTGCAGAACATCTACTTCAAAAGCAGAACATCTCTGCAGAACATCTACTTACTACGCTGTAAAAGCAGAGCTGCTAAAATCCTCAAAGACTCAACTCACCCCGGTAACCATCTTTTCTGTTTACTGCCATCTGGCAAGCGCTTCAGGAGCATGATGGCAAAATCTGAGAGACTGAGGAGGAGCTTCTTCCCTCAGGCCATCAGGCTCCTTAACACAAACCCAGTCTCATAAACACTTACAAGACTCATTGTTAACTGTAAAACATCCATATTCTCATCACCCGTATTGCTGCTTTGTGTACATACCCTGTACAACCCGTTTGCACATCCCTCTTGCACATCCCTCTTGTTCATATTACTATTTATTAAGTCCCAGTATACTGTTTTTGGCACATCTTATTGTTTTGCACTTTTTATTCCATTGCACATTTTACTCTTATTTCTATTTTTTTACCATATATATATGCTCTTGTGTTGTGTTACTTTTATATAATTTTTATTTTTATTCTTTTGCACTGTCCACTGAGCGGACCTGATTTGATTTACATTTCACTTCTGATTATACCCTGTATAATTTATTATGTGACAAATAAAGAAACCTTGTACCTTGAGTGATATGACTTGCTTTAAAGGGAATTTGGTATCACTGTCTGCGCAACACCTTAACCTAAACAATCAATACAGTGTCAAAATGGTTCCAAGTATTATGCAGTTTTTTATAGTGGTAAAAAAAGTTATTTAGATTATTAAATGTTCTTCACACTAGGACAAACATGGTTTTTTAAAGTACAGTTCAATGAAAGGGAACCCAAAACGAGTTTTCAATTTCATTGATGTAAAAATACCATATTTAACTTTTATTTTAAGAGTGCAGAGCTACCTAGAATTAAGTGCTTTACTCAAAATCACAATTATAATAGCTTAAGGATCACCGCTTATGAGCTTTGAACCTGCAACATTTTGACTTCTGGCCAAGATCACTAGGTTAAACCACCCCTTGACCCTACTTTTGCACTTTACAATAGCGTAAAGTGATATACATCTGGCTGACTATCCCAGAGTTAACACTATGATATTATTGATCATCAAAATAACAGACAGACAGAAAGGGAAGAGCTCGCACTGATGGCCAAGTAAGCAACAGCACTAAATGTGACATTATTGATTTGTGCAGTTCATCTTGATCATTCATCTAAATTTAGTCTAGAAATAAAGATATTATACATTTAAAATGTTTGAAAATTTCAAAACTTGAATTCAAAACTCTGAGACAAATTTTTTAAATCCTAAAAGATTCCTATAATCTAGGCTAAAATCTGTAACGTTAGTCTTTGATCGCTGGTTTGACATGTTCACAGACAGCCGATTAATGGCTGTTGCGATCAAATTTCACCTCCGACGAAATTCTGGCAGTGTCAGAAGATTTTGCACACTATCCTGCAGTGTGACTACCCCTACGATGGATGTCAAACTGTGTCCGTTTTTCAAGACGAGCTATGAGCAGAATTAATGCTAGATAATTATTCTATCAGCCATAAACTCCGGAGCTCCCGTCCTCCACTCACGGAATTCATCTGATATGTTGCCTTTTCTATATAAACACTGGTTGTGCCACTGTTTTCATGTGGGTGTGTAGAGCTGCAAAGACTATTCTTCTTAAATACGCCGGTATTGCCGCCATATACTTTTAATGATAGCCAACATTTCGGTCCCGCGTGCAACGTAGCTCCCAGTCACTGAACGTGTATAGGTTGATAATGTAAAACTCCGGACAAGTTCTTGCGCGCACCCATTTTTAACGCGTCGTACATTAACGTTGACACTCTGACATTAATGACAACTGAGATCCCATAGTGTGACATGTTCATAATGTTCATACAGTCTGACAAGTACAATCCTAAAGGAAAATAAATAAATAAATAAAATCGCACAGTGTGAGTCTGGCTTTAGTTAGATTAAATGTTATTCAGTTCACGCCTTGATCACCGTTCTCCCCCTTGCAGATAACTGACTTCCTGAGCCAATCTCACTTATCAGTCCATCACAAACCCCTGTGAGGATCTCAGTACACGCCTATGGCACCACCCATCAGTTTAAACGACCAGTCAACTGCCAAGTTTCCTCTATATCCTGCTTATTCATTCTAACATGGATATGATAGTCATAATATTGCCTTCTAATGTTCTGTGTAACAAAAACGTCACACATTCTCATCTGATATGGTTGTGATGGAGCTCAGGCGACACATATTAGATGGCACTTGAGACAGCAGACCTGCACCAAAGACCGGCAATGCCACACTTCAAGTTCTGTCAATACTGAATTAAAATCCTTGTCTGGCTCTGACCTCAGAACACAAAAGATTTATCTGGCTACATGATTGTGAAAACTAATATATTCATGACCACATATTTCCCCAACAAGAGCGAATCAAACACCCCGCTCTTTCCAATTTGACAGTGTTATTTACTTGGCAGTCTAAGGGACAGTCACAAGCCTCCCAGTTTTCATCCAAAATATCTTAAATTGTGCTCCGAAGACAAACAAAACGTTTACGGGTTTGGAACAATGTGGGGGTAAGTGATTAATGACAAAATTTTCATTTTGGGTTGGAGTACTAACCCTTTAAGCTTAGTACTTGGTTTACTTTTCAAATGCCACTTAACAAACCTAAGCAAAATAAAAAAATAGCTTACTGAAGACAAATAAATGTCAGAAACTAATTAGTTTTGTTAACTAATTTGTTTCTTTTCCAACAGGAATACTACTTAATGTGTTATAAAATGTTACAAAAACCACTAAATAGTTTGTACTGTTTAAATTAAATATAGATTTATTCATAAAGCGATTCAGTTAAGAGCAGAGAGATTTTCTCTCTTGTTGTTTGATTAACATATAAAGGTTTATTAGCATGCAATCACTTTAAAACTAAATGCACGGATCTAATATACCGATAAACATGTTTTCTTTCTCCGCCGTTTACGTTCATTTAAGACATAAATTACTGTGTTCACGAGGATACTTGCAAAGATGGGCATTCTGACATATGTGTGTATCTGACCATTCATAAGTGTGTGTATTTGACTTTGCTTTTCTGACTTTTAGGCACTTTAGTCTTTAATTTAGTCTTTTAACCCTAGAAGTGGTCCCAGAGTGGTTCCTTTCCAAGAAAGGAAATGTGACTTCCATGACTGGCAATGTAACGCAAAAGAGCTCTACTGAGAAATAAATAATACAAATACATTTTTAGGCCACATTTAGAAGAACATAAAAAGTAAATAAGATTACTGTGTTGTTAATTGTTAACTGCACTTAAATGTATTTATATAAAAAAAGAAAGCTGACATGTTCATAAAAGGCAATTCTTGGTTTTTATATTATATATTTTTTTTTTTATATATTTAAACTTTTACATTTTCTATTGCCACTACTGTTATATAGAATAAAAGCATTATATGTGTAATAATTTAATGACAAATTCAATCTAAGTACAGTAAGAAAAGTAATAATTACAGTAACCCAAGTTAAACACAAAACAAAGTTTAACACAGTAAAAATACAGTATTTACAAAGATTACTGTAGGACACTGTATAAAAAGTACAATACTATACGGTAAATGTTGCAGTAGTGGCGAAAAGTTTTATAATGGTATTGTTTTGTGCAGAAAGCATCTAAAACTATTACATCTCACTCTAGTTACAGCATAAAATTGAATAGCTCTTTGGCTATTTTGCATCCAACTTATCACACAGAGTCCATTTAACATTTAACAAAACACATTCTTTGTGTTCCCATTGTCTGTCACTTCTGGACAGGTGCTACTTGTTTGCTTATTCACACATTTACTTTCCACATGGAGTGCTGGCCAGCTCTGAATAGAAGCATCACCCTCATCTGTCTCCACAGTGCGAAGAGATGAGTGCCATCTGCCTGGTAACAAAGCCCCTTAATATGATGCCATCCATACATCTGACCTCATAAGACCCAGATAAGATCCAACAGCCCAGGGGTTAAATTCATGATTATCAAATACTGAAAGAAGGATGAAAGAAATCACTGAGGATACACCGTACAAACAAATCCTTTACTGAATGAACTGAATCCATCAAAGCAAGCTATTATCTTCAGTCATATCCAACTGGAGTTGAGCAAGAGCAGTTTTATAACATGACAACATGTAACCCTAATTAATAATTAAATAATTAATAATCTATTTTATCCAAATTTTATGCAAGTTTTAATTGATGACAGTCCATTATATGTGAATGTGCTTGTGTGTATATATTGTATTTTATTATAGATGTTTATCCTATGCTATTTTATGTAATTGGTAATTATTGGGATATTTTAAACATTTTCAAAGACGTAAACACTGGTTTACACCCCTGTTTTTTTCATCTAGCTAAATAATAAGGGGAGGGAAGGGAGAGACAGAAGAATGGGAGAAGGTAAAGAAACAGTCCTGACCACAGCCTGGGGCAACACCTCCTGTCTGATGTTAGCAGTTCCCCTGGAGATTCATTAATGATTACCAGACACACAATGACAGAGATTTTTTTTTGTGATGCAAGAGTCCTAAAAGGGGGAGGTTACATTAGGACAAAAAGAGCTCACGAGAGGCCAGATCTACAGAGATGTAATATATGATATTGTAAGCTATAGTATAGATCTCTGACTCCAATTTGAAGAAAAGCATCTGATCTGACTGCTAATAATGCATTGTCTCTGCAATTCTCAAGTCATTCAGAAAAATCAACAAATAGATCAGTGATTTCTGCCCATGACCATCAAGACCATTACTGTCAAGAACGACTCCATCAGGCCACTGTAATACTGAAAACTGATAGGCTTGCAGTTTAATGGCTATTGACAGCTGTTCCTTAGGGAGTCAGGCCTTGTGTACAGCATCAGGGAGTAGTTGACTTCAGGCAAGAAGAGAAGCTCTCTCCATCTGCTGCCATCTCCTGTAGCATCTCTTTCTCAGCCCTAAAGGGTCTCAGCCCTTCTTCACCGACAAACCTCTAAGTTAAGAAGCATCTGCTCAACCACCCAACCTCCTCCATGTGCTCATGGCTATGATTGTAATAGCAAATACCATACTACTCGTACTATTTTTTGCAGCTTTATGTTAGTTTTGTATTTTATTGTGCTGTGCTTTAGCATGCTAACAGTCAACACAGTGAAACACTCTTGGAGAAGTTAAGGTACCACCGCTACAGCCATTAAAACACTGCTTCAATAATAGATTTCAAGACAATGGGTCTCATTCACTAAGCATGCGTACGCACTAATTTGTGCGTGAAATGTGCGTACGGACGTTTTCACGAATAAATCATGATTCATCAAAAACTTTCGTACTAAAATTTATTCTAAATGTACGAAAAAATTCAAGAACAACTTATACCACACGTACGCAATAATCATGTACGCCCGGGGCCTTATAAGCATGTATAAAGAACTCTACATATAATTATATGTTATTTACAGGGTGGGCGAAAAGTAACTAGACATTAAAATTGATAATAAAGTATAATTAGAGGTCCAATTATTTATATATATATATATATATATAATTAGAGGTCCAAACAACAAATCACCTGATCTATTGTTATATAAACGGTGATTATTGTGTCTCACCTTGTGTTTGGAGGCATGGCACACTTGGTACTGCTTGAACACATTGCGGCGCGTGCTCTAAGGAGAGAGCGCGTCTTTAGAGAGCGCACAGATATGTTTGCTGAGAGTGACGAATGGCTGTTCAGTCGCTTTAGGTTGCCCAGAGAAGTCCTTATTGATTTATGCAACTCACTGGAACCACACCTAAGCCATATCACCAACCGCTCTCACCCTATACCACCTTATCTCCAAGTTCTGTGTACTATCGGATTACTTGCTACAGGAACATTTCAAAGGGAAATTGGGGACCGAGCCGGAATATCCCAACCCTCTATAAGCCGTGCTATTCACAAGGTGGTAAAAGCTATTGTAGGTCTTATGCCAACTTATGTAAAATTTCCTTATGACGTGGCACACCAGATGGTAGTTAAGAGGGGGTTCTATGAGATCAGTGGCATACCTAATACCATCGGTGCAATAGACTGTACCCATGTGCGTATCAAAGCACCATCCGCAAATGCAATAAACTATGTGAACAGAAAAAATTACCACTCCATCAACATTCAAATAGTCTGCGATGCCAGCTGTAACATACTAAATGTTGTTGCACGCTGGCCCGGAGGAACTCACGATTCCTTTATTTTGCAAAACAGTTATTTAGGACAGCGCTTGCAAGCTGGGGGTGGTGAAGAGGGATGGCTTCTTGGTGAGTAGAAGTGTGCCCAGAATATTTTTTAGTTCATTTAAATAAAGGTTCATTATCATGATTCTTGTTGTAGGTGACAGGGGTTATGGTCTCAAAACATGGCTCATGACACCTCTAGCCAACCCAAGGACCCCTCAGGAAGTGCGCTACAACCTGAAACATGCCCGTGCGCGCTCAGTGATAGAACGCACAATCGGGTTACTCAAATCCCGTTGGATGTGCTTGGATGCAGCTGGTGGAATGCTGTTATACAGGCCAGAGAAAATCTGTCATATTGTTTTAGCATGTTGTATACTGCACAACATCGCAATGGCACGGGGTGTACCTGCTCCTTATGGACCACACGCACAGCCGGAACCTGTGGGTGACGAAATGCACGCGCCAGCCCAAGCAGCGCTTCAAGCACGCCTTCAGTTGATACAACGTTTATAATGGTATATAATCTCATTCTATTTTTTTAAATAGCTTTTGTAGTTTGCTGCAGTGCACATTCTATAATTGAGCAAATGGAATTTGTAAAAGTGCTTTTAATGATTGCAAAAGTTTAAAGTTTTAGGGAATATTAAAACACTTCAGAAAACAAAAATTTTGCCACAATATATTTATTCACATTTATGCACTTCTGTGACTGCCAAGCAATGCTATCAATTTATTCAGTGACTCATTTATTTCCCGTAGGCCAGCTGCCACGTCCTTAACGGCAAGGATGAGGGCATCTTGACTTGCGAGCACCTCGTCGGTCAGGATTCGTGCGCCGGTGCGCCGCTGTGAAGGGGTATAATGAGTGGATTGGGAAGTAGACGGCTGGACTTCAGCTTCTTCATTTCCATCTGCTGTCTGTGGATGTTCTGCAAAAGCCGGAAGTTTTCAGTTATGATTACTTGAATACATTCCTTAAAATAAAGATTTTGATTTAAGCATATTACCGTGTTGTAATTGCTCCTGTATTAGGTCACTCTCACCCTCACTCCTTTCTATAATGCCGCTCAAGCTTGACTGTCCTATAATTGCAGCCATTCTTTCATCGAAGGCAGACAGATCAGGTGGCCCCTGCCCTCCACCCGTGTCTTTTTTCCTCTGTTGAACTGAAATTCTTCTTTTGGCCTCGAACTTCATGTCAAACCACTTTTTTTTTACTTCGGCAACCGTCCGAGTTTCTGGTGAAACCACATTAACGGCTTGTGTTACCGCATCCCATGCTTCTTTTTTACCTGTGCCTGTTACGCCAGTGGATACACTTTTAAATAGCACATATTTTCTGGCTTCCACCTCCGACAGCAAAACCTCACGTTCATTATCATTAAAGTTCTTTTTCTTTGTCTTTTGTTTCGGTGCCATAATTGTCTTTCTCTGAACGAGTGCCGCTTTGCGGAAAGCCCTTATATGGAGCTGGTTTGGGCGTGTATTATGCTAATTACTAACCTCGTGCACGCGGGCGCTCATTTAGAATTACTCCAAATTCACTAACAGAAGAACGAGTTTAAGAACAAACTCATGTGCGTACGCACGTGTTGTGAATTAGGCGGAAAGTTTTCGTGAGAAGTTCAAATGTGCGTATAAATACGAAAAACATACGCAATTATTAGTGAATGAGACCCAATCTCTGTCGGACATTAGATCTCCTGCTGTGAGCAAAGTTCCTGTTATTATGAAGAAGTGAAATGATAAAAGACAGTATTTTTCTGCAGCCTGTTGTTGATTCTTCATGGTTTGTTACACGCTCCCGGGTGAAAGTCAGACAAATTATTTAATAAACAGTTGAAGTACGATAAAAAAATAAAAAATAAATAAATATATATATATATATATATATATATTGGAAAGAATGGCCAGGATATTTGATCCTTTTGTGCTCCGTAGGGCTGCAACAAACGATTAATTTGATAATCAATATTAATCTAATGATAATTTTAATGATTAATTGACTATTATTTTACATTGACTATTTCACTAATTAATATTTTCTTTCACCATTTAATCATTGATTATTTAGCTTTTGCATTCAGTGAAAATACTGAGTTATACATATTCTAACTAATAGAAAACAAGAAAATCTCTTGCAGAATTTCTTGTTTCTTTTCCCAAATCCTCACCGTCTTACCTACTGTTTTCACAAGGTATAAAAAAACAGATAACCTAATTAACGTAACCTAATTATTTTATATATTCTCATGTTATGTCATATCTTTTTCAGTCTTTATCTCTTGTCACATTCAATTTTAACACAGTTTGTGCTTGCAAGAATGTAAGGCACACAATATTTATTTGTATAGTATGGTTCCTAGGACATGCGGGGGGGAGTAAAAGATATTGTGGCCACAAATTAAGAATGTTATTTTATCTGTGTGGTGAAATATAATTAAACTTGACTTGGTTAAATATATCTTTTTTCCCATGTTTAAGGACTTTGCATTGTTTTAATTTTAATGCACTATTAAAGTTTGGATCACATTAAAAGCGTAATATGAGTGTTTTGAATTACTTGCACAAAAGATCTAGCTAGCCCTGTCAACATTACAGGTGTAACAATGTGCTGGCTTTTTCTATTGTGTCTGGTGCACACGTTTTGAGCAGCACACACCCCAAATCTATGCTTGCTTAATCAACCATAGATAATCGATTAAGCGATATCGATTCAATTATTATTGACAGTTAATTGATCATCGTTAGCATATCTAGCAGGGGTGTCACTATAGACCATTTTTACTGGAGCACAAGCAATTCAAACAGGTTTAAACTTCGTGATTTATTAGGATTCCCCGAATCATTTTCAAAAGTTTCTCACACTGAAATATTAGAGAAACAGAAAACAAAACTCACAAATGTTGTCTATCGTTTGTCAAAGACGGAGAAGCTTTTTATTGCATGTGCAGCTTTTGAAACAAATCTGTTCTGCAGGTAAAGACAATTTATATCCAAAACAGTATATCAAAATTAATACAAATATGGGCACATTTTTTTTAATGAGGGCTGTGCCCCAGTGCTGATGAAAGTCTAGTAAACACCCCTGATACCTACTATGAACAGTAAGTACACATACACTCTCAGAAAAAGGTACACAAGCTATCACTGAGACGTACAGGTGCATCTCAATAAATTATAATGTCATGGAAAAGTTCATTTATTTCAGTAATTCGACTCAAATTGTGAAACTTGTGTATTAAATAAATTCAATGCACACAGACCGAAGTAGTCTGAAGTTTAAGTCTTTGGTTCTCTTAATTGTGATGATTTTGGCTCACATTTAACAAAAACCCACCAATTCACTATCTCAACAAATTAGAATATGGTGACATGCCAATCAGTTAATCAACTCAAAACACCTGCAAAGTTTTCTTGAGCCTTCAAAATGGTCTCTCAGTTTGGTTCACCAAGCTACACAATCATGGGGAAGACTGCTGAGCTGACAGTTGTCCAGAAGACAGTCGTTGACACCCTTCACAAGGAGGGTAAGCCACAAACATTCATTGCCAAAGAAGCTGGCTGTTCACAGAGTGCTGTATCCAAGCATGTTAACAGAAAGTTGAGTGGAAGGAAAAAGTGTGGAAGAAAAAGACGCACACTGGACTTCAAGTTGCTTGAAGTCCGGTGTTAAGTTTCCACAGTCTGTGATGATTTGGGGTGCAATGTCATCTGCTGGTGTTGGTCCATTTTGTTTTTTGAAAACCAACGTTACTGCACCCATTTACCAAGAAATTTTGGAGCACCTCATGCTTCCTTCTACTGACCAGCTTTTTAAAGAGGCTGATTTCATTTTCCAGCAGGATTTGGCTCCTGCCCACACTGCCAAAAGCACCAAAAGTTGGTTAAATGACCATGGTGTTGGTGTGCTTGACTGGCCAGCAAACTCACCAGACCTGAACCCCACAGAGAATCTATGGGCTATTGTCAAGAGGAAAATGAGAAACAAGAGACCAAAAAATGCAGATGAGCTGAAGGCCACTGTCAAAGAAACCTGGGCTTCCATACCACCTCAGCAGTGTCACAAACGGATCACCTCCAAGCCACGCCGAATTGAGGCAGTAATTAAAGCAAAAGGAGCCCCTACCAAGTATTGAGTACATATACAGTAAATGAACATACTTTCCAGAAGGCCAACAATTCACAAAAAAATTTTTTTTTATTGGTCTTATGAAGTATTCTAATTTGTTGAGATTTGTGGGTTTTTGTTAAATGTGAGCCAAAATCATCACAATTACAAGAATCAAAGACTTAAACTACTTCAGTCTGTGTGCATTGAATTTATTTAATACACGAGTTTCACAATTGGAGTTGAATTACTGAAATAAATTAACTTTTTCACGACATTCTAATTTATTGAGATGCACCTGTACTCTTTCTAAATATATTTTGTACCTTATTATGCATTTAAGTAACTTAAAAGTAGATATTTGTACATAAAGTGTATATATTCATACCTAAATGGTACATTTTTGCACCTTTTGAAAAGGAACTGCCCCAGTGACAGCTTTTGTACTTTTTTTCTGAGAGTATGCAAGTAAGTACTCAGATCAGTGATAATAAAGCAATTTACCTTTTTTTCTGTGAGCATCAGAACAGTTGATTTGATTCACACTCAAAATGTGAACTGGACTCTGAAATCCAAAGCTGCTGTGCGCATGCCTGCTTTCACATTCAATTCCTAAGGGAATCTGCAAGTAACCAGTAACAGGACATGAGTGGCAAACACACACTTACCAGACCCAAGGGGTTTGCATGATGCCTTGACTGCACAATGCAGTTACTCCCATGTGTTTTGTTTGACAAAAAATGATGCAACTTACTTTACAATAATAGTACCTGGCAAACAATGTGGCCTAAAAGAAAAGTGATGGCGAGCAGCTAAGAGGTCTTAAGAAAACCCAGTACAGGTACTCTGTCCACATCATCTGTCAGACCCATACTCTGGCAACTAAACTACAAGATTCAAAACAAGGGTCTCCGAGAGGAAGAGCTACGAATGAACAGTTGTGTACAAATGAACGGTTCAAAGTCACCGGTTTACTTTTTTTGATCCAAATGTGTTTTTAGCAGGTACAGCCAATGCACTTATATTCAGGATACACTATCATGAATTTAGTGTGGAGATGAATTTAGCCTGGTGGATGAGAACACAGGAAAACAGAAATTAGGGATGCACTGATTGGTGTGTTCGATGCCAATAAATTAAATATGTCCATGTTATGGCCGATAATCAATGAATGCACAATATCAAAATAACGTATTATATATAATGAATAATATAAGAAATAACTACTAATAATAAACTGTGTCATTGATTACAGAACATCTCTACATGAGCCCTTATTTATTACTTCATTCACAGGTCATGAGGGTTTTATATTGTTTCTTGAGGTTATTTTATAAAGTTTGCAAAGTTTTTTGTAGCAAAAATGGTTTTCTTTACTTATCAGCAGTCAGGGGTGTGAAGTAACGAATTACAAATACTCACATTACAGTAATCAAGTAGTTTTTATCAGTAATTGTACTTTTTTGAGTAGTTTAAAAATGGTGTACTTTTACTTGAGTACATTTTAAGTGATGTATCGGTACTTTCACTCCGCTATTTTCCTCCGTTTGTGGTCGTTACATGCTTATTTTGATTGTTTTTATCCATCAACATGATTGGATAGAGAGAGAGTAATCGGTCTCGTGACTTTCATCAAATCAAATTGTGCATTAGAAAACTTTAACCGCCAACTGCTGTTTATCATGGCTGCTGGAAGTGCATTCTTCAGGCATCCATTCAGTCAAGTTATCAGCATCTTCCTCTAAAAATTCAGTCGAGTTATCAGCATCTTCCTCTAATATGTTAAGGTAAATTTCGGATTTCTGCTTATTAAATGATTTGTATATATGCTTGCCTTTCTACAAGGCCTGAAATTTGGTGTGAGGTTGTGGGTATTGCGAACAGTCCCGCAAGTGCCACGTTATAATTCCCACTCACTTAGAAACGCGTGATGTGCGCTGCCTCGTCTCTCCCTCGCGTGCGTTCTGCAGCAGTCACTTGGATAACTCGTTGTTGCTTTTTGAACTTGTTGACTTTTGACGAGTTTGAGCACGTGATGCGCACTGTGAAAAAGTGTTTTGGAAACACTAAAACGCTTAGAAAAAATGTACTCAAACTGGGGACCAATATGCACCTTATTAATGACCCGTGGCATTATACTGCATCTGTGTCAGCACGTGATCTAATACAACTGCAGCTCGTTAATATTTTTTTTATCCATTTTATACAATCCGCCTTCATTTAGCAAGTGCACTCATGCATAAACGTTTCAAGTTCAACACATTTAGTTCCATTCAGTTGTGGATGCTGCCGAGTCACCGAGACCACCGCGGCTCAGCAAAGAGACGTGTGTTTGCTTTCTTTTGAAAAAGTTTCCCCAGAAATACTTCGCTATTTAATGCATTTTTCCTTACTAATTGTTTTATCAGCATAACAATTTGAGTAAATGTGTAAAAGGTATGGCATGATGTCATCCTTACAGAACAATTTATGTAAAAATTGTAACAAATTATCCAAGTTTAGTTATCTTACCCTTTTTTGCAAAATGCTAAAACTGCCACCGTTTTGGAGAGAAACGGGCTCTCATTGTAACCCATATCATGGTGTGTGATAGTGAACTATGAATTTCTAATGGTGTTTGTATTTGCACTGTTCTAAACATTAATATTTGATGTGCAACACCAGCATGCTGTCTCAGTGGCCTTACACATTATTTAAAATTATTTTTTCAAACTTTATGATTTAAATGGGGATGATTGTACTGAGAATAACTTTCGTCTTTTCTTCAACTGAAAACTGTTTTGATGTATTAAAAGAGTTGACAGTCAAAATTAAAACTGCTGCATGATATATATTCTTCATTCTTTATGACAAACAAGATAATGTGAAATACAAAATGTACAATGTTTTTTTAAATAACGAAAATGCAGTGTACAGCGGTTATTATGACGGGTAGAATCCACAGCTCAGTACTCACTACTCAATACTCATGAGTACTTTTAAATAGGCTACTCTTTTACTCTTACTCAAGTAGTTTTTTGGACAAGTACTTTTACTCTACTCTCACTACATTTTTTGGAAGGTAATGGTACTTTTACTTGCGTATGTTTTTTCAGTATTCTTTCCACCACTGTCAGCAGTATCGCTCTTTTATTGATGGCTCCAGCCACCCTTAAAATGTAGTTTAGCATCCTAGTTGCCATTGTCTAATTCTATTCTATAATTGGCCAGCTTTCAAGTTAGAGGCAGGACCTTTAATAAAGCAATAACCACTTTGTAAATCAAAGCGAGAAGGACTGACAGCAGGACCTTGACACAGTAAAGAGATTTTCAGTGACTGTTGGAGAAATACCATTTTATTTATTTATTTAATTTATGAACATTAGATGGGACTTTTAACTAATGAAATTTAGTTGCACTCTCTACATGGCAGATTTAAACTATGATTGGCAGCTCGCCAATTATGAAATACCACCATTGAATGAGCCCGCCTTCATTTGTTCAATTATTTATGAAGATCATCAGAGGCAAACACACATGTAAGTTGTCTGTCAGTCCATAAAATGTGGACAAAGTTGTTCTATTATTGAATTTTGGTATATTTTAAAGGAATTTTTGTGATAGTGTATAGACAGAGGAGTGGCAGTGTGTCTAAAAAACATAAAATGCACATACTACAGTTTAAGTGAAATACATAATAAATATTTTACAGTTGAGATGTGTATCTAAAAGATACAATGCAGGAATTAATTAGAAAATTTGCCATTTTGCCATGTAAAATCTAGAAAACCTACATGTAATCTAAACTGAATGAGGAATACTTTAAACATGACTGAAGTGGTTACCTGCCAAGTAATTTACTCATGTGTGTTAACTGAAAAAGAAATTAAAACTAAAATGTACTGATACACTAAATGAAACAACAATAGGTATTTTTGTCATGCTAGTACAACAATAGGTTTTCATATACATACATTGTTGGAATAAATAATAATAATAATATTATTATAAATTATTATTATTTATTAGAGCCTTACTAATAATCATAAAGTAAATACTGACAGTGCTGTCAAATTTTCCTTTTAGGCTGAACACAGAACTAACAATTCAGGTCAATTATTTCTATGCTGAGATTCCCAAACAAACAATATGTAAGGACCCTGGGTTAGTTTAGGGCTTTGCCCTGAGCATTTAAACAGCAGGAGCTGAACAACAGTTTTTACTGTTATATTCATAAAGCTATCTGTTGAGACGCTGTGCTTGTTCAGAGTAGGGGGAGGGGAGCATCAGCACGCAGACACAGGCACAGTATGTTCGCTCGAGGCAGACCACACAGGTCACCTGCCACCTGGGCTGTTGTTATGGCAACCATATCCTCTACAAACAACTACATTCAGGTGAGACGATGGAAAGAGGTGAATGGGCAGAAATGCTTTACATGTCATGATAAAGAGTCTGTGCTTAGTTTGGTTATTCATTGTTACTCATATAGAAGCCAAAACAGCCTATTCTTCTAGCTTCTGTTTTGCGATGATTGTGCGTTTAAATTGTGTGAAATTAATTTAAATATATTAAGAAGAATGGGTCACAGAACTACACTTTGGTTTCACTTTTTATATCACTCCATTTGTCTGTGAGTTTCCATTTAGTGGTGAACATTTTTAGTGACTCTTTCAAGCAGGTTTTATTCTTAAGCTATCTAGTGCTGACCAAAGACTCTTTGAGTGAATGGAGACATTCATGAATGGGCATACCTCTTTAAATAGTAGGTGAAAAAAAGGGAGAAAATATTAATATGTCCAAATTAGCAGTATTCATAAAACAGTAAATAAAAGGAGGACAAATTACTTCTGGGGCAGGGGCGTCGCTAGACCCCTTTTACTGGGGCACGTGCCCCAGTATAAATCTCAAGTTTAAGTTTTAACAATTTGTCAATGTATTCATTTACATCGATGATCGTGGCAAAAAAACCTTGTCTATATGCAATTTAGTAACCTAATTCACGTGAGAGGAGACAATCCATCGCGATATGATTGGATATGATCGGTTATGATTGAATGTGACTGGCTCATGCGATAAATCCCGCCTCTTGTTTTCGTGCGAGCTCTCGGCCTGAATGAAGAAAATTATGGCATTATTGACTATATAAATTAAGTAAACAACTCACCCGATTCGATATCACTGCTATGTGTCACATCAAATTAAAACGTGTCTGTGACAGTGTTTACATGGATTTAATGATGATGACTCGAATAAGTTGACTATTAAAAAGTATATCTGAACATCAGTTCACTATTAAAAAAACGGAGTGTCTATTACACTGTCCAAATAGTTGTCCAAAGTATCCAAGATGGCGTCGAGAATGGCAGCCGTGTTGCAAGCTCCGGGAAAACTTTGCAGTTTTTCGTATGTTTTATTTGTTTTTTTTGTTGTTTTACGTGTTAGATGTTGTTAGTATAACTGTCTACGATAGAGACACGCTTTTAAACATTGGTTCCTCCGTCGCGCAACGCAAACCGGACTTTGAGTTCTTGAATGCCGGTGGATTGTTCACAGACACGGCATCAGAGCCCTTTGTCTGGGTCGCGCAACCGAGGAAACGCCGCCGACGCCGAAAAAGAGGGAAGAGAGCTGGCGTTCTCGTCAGACTGAGACGCCGTGCTTTCCGACCCCCTCTCCCAACCATTTTGCTGGCTAACGTTCAGTCACTGGATAACAAACTCTGCGAACTGCGGTCGCGCATCTCATACCAACGAGAAACAAGGGACTGCTGTGTTATTTGCCTCACAGAAACCTGGATGTCTGCAATGGTTCCAGACTCAGCCATCGAGCTCACGGGCTTCTCCGTGCACCGCTCGGATAGAGCTCACAGGCAAAAGCAGAGGCGGGGGTGTTTGTTTCTATATCAACAACACATGGTGTAATGAAAGGAACATAAACTCTATTAAATCCTTCTGCTCCCCTGATCTGGAATTTCATATGCTTCTGTGTCGACCATTCTGGCTACTGAGGGAATTTACAGCGATCATAATCACGGCTGTTTATACCCCCCCCCAAGCCAACACAGACCAGGCACTTAGGTAACTGTACGGGAATATAAGTGAGCAGGAAACCGCGAACCCAGATCATTATTATGGGGGACTTTAATAAAGCCAACTTCAGAACAATAGCTCCAAAATACTTTCAACACATCACCATCAACACGCGTGGAGATCGTATACTCGATCATTGTTACTCCCCCTTCCGGGACGCATACAAGTCCCTCCCCCGCCCACCTTTCGGCAAATCGAATCACTCTTCCGTTCTGCTTCTGCCTGCTTATAGGCAGAAACTGAAACGTGAAGCACCCGCCCTCAGGACAATACAATGCTGGTCGGACCAATCGGACGCTACACTACAGGACTGTTTTGATCACGTGGACTGGGACATGTTCCGGGCAGCGTCTGATGACAACATAGAGGCGTATTCAGATTCCGTAACATGTTTCATCAGGTTTTCAAAAGGAGCTTGTAACAACTCCATATGTGTTGTCTTATTGGAAGAATGTTGTTGATCAGATTGATTGGAAAAAATGATGGACTCTGTCTTCGAAATACATAATAACTAACAAGGTTAGAGACATCTCATTCAAATTGTTACACAGATTTTACCCAACTAAAATGTTTTTGAAAATGTTCAAATCAGATATAGATACAAGCTGTTCTTTTTGTGATGACCCTAATGAAACTGATATGCATATCTTCTGGGATTGTCCTCACACACAGACATTTTGGATTGAATTCTCCAATATTATCAATCGCAATGTGCTCCAGGGTTTCTCTTTGCTTTTCAAGGATGTACTGTTTGGCTTCTTTAACATACAAAAAGATAAAATTAATGAATATTTTATTATTAACCTATTATTACTTCTTGCTAAATTTCATATTCATGAAAAGACATCTGCCTTTAAATCCGGAAATACTGATGATCGGAAACAAGCCAGTTACGATCTCAGGAGATCCATCAAAGCAGCCAAATGACAATACAAAAACAAAGTTGAAGAACATTTCAACAACAACAACCCAAGAAGCATGTGGCAGGGCATTAACAACATCACAGGCTTTAAAGGGAATTAACCAGCTGCTGTGAACATTCCCGCCTCTCTACCGGACGAGCTCAACACCATTTTATGCTCGTTTCGAGGCTGATAACACCGCCCACACAGAGAACGCTCCCGCGGCTGCCGCAGAAGACGTGAGTCCACTCTCGCTTTCTGTCGCGGATGTAACCCGATCCTTCAAACGGGTGAACATCCGTAAAGTCATGGGCCCGGATGGCATACCAGGCCATGTGCTCAAAGCATGCGCTTTCCAGCTAGCCGGGGGTTTTACAGACATTTTCAATCTGTCCCTCTCTCTGTCTGTGGTTCCCTCATGCTTCAAAAAATCCACCATTGTGCCCATACCAAAGAAAAATAAAATCACATGCTTGAATGACTGGAGGCCCGTTGGTCTGACCCCCATCTTCAGCAAGTGTTTTGAGAAGCTCGTCAGAGAACACATCTGCTCTGTGCTGCCTGCTTCACTGGACCCACTACAATTTGCATACCGCAGTAACCGTTCCACAGACGATGCTATTGCCTTCACCCTGCACACTGCTCTCTCCCACCTGGAAAATAAGAACACCTATGTGAGGATGCTGTATAGTTCGGCATTTAACACCATAGTGCCTGCCACACTGGTTGTGAAGCTCCAGACTCTGGGACTGAACAGATCTCTGTGCAGCTGGATCCTGGACTTCCTGACAGGCAGAAGTCAGGTGGTCAGAATGGGCAACAACACTTCATCTCCCCTGATCCTCAACACTGGTGCTCCGCAGGGCTGCGTCCTCAGCCCACTCCTGTACTCCCTGTACACACATGACTGTACAGCAACACACAGCTCCAACGTCAAATTTGCAGATGACACAACGGTGATAGGCCTGATCACTGATAACGATGAGACGGCCTACAGAGAGGAGGTGAGTACCCTGACTAAATGGTGTCAGGAGAACCACCTCTCACTCAACATCGACAAGACCAAGGAGCTGGTGGTGGATTTCAGGAGACAGAGCAGAGAACACACACCCATCACCATCGACAAGACACCTGTGGAGCGGGTTAACAGCTTTAAGTTCCTCTGCGTTCACATCACCGAGGATCTCACATGGTCTGCTCACACAGATGCAGTGCTGAAGAAGGCACATCAGCGTCTCTTCTTCCTGAGACGGCTGAGGAAGTTTGGAACGAGCCCAGAATCCTCAGATCCTTCTACACCTGCACTGTGGAGAGCATCCTGACCGGCTGCATCACGCCTGGTTTGGAAACACAGCACTGCTGGCAACCGCAGGGCTCTGCAAAGGGTAGTGCGAACTGCCCGCCACATTGTTGGAGGTGAGCTTCCCTCCCTCCAGGACATCTACACCAGGCGGTGTACAAGGAAAGCCCAGAGGATTATCAAAGACTCCAGCCACCCGTCCCACAGACTGCTCTCTCTGCTGCCCTCAGGGAGACGTCTCCGCAGCATCCGATCCCACACTAGCCGACTGAGGGACAGCTTTTTCCCTCAGGCTATCAGGCTAATGAACAGTCAGAAATGACCCACCCTACAACACACTCCCACTCACACAACATGCCATGCACTGCACTTTAACACAGTTCAACTGGACTACACGCACACACTGCACTAACACAACCTATCTGCTATCACTGGACACCATACAAAGCACACCCACGACATTGCATATGCATAATCTGTTGCACCTTGCACAACTATCTGTTGCACAACCATTCTGTTGCACAACCAATCTACTGTAAATTATAATCTGTTGCACCTTCACATATTACTATGCATAGATGTGGACATAATGCAGACGTGTAGATACGGTGTATAATGTGTATTGGTAACTAAGTATGTCTTTATAGTACACTGTGTGTACTGAGTATATGTATGTGTATTTTGCGCATTGTCTTCTGTACAGTCTGTAAATATGTACTGTCCATATGTAAATTGTGTTGTTTTTTTTTTGCACTGTCTGGAGAACGCTCGTAAGAATTTCACTCACCAAGGCACTTGTGCTGTGGTGATGTGAAAATAAAAGTGATTTGATTTGATTTGTTATGAGCTATTTACGCTAACTCCGCCCAGAAATATAAGGTTACTCCAAAAGACATTAATTACTAAGCAAGTCCAGAGAAGTAGATAGTAAAGCGCTTACCAAAGTCATTTTTGATGCGATCGACCCGGGTTCGAGTCCGCCCTTTACCGAACTCAAATCTCATATCCCATGGGATAGGTGTAGAGAGGCCTTATATTGCCCCAATACAGTGAGCATCCATTTAATAATTTGAAATGATAATTTACACTCAATATGTTATTATTGCATACTGTTTTATAATGTTCTACAATAATAATGTGCAGATAATTGCCACTATTTGAAATAAGTAGTATAAATAGCAGACAATCCTGCTATTTTAACATAGTGTAAATATAATCTACAGTTATTTACACAGTGTAAATGGCATATCGCTAAGAAAATACTGCTATTTTCACTTAATGTAAATAGCATCAAACTAAGAGATTAATAAATGCTGTAGAAGTATTGTTTATTCTTAGTTCATGTTAACTAACGTTAGCCCAACTAATGAAGTCTTTCTATAATATTGTTCAAATTGTTACTGCCTTTCGTTATTATTTTAGAATAAATGTAAAAATGCATAAAACATTATGAAATGTATAATTATTATTTAAAATGTTAAATAAAATAGAAATTATGTTAATAAAATATAAAAGTTTGTACCAACGACATGAATATATATATATATATATATATATATATATATTTATACTACGGGGCCGTTTAATGCTTGAATCTGATTGGCTGACGAACGTTCTGAGGTTTGCAATTATTTTCAGGGAAACGCAACAGCGAACGTAGTTACAGGCAGCTCTCTTGACCGCATTACATGACCATATCTCTTCGCCAAATGATTTCTGTTATTTCAAAGGTCTTACAACAGCAAAATAACCAAAAGAAGAAAAGGAACTTAAATTCTCACTATAGACATTGCTGCCGATCACTTTAATAACATTAATCTCTCTCTCTCTCTCTCTGTCTCATAACTTAGTTATTAACTGTATTAACTACATTAGTCTGCTATCAACGGATGAAGCGTCCGTTGTGGTTTAAAATGACGTTTTGGAATTAGCAAGGGAGGCGTTAGATGAGATGCGGAAGAAATAATCCTACTCACAATAGTGATTGAAGTAGAAAAACTGCCTCCTCATTTTAAACCACCACGGCATGCCACTAGTGCTATTAAAGGCAGTACAATTTAATGCTCAAAAAATGAACCAACCTTGTTTGGACTTGGCTGAGAAACCGGGCAATGCCTTTGTTGGTTTATTTTATTTATTTTTTATTAAATTTGCTCTTTATTTTAGTTGGAGCCATTAAATGACTGGTTTCTTGAAATATTGTAATTGTAAATTCTTGAAAAGATGTAATTATTCATTGTTATCATTGTGTAATGTAGAAGAATGCAGATGTGCAAGAAAAAAATACCCGTTTTATTTTTTTCCTTACAGTGTATGCCATTTATGCCGTAAACAATGTAAATGTTCATGTTAAGTTTGTTAAAGATACTTAAACATTTTCAAACGGATATGTTACCTTCCTCAGTATTGTTGCACTGTAAGAATAGTGGTTTAAGCAACAGAAGTTTGTACAGTTGCACACAGCAGGCTTTCAAGAAAAAAGTGAGAGAAAAAGTAATGGGGGCCTGTGCCCCAGTAGAGTTTCAGGTCTAGCAACGCCCCAGTTGTGGGGAGATTCTTAAGTGTGCATCTGATGGACACTTTAGGGGCCATTCACGTCACGTCTTTTGCGCACTCAAGTGACGTGACATTCTGCTAAGTATGGTGACCCATACTCGGAATTCGTGCTCTGCATTTAACCGATCCAAAGTGCACACACACACACACACACACACACACACACACACACACACACACACACACACACACACACACACACACACACACACACCCAACACACACACACACACACACACACACACACACACACACACACACACACACACACACACACACACACACACACACACACACACACACACACACACACACACACACACACACACACACCCGGAGCAGTGGGCAGCCATTTATGCTGTGGCACCCGGGGAGCAGTTGGGGGTTCGGTGCCGTGCTCAAGGGCACCTCAATCATGGTATTGAGGGTAGAGAGAGCGTTATACATTCACTCCCCCCACCTACAATCCCTGCCAGCCCGAGACTCAAACTTGCAACCTTTGGATTACGAGTCCGACTCTCTAACCATTAGGCCACGACTTCCCCCAAGTTTGCTATTTCAAATGCACTGTGCGACGCATCCGTTTTTCTCAGGCACGTCTGTGCCACAGCGAGATGAAAAGGAAAACATCTCAACTTTTCAGAATGCCACAAGCGCACCACATGTCATGTGACAAGAACCAGCTTCACCCTTTCCGTAACAAAGTTGAAAATTCAGCCAAGATGGAGGAACAGCTAACCAATGCTGTACAGGGATACCCATTTTTAAATAAATTTAGTAGCAGAGCTACTGCAAGCGATTTTCAGTGCTGGAAATCCATGATCATTTTCTGAAATTTCCGCATCATCATGGTTGCTTAGCAACAGCAGAGGCCACTGGAGGTTAAGCTCCTGAGCACGTTAGAAAGGAGAAAAGTGCGCAGCTAGTGTTTACCACGTGTTTTTGTGAATGGCCTCTTCCTATTCCTTGAGGCCACAGGAGAGTTTTGGATGATGTAGGTTACATGACAATGACAACATAAGGAACAGTATATCCGGATAACATTCACACAGCACACATTCTATATAGTACACACTTTTTTTACCGCTGCAAAGTAAGCATTATTTAGGAGAAGTAAGCAATTTTGGATGCAGCCTTTAAAGTTAGGCGATTTTGGAAAGGCTAGCAATAGAAAGCTAGCTTTGAAAGCAAGATCCACACCCTCCCTGCATAATCACTTTGCAAAGCCACGTCTCCACCAAAACACATGGACGTGCACTGGCAGACCAGAATCTAACCTGTGACACGATGGGAGACGGTGTTGGTTGAGGGTTGAATGCAACGCTGTCAGATTACCTCATGCCTCATTTACCAGTGAGAAAACATAGTACAAAGCGCATAATATTACAAAAAATGTATCATATCTGCGCAAACAGGGTGTGCAGAGGTATGCAAATACATATTTTGAAAGGCAGGCAGGACAGCCTATCGTAATGTTTGGACCTAACATTTTGATTGGACGAACATTTAATGGTCTTACGCCTTCCACAGATGATATAAATACATATAAAAAAATAATTTTGACCACTTGGTGATTGCTATCAGGATGTGAAGAGACTTTCAACCAGCATAACAGAAAATGTTTTTGAACCAAATCACCTACCCTGCCTTTAAGTGATGTGATGAGTGAGTCATTGAATAATTTACTCGACCTATTTGTTTAACAATTTTGGCCTTGTTCACACCTGATATTAATATGAGTTTTCAGTAATCTGCTCAGTCAAGCAGTCAGAGATGGATTACCAAAAGACATACCCCCTAGCCCCTACTACACCTAGCCAGCAAGACAACAGTCAGGCAAAAAGAAAGAGAGAGAGAGAGAGAGAGAGAGAGAGAGAGAGAAGGAAATTCCTAGAATAGCTCAAAGTGGAGAACTGCATTTCTAATCACTTCTGTTGCATCGTGTCCACACAACTGAGCCAAGAACAGGGGCTTTCTTATCATCGAGCAAACTAATTAACCCACCCTCTCTTTCACACACACACACACACACACACACACACACACACACACACACACACACACACACACACACACACACACACACACACACACACACACACACACACACACACACACACACACACACACACACACACACACACACACACACACACACACACACACACACACACACACACACACACACACACACACACACACACACACACACACAGAGAGAGAGATACGTGCTCCAGGCCCCGAACTTGTATATGAAAACACAAATGCTGGCCCCTGAATTTTTCCTGGCCCTCATTTTGTTTTGTTTATCTGCAGCACACAGGAAAATAGCTGAGGATTGAGCCAAGGCCTGACCCAACACCCCTCCCCCTGCCTGTACTCCTTCTTTCTCTGTCGTTCACTTCCTTCCTGTATTCTCCAGTCCCCTGCTGTTCCCTGGGCTGTAAACACAGACAGTGCTGGAAACATTTGAGTAAGTGTACATAAAAAAGCCCCACGTTACAATTGCAAACATTTCCATGGTTTCAAAGACCTTCAGAATGTTGATGGTGTGGAATCAAGCATTGTGAAATACATGCACTAATCTGAAGCCATAAAACAGCGGTTAATGAAAATCGGTGTGTTCCACATTTGGTGCGTCTAGACTGACTAGTCCTGACAGGAATGGACCCTTTTCACAAGACTGTGATGACGTGTTTCAACAGACATCCGCAATGTAAATCTTCAAAAGGTTTTTTATATTTAGAATTTTTTTTTATGTATGTACACTTATAACACTATACTTTGCATTATATCACCTTTGCATTACATTACAAAAAAACTAGTTAACGCCAATGCGAGGGTATTTATAATGCAGCCTCTATGGGAGGGACGGTAAATTTGATGGAAAATGACTGCCGTTATCAGTTTCTCAATTTTCTTTTCTTTTTTGAAAGTTGTGAAAACACTATCGTTGAGTTTTTATTTTGTATTTGAGCAAATGGGAATGCAAAAAAATATTTTTGTGGTACTCTCCCATTTACTGCTCCCGAGGTTAACCCAACTATGATTTCTTCCGCTACTAAGAAGTCCGGAAATGTGAAAAAGGTTTATTACACTATATCACTATATCCCTGATGTAAAAAATAAACAGAGATAAGGAGAGAACTGTGAGGGTGTATGTGCAAGTCAGGTTCTGCCTACATTATCGTTCAAAAGTTTGGGATCTGTAATAATTTGGGATACAGCATTTTAATGTTTTTTAAAAGAGTTCCGTTATGCTCACCAAGAGGGATTTAAGATTCATTTAACAATACTAATTATTAATGTTTTTGAAGATTAACTTTAAGTGAACATTACATGTACATGGCATGAAAAAAATGCCACAAATTAAGAATTTTATATCAAAAGGCATTAATTTGTAGTAATGTTTTATTTATGCTTTTGTTTTAAATTATTACAACATGATTTGCTTCCACATAACCGTGGCCACATTGTACTAATTCAGCCCCCTGTTTATTTCAATGTTTTAAAACATTGTTTTAGTTTAATCATGGCCATATCGTAATAATTTGTTCCCTTGTTTTTAAACAAATTAATAAGTCGTAGGAAGTTAACCCATTCTTAATTAATTGTCCCAATATATTATTTTCCCCTGCATGTCATTTGCGGGACTCTGTATAAAGTAAATGTAAAAACAGACAAAATGAGCTACACAGTCACAGTAAATATTCAATATTGATACAGATAAACAAAAAACAGGGTATTAATTGAATGTAAATATCATTATTAGCTCAGTACAAAAACAAAAGAAATCAATGGAATGATCCCATTGTGACAAAATAAAAACAAATGTGCGCGTGTGTCCGATGAGGGCCTTAGGAAACAAAGGACTGAGATCATAAGTGTGACCCTGGCATTGGATTCTTTCAACCTCTGAATGATCAAAGCAATCAATCCATATTAATATCATTACAGAATACACAGGGGACTGGAGGACTTCACACTTAGAATGGCCATCGGGTGAACACTGATTACCAGATCACCGTCAAAGGTGTGAGGGACAAAGAGCATTGGGCAGATTCGACAGTCAGATAAATGATTTCCACCAAACTCCTTTGCATTCAGCTGTTGATCCAACCAACATTTTGATTGCTCACTCAGAAAAATCTTTCTGACAAGTCTAGTGTGACAAACTAAAACAACTCCCTTTAATATACAGGGGCATCTCAATAAATTAGAATGTCGTAGAAAAGTTCATTTATTACAGTAATTCAACTCAAATTGTGAAACTAGTGTATTAAATAAATTCAATGCACACAGACTGAAGTAGTTTAAGTCTTTGGTTCTTTTAATTGTGATGATTTTTGCTCACATTTAACACAAGCCCACCAATTCACTGCCACCATCTCAACAAATTAGAATATGGTGACATGCCAATCAGCTAATCAACTCAAAACACCTGCAAAGGTTTCCTGAGCCTTCAAAATGGTCTCTCAGTTTGGTTCACTAGGCTACACAATCATGGGGAAGACTGCTGATCTGACAGTTGTTCAGAAGACAATCATTGACACCCTTCACAAGGAGGGTAAGCCACAAACATTCATTGCCAAAGAAGCTGGCTGTTCACAGAGTGCTGTATCCAAGCATGTTAACAGAAAGTTGAGTGGAAGGAAGGAAAAAGTGTGGAAGAAAAAGATGCACAACCAACCGAGAGAACCGCAGCCTTGTGAGGATTGTCAAGCAAAATCGATTCAAGAATTTTGGTGAACTTCACAAGGAATGGACTGAGGGTCAAGGCATCAAGAGCACCACACACAGACGTGTCAAGGAATTTGCCTACAGTTGTCGTCAGAGTCGTCTTACCTGGGCTAAGGAAAAGGAGAGCTGGACTGTTGCCCAGTGGTTAGGGCTGAACGATTAATTGCATTTGCGATAATATCGCAATATGAAAAAATTAGATTTTTCAACCGCAGAGGCTGCGATTATACTCTGTCACGTGACACGCGAGAGTAAAGTATGATGATCGTATGACATCCAAGTATGGCGAGAGAAAGCATGAGGAGACGTCCTCTCTCTTATAGCTCTCGCAGTACTTTGATGACACACACACCGATCGGTCTAGCTGCGCTGCTTCAAGTCAAGCACATCTAAGCAATCATGTTGGGACGCTATATTGCCAAGTCCGCAGTTTGCCGCGGAGTTGTTTTCGTGTCCGCGGGTCTTTCATAACATGTACATGTACACGCTACATGTAAACGATATCCTTTGTTGTTTTTTCCTGTCAAAATAACGAACTTCCTTTGGAATTCTTCGGTTTTTAAGAACTGCCGGGTTATCCTGTAGTGGGCAGAACTAATGCGCAAACGGCAATCTCATTGGCCGGCGCTAACCTATTATCGTCCCTGTTTTGATTTCAGCGAATCAATTCAAGCGAACGCAGACTACGTGATTAATATTCATGAACCCAGCAGCTCAATAATCCTTAGTGCAATTTTTTTGGTTATTAGTAGTATAATTTGTGGTCGTTTTGTTATCTTATCAGTATTATTTGTAGGTTTCTTCCCCTTTTTTATAGAAACACTCAATGACAAACAATATCTTAAGCACCACCAACAGTCCTAAATTCAGACAACATGACATATGCATTCATACATGGTTATTCTAATTACTAAAGTTCTATCATCATATAATGCTAAAATTGAATGCTAAATTATCATAAAATCATATTATAATGTTTGGCTGACTGATGTTTAGTGAGATATAAAAAAAACGGCCATTTTACAAACAAACAGTTTATATACAGTGTATATATACACGCATATTAATCTGGTGAGTAAACAAAAAAAATGACAATAACGTGTTATTAACGCATTACCTTTGACAGCACTAATATATATATATATACACATCAACTGGAGGTAATCCTTTCAGATCGTCCATCCTTTGAGTGAGTAGCCTACAGGTCGGCCAATCTGGTTTCGTCCATTAAAGTTAACTTATTTAAATACCAGTCACGGTCCTGCACAGTGAGTGATCTTACATTTGCAGGTAAAATCAGATTTTCTCCACTAATTGTTAAAAAAACAAGCTAACAAACTTCATAGCTAGTGTTAGTGAAGCAGTCAATGGAATCTTTCTGCCTCCACCTAAGCTCTGCCCACAGAAAAACATCACAATGTTTACGAACAGAAAAAGGGTAAATTGCCAAAAAGTCAAATTACTGAATCATGTACTTTATCAAAGAGAGGTTTGTGTTCTCAGCCAGTTGCTGGTAGTTTTTATTCTTATTTTGCCCAGAAGGGAGTTGGGGTGTGTGTGAGACACACTTTCTTGATGCATCAGGGTTAAAAAGCTAAAAAGCAAGAGGAGATCTCACCAATATCAGATCTTGTAAGCTCCCCTCCCCCATCCCAACACATCGACCACAATTTCAGGTTTTAAAGGGCCAGGTGGTCCCATGAGAACTGCCTGCTGTTTAAATGGCTCAAAGATGGATAAAACCTTCCACATTATACTGCACACCTTGAAAAATAACTATGTAAAGGTAAAGCGAACTTCAAAAGCTGAGTTACACTACTGTTTAAAATGCTGGGATTGATAAGCTTTTTTAAAAATGTTTTTGAAATAAGTCTCTTATGCTCACCAAGGCTGCATATAATTGAGCAAAATTACTGTAAAATCTGTAATACTGTGAAATATTACCATTTAAAATAATGGTTTTCTATTTTAATATATTTTCAAATTATTCCTGATGGCAAAACAGCAGCCATTACTCCAGTCTTTAGTGTCACGTCATTCTTTAGAAATCTTTCTACCATGCTGATTTTCTGCTCAAGAAACATTTCTTATTATTATCAAATGTTAAAGAAAGGTTGTTCTGCGTAATATTTGCCATACTTTTTTTCAGGAATCTTTGATGAATAGAAAGTTCAAGAGAACAGCATAATTTGAAATATACATTTTCTTTTATAAATGTCTTTGCTATAACTTTTGATCAATTCAATGCATTCTTGCTGAATAACAGCATTAATTCATTTCTGAAATGATGTGCTAACCAAACTTTCGTATGACAGTCTATGTCTCTATAGTATTTTAAAGGGGTTCCTATTTTGAATTGTAATTATTTTACCATTGCATTGGAATAAAATTATGCAACTCGAGTCTGTTGTGGAAGGGACCAAAGCTCCAAAACTACAAAATAAATCCTCACAGCTTACTCAACTTAATCCAGCCTAAGAACACGTACAGCATTTTAAAACTCTAGGATTTAGGGAGATTTGTGTAAGACTGGTTTCTGTTTCAAACAACATAAGTTTTTTTCCGTTCATGACTTTCAAATCCAAAACCATTCTGATCAATGCATCAAAGTAACCTCAATGACCAAGAATGGAATGGGACACTACCTAAACAAAGAGCATTACAAATCTAATAAGATGTCATTGTGAGATGTCATTAAAAAGTCTAATAAGATGACATTTCACAAACAATTACAAAGAAACTGCAAGTAACACATTCATTTAAATGGAAAATTTTGAAATAGAAAGATTTATATAATTTTCTTGTGAAACATTTTTCAAAAAACAAATAAACATCTTTTTCGTGATTATGCATGTTGCAGTTTGTGCAACTCAAGATTTATAAGCTTGTTACTTTATGGAATCACAGCAGTGAGTACTGGTAGTATGTACCGCACACACAATCACTGTTATATAATACTATCAATATTCTGACATTCAAGCCATATTCACTGGACATCATGTATGCTATAGTATACCAATCCCCTAATTCCCAAGAATATGCATATAATGTGAGGGAAATGTTCATAAGCTCACACCAACTGGGCACTGACACTGTCATGCATTAAATACACAATCAAATTCAAATCAATTGTGCCAATCTGGAAAAGGATATTAAATAAATTACCTTTTAACCTTTAATAGAATCCAGATAAACAAAGCAGACACGGAACAAAAATAATAGATATGTCACCATCTCATAATTGTAATCAATATTCTGCGTCACACCACAGCACAGAGGTATATTTCAGTGGGTTTATCTCATGGAGCAGCAGACCTCTTCTACCACAATATGCTAGTAAAGGCTGAAATAAACATGCATCACTTACATAGTCATGGAAGGCCTTAGCTTCACTGGAGTGATCACATGTGTCCCTTCTCTCAGGTGCTGCACAGTACAGATCCCAAAACACACTGTGTAATGAGAGTATATTGCAATGTTACAATAGTTGGACTTGCTGAGCACATTAAAGCAACAAAGATGAAAATTTGCTGAATATGTAAATGCGTTTGTTTCTTTATCGGAACAGATTAGGAGAGTTCAAATGGCTGTTGAAAACATCACAATAGTCCCCAAGTAATGTACGTAATCCACAAGCTGTGTGATTGTAATAAACAAATCCATCATTAAGACATTTCAACTTTAAACCGTTGCTTCTGGCCAAAATCCATAATAATGCTTCCTCCAGTGAAAAAGACCATCCTATGTTGTCCTTTCACATCAAAATTTGATGACATATTTGTCTAGAAATGTATTGGACTGTTTTCACTTGGAAACGATGCTGTGTACGGTACTGTGTATATTTCTCTCCTGATTCAGACGAGATGACTTTATCAGTGGAGAAAGTGATATTATGCACTTGTATGTGAACAAAGCAACAGTTTGAAGTTAAAAACATTTTAATAATAGATTTGTTTCCTACAAATACACAGCTTTTCACTTCACAAGACGTTAATCGATGGACTGGAGTTATGTGGATTGTGTTTGGACTCTCTTTCTGAAGGCACCAATTCACAGCATTTGCAAGGTGTAAAGCTAATTTTTATATATATTTTCTTTCTCCCAGAAATGTCACTGCCTGGCCTGTTATCCATTCTATTAAATTATTCTAAGATTCAAATTACTGCAAAATACTGATCAACAATTGAATGCAGATCATACACACCACCACCAAGAGTGCAAAAAGCCTGGTGGTTCACCAAGGGTTATGTTCTTCTCCCATCTTATCTAAATATAATAAAAACAGACAACAGAAGACTTTAATACACACAGTCAATGCATAACAAGATTAGACCTTGTTCATGATCATGCACACATGCTCTTAAGAATAAAGATACATATGCACATACACACCTCTGATAAAAACGTCTGTGCAGATTTCTGAGCTCCCACGTGTAACAAATATTCATAGACGTACAATGCCAACCTGTACATTCAAAACAGATGCCTTACAACAAATAGATGCCAGCCAATAAAACTCTCTGGTCTGTTTCCACATAGTCTTATTCTTGTCATAAAAAAATAACATTGCAGTTGGCATTCTACAACAACTGCCTGCATCTATATACTGTATTTCCAGAACAATAATAGAGATATCACCATGCACATTTGCAAATAATAATGCTGTGAAATTCTCTTAAGTGATATATATATATATATATATATATATACACACACACACACACACACACACACCACACACCAATTCAATCTATTGCGAATAAAAAAACTGAAAATGTTATCAGTTTCCACTATAACATTACTGGAATGTCTCGAACAAGATCACATTGTTATAGGAGACAACATAACATAACACGACATCAGCTGTGCGTGTAAATAAGAGAGTAAAGAGAGAGCAGCGCTTACTTTTCCCGAGCTTGCCCGTCCGATGGCACCGCGGTCCCTTTACCTTTCGCGAACATGACTTGCGCTGAATATTAACGCGTCTGCCAGTTTGACTGCGATGTTTCCTTATGCTCCAGCTGTCAACGTGTACCCCGCCTCTGACCCCATCCGCTTCAACCGACTCTGCCACAGAACTATGGGCGGGGATCTGTGGTTTATGATTGACAGCTTTATAGACAAATGAACATGTTCGACTTGACCTCACGATCCCCCATATCTGCATAAAAGTTAAAACAATAAAGTAGGCTCTTCAAAATCAATGGAGTTGTGTGTTATGAGAAATTGTGGAAAATAATAATAATAATAATAATAATAAACACAATATATTTATCTTATCTTTCTTTTATAGGAGCACGAATTGTTTGTTATGATGTTGTATATATATATATATATATATATATATATATATATATGAAGGGTTACATTTGCAAAATTTGCAAAAAGAGTTTATTTTCAATGATAACAATTTTCAAAAATCATGTTTTTAAATTATGCATTCCCATTAATCTCAATCAAACTGCAGTTTTAATTAGGTTAAAAAAATAACTAATAAAAATACAGCTAACTCTCACAAATAAAACAATAAAAACATGTTACCATAATAAAAAACATGATTTCTCAGTTATCATATCAGTTATCATATCTCAATTATATATATATATATATATATATATATTCTTAAAATAAATATTTCTGTACTGTTCTGATTGTAAACGTTACCAATTATGCTAACAAAACTTCGTTAACTCTTGACTCTTTTTGAAGTACTGTCCTGTGCTTTTAAAGACTTGTTGCGCCACCTGTCGGATGGCAAATTAAGCGATAAACGGCAGGTGTCAAAACATCCCGTGCTGTTTGCAAACACGATTGTTATGTTTGAAGTATGTTTGAAGTATGTTGTTGTTTTTAATGTAAGAAGGATCCAAAAATAAGCATCCTAAGAAGAGTGTTGTGAACTTAACAGAATATAAAAAACATGAGACAAGGGGCGGGGTCTTAGTTAGGCTATCTAACGTTGTTAGTGAACACCATATGCGCGTGACTGAAGAGGTATTTTTGCTGACTTCCCATGCGCGAAGATCTTCCGTGAACGTTTGAGTCTGTCATTGGAGTTATAGTCTTGCGAGAAAGGCTGCTGTGTTGAATCTAACCAGACTGTCTAGGCAGATCGCGGTAAGGGCGTGAATGGTACTTTATATCTAAACATCAAGCCACGTCGCCGCTTAAACTTGTTTTCGATGCTGTTCTGCATACTCATTCAACAACTGCACGTCTATTCACTTCACTGTAAACGCGCTGCACAGAAACGCAAGTGCACATAACATCTATTCTTATGTTGAAATACATTTGTAGACAAATCGTATTGGCACAGGAATGTATTGAAGATTTTGTCATTAAAATGAAGGGTGTTAACGTTAAGGAGTGGCACAGAGGTTACTGAAGGTTTCGCAATATTCAACAGTAATAATAAGTAGTTACCAGACTGAGAGTACAACGTTGTGATGTGCAATTTACATGTGGTAAAATTCACAGTCATACCTCGTTATGTTTAGTTTGCCAGCAAATGCATTTAAAATGTAAATAATAATAATAATAGTAATAATACAGATAATAAAATAATACAAATTATTTAAAAAAGTGGACCTAGGTCTAGTCAGTGTTTTAGACGATGTAAAAGTGAATTTTATTTGTTTATTGTTTTGTTCATATTAATGAGAATTGTGGATACACAATTTAGTTTTAGGCCTCCATTACAAATACATAACACTTAAAAAAAGATTTAAGATTTAATCTCAAAATTAAGATGAAAATTCCTCCAGTTCAGTTTCTAGTTATCTGATACAATGACCGTCACACATTTTAAGTTAGGCTAAATTGTCATTTATGGGACTGCTGTATTCAAAGCAAAACTACAATTTATAATATTAGCACTGAATATTATTTTCTCTCAGCTTCTAATTCCTCAGCCTATCAGTATGGCATCAGAATCCCATCACAAAGAGAATCTGCATAACCTTCAGCTGGAGGATGAAAGACAGCATCGCAACCCTTCAGAGGTGAAGATGAGCCAGATAGTGCTGCCCTGCCATGCCAACCACTGCGGAGAGCTGAGCATCGGACAGCTGCTCAAATGGATGGACTGCACAGCATGTCTGTCTGGTGAGTTTGCACAATGAATGAGACAAAGCACTTTTAACCTACATTGTAAAGGCTTCAAAATACTCTATGCAAGGATATGAGTGTTAGAATAATACAGAGGACGTGATTGCAGTGACTAAGCAAAACTAGAGCAAATATAAATTAGATGTGACTGCATGGAGTATGTTCTAGAATGTAAAAACATTACTTGAAATATTGCAATGTGGGATAAATGATTAGGTACATTTCTTATACAGTACTGTGAAAATGTATTTTCCCCATACATATTTCCCCAAAGTTGTAAAAAACTATTTGGAAGTATGAGTATTTCTGTGCCAAAAATCTTACTTCCGGGTTGGTACAAGTTTAGGAAAGTTTTTTCAATCATGGCTCTTGCTGATGTAAACAAGGGTGGAACTCCTAATGTGGTAATTTCTCCTGGAAGAACGCGCCCGTGCACGCTTCGACCAGAGCGAGAGCGAGAACTAGAGCACGCCCATCAACATAAAGCTTATTCGGCTGCACTGCACGGGACTCGCTCAGGAAGAATGTCTCTAAAGAAGTGTGTTTTTGGTTGTAAGGGAAAGATAACCTTGTTCAGCTTCCCAAAAGAACCCAGCATTACGTGAACAGTGGATGCAGTTTGTTTTTCAGGGCAGCAATGGAATTTCGCGAGTGTGTTTGTTGACGAACGTTTTATAAACAAGGCCCAGTTCTAAGCTGGATTTGCACTTTGTTTGATACTGAAAGATGGAGCAGTCCCAGCTATAACGATCCTATAAAGATTCACATGATTCAGAACTGCAATTGGTAAGTGAAACGGCATCAAATGTCTGTGTTTTGCTGGTGATCGCGCTCAAGTGCTCGTCACTCTTTAGCTCCGCCCACGGCGCGCAGCCTCCAGGAGCTCTGCTTTTTTTCGGAGAGAATCGTAAAGCTGTATCTTTATTTTATAAATATGATAAAACTAAAGACTTTTTGGAGATATGACGGATGCAGCACTACTCTGTCTATAGGCACTCAAGACATGTGAAGCATGAGATTGGGTGAAACTGTGTGTCCCCTTTAAATAGGGTCGATTGTGCTTCATTAAATAACATTATAATTGAAAGAAAATTTTATTTTGTGTTTACTCCGGTTGCCTTTGCTTTATGTTAGGTTTTGTTTTCATTTCTGAAACAATTTAGCATGAGATATAGCCTACACTTAAACAGAAGAAATCAAGAAAGGGGCAAATACTGTATTCCTTGCACATTACCTGTCAGTCATAAACAGGCAAATCTTTTAAAAATGGTGTGAGATTCATTAGTGCCAAGATGTCTTATTTGATCTGCTTCCATTCCAGCTGAGAGACACGCTGGATGCCCCTGTGTGACAGCTTCTGTTGATGACATCTACTTTGAGCACACCATTGGGTACAAAATAAATATCACTAATATTTTAGATAATTAGAGCCACATCTCAGTGTCTTTTGAAAAACATCCTAACCAGAATGCCATTTCGCCCTTAGGGAGTACTGGCAGTTCTGTCTGGTTAATTGTTCTATTAAAACTATTATTATACAGAAGACTGTTAATTACTCCAGTCTGTCAGACTGTTAGAATAACACAGCACCAATTAAATGTAACTTTGATTAGAGAGGAGAGTCTCAGTAATATAAGCCCAATGGAAAACAGTCTCTAATATATCATGAGCTTCTGTCATTATCACTTACATTTTGAAATACACATATATTTTTCAGTGTTGGACAAGTGGTCAACATTAAGGCCAAAGTCAACAGGGCCTTCAACTCAAGCATGGAGGTAAAAGTCTCACTTTATTTTATTTTACCAAAGGTTACTCTACTACAACCTATATATGTTTTTTGGAGTGATTTCTACTGTTATGTAACACTGAGGTTTTCAGACCTTTTGATGCCAAGGACCCATAAATATGATAATTCAACATGGTTTCCAAAGTAAATCAAATGGACTTTGATTAAAGTGAATCCTTAACATATCTGCAGAATATTTACTTTATGTTAACTGGAGATCTTTTTCCTGCCTCCTATTAAGAGTACTGAGAGTACTGCATTAGAATTATTAGAGTACTGTGTTAGAGTACTGTTGATGATAGAGAACCGTTTTTAATTCACTTCACATTTATTTGAAGAAATAGCATATGTAGGATGGCAATTATTTGTGTATGTATTGGTGTTTGTGTGTAAGGTGGGGATAGAGGTGAGCTGTGAAGACCTGTACAGTGGCCGTCATTGGAGAGTGTGTCAGGCTTTTGCCACATTTGTCGCCAAACGCACAGATGCAAACAAGGTATGAGAAAACAATGCCATAGGAATGCTTATAATAATAATGTTTATAAATATGCTATGCTCACTTATATCTTAGTTAATGGGGAAAACACGTTTTACAAACTGATTTGACCTTTTTGTTATAGCTGTGGATAAGGAAACAAGGCAAATGGCATGCAAATAAACAAAGTTGCTTTCTGCACAAATTCATCTAAATGCACCAATCAAAGCATCTAAATGCAACCTTACACTGTTCTCATTTTTATACAGTTATCAATAATTCAGGCAATGTGTAGATAAGAAATCTGTTGGGACTGTAACTGCAGGTGCAGCTGAGGCAGGTTGTGCCCTGCACACACCAAGAACAGGTGGAGCACAGTTTAGCAGCTGAGAGGAGGAGGATGAGACTCATTCACTACGACATCATGCAGGACTTGCTCAACAACAAGACCTTCCAGATAAGTATCAGTGAGGGTAAGTGTCTTAAGTGGACACTTTGGGAAAGACAAAAGGCTTTGTGCAAACATTACGCTAAGTCTCACAGCCTAAATGTATATGCACATGTGATCATATCTCAGACAGAGTGAGTTACTTAGCCCTAAAGGGATAGTTCACCCAAAAATGTAAAATCTGTCATCGTTTACTCACCCTCATGTATTTAAATTAGAATAACTTTCTGTGGAACGCAAAATAAGATATTTACTATAGAATCCCCACTTTTTTGTATGAAGAGAGTCTTAGAGAGGAAAGTCATTCAGCAGAAAAAAAATCATACAGTTTTTGAACAACATAAAGTTGAGTAAATGGTTACAGAATTTTCATTTTTAGAAAGTGAACTATGACTATAAGCTATTGCACCTGTTCTAGAAAATAATTACATTTTCTCCAAGCATCTGTTTAGCATCTTGAGGAGGTGTTTTATTGTTTGTGAGGCAGAGAACCATGATGAAGATGTGGCTTTGCCAACAGAAAGAACAAGAGTGGAAAGTGTCGAGCTGGTACTTCCTCCTCATGCAAATCACCAGGTCAACACATTCGGAGGCCAAATTATGGCTTGGATGGAAAATGTCGCTACCATTGCAGCCAGGTGTGTGTTTGCACACTTGCAAAGTGCATTTTTATACAGCAGTTAATATTTACCTTTATTAACCCTTAACCTGCAATAGATCAGGGTTCAAGGTTTGAAATGCTGATACAAACAAGCCACAAAAGAGACTTCTGTAATGACAGTATATATAGAAAGGTTTACTTAAAGCATATAACATAAACTTCAGCTTTCTGAAAAACACAGTGAAATCATAGATTTTGTGCCATTTAGTTCATCTGTGTTAGCTTTGAGGTATATCTATATGCCATGTACTCCTAAGATATACACAATTAAAGGAATAGTTCACCCAAAAATGAAAATTTACTCATACTCAGGAATTTACTCAACATTAAGATGTTTTTAACTTCAACTTGCTTCTGGCTAAAATATGAGTCCTCTATCCAGAAATATTGCATTCTCCAGTGAAAAAAATTGTGCTGTCTGAATCAAAAGAGATCACAGATCAAACACCATTTAAATAAATATGTTTTGATTTGATTTGAGAGAACAACAGGGGATGGACGTTTTAACTGGATTATGGCACTGTTATGGATTATGGACTTGTTATAGATTTGTTTTTTACAAACATTCATAATTCTTGTATCATTTTGTTGTATCTAACATAAGAAAGTCTCCCTAATACAACCTGCAACTAACTAGACAAGTAGCAAATTAAATCCAACAATATCTTCATGTTTATATAAGGAAGTATGTCAGCACAGGACAGAAAACATATTGTGTCTTGTGATGGTCTTATTATGAAGAAAAAAACTAAAGACACACTGGCTTTCTCTTTTGTCATTTTTTAGTCGTTTATGCAATGCTCATCCAACTCTGAGGGCTATAGACATGTTTCACTTTAGAGGCCCTTCCCAGGTTGGAGATCGTTTGGTTCTAAAGGCCATTGTTAATAACACATTCAAGAACAGGTGGGCTTATATAATCTGTCTACCAGTATCTAAAAGATGTATTTAGATTTTAATGAATACTCTGTAATGAAGTCATACAGCTCATTGGCAGTATTTCTGTTTTTATAGTATGGAGGTAGGTGTCTGTGCAGAAGCCTATCAGAGAGATGAACCTCTGAGGCATATTAACAGTGCCTTCATGACTTTTGAGGTGCTGGATGAGAAAGGAAGGCCACGTCAGCTGCCCCGCATAAAACCTGAACCTCAGGTGAAGAGTCCAGATTTTGTGTTAACAGTGCAAACATTCATGCCAACATTGTTAAAGTAAACTGCTATTCTGAATTTTCTGACAGGAGGGACAGAGGAGATATCAGGAGGCCCTTGCCAGGAAGAAGATTCGTCTTGATAGGTAGCAAAACTGGGGCTGGTTCATTCATAACAAAAGCTCCAGCTTATAACTTCACAAAACCATGTGAGAAGAGTTGGCTAGACTGCAAAAACTTCAGCTCACCCACAGATGACGCTGTCAATGTGTGTCACTGCTAAAAAAAGTAGATCAACATTATAGATAAATACATATATTTTTTTTCGTATTAGGCTTAGTTTTGAAGGATTTATTTTGATATGCTAGAAATATATTTTTATTTTAAATAATATCAAACTTCCAATTTCCTGTTAATCAATAAATGGCCAAGCAAGCGCCCGACACTGACAAGGGACGCGATACAGTACGAGACCAAACGCGATTTTTAAAAAACTAAAATCTAATCAAAAACAAATATAAATATTTAATGGAATAATTAAATTAATATTTAAAGATATAAATTAATATAGAATTTTCCTGAGCATCATTTAGCTGTGTTGCCTGTTGTTCAGTTTCTCTCAAAAACACGATTTGCTCATCTGGCCTTTGTTTCTACTCAGGAAGTACATTATCTCATGCAAGCAGACTGAGGTGCCACTGTCTGTCCCATGGGACACCAGTAACCAGGTGACTTTCCCTTCTTCAGAAAATACATGTTATTCAAGCGTCTGTTTACCATTACAAGGTCCAAACTTGTGGCACAAATTTTTACATGTAAAAAAAAAAAATCCAAAATAAAGATAAAAAACTGACAAGATATGCAGAATTAAGTAAATGTGACTAGTACTATAGTACATAGTACTATTTCAGTATTATTCAGATATTTACTATTTATATAATTTACTCATAGAGTTTAAAGTGTGTTTAACTCACATCTCCTGTTGAGCAAAATCACTGATAATGTGCAAAAGAGATGAAAAGGACTGCTTTTTTGTAAGGCTATTCTTACTTTCAGGTGTATCTGAGCTATAATAATGTGTCTGCCTTGAAGATGCTTGCAGCCAAAAACAACTGGGACCTCAGCTCAAAGAAGAACAATGTAAGTACTATCCTTCATATGTCAGTTGCACATTTTAGAGTTCACACTTTAACATTAGATACCTTGTCTTGCTCTGGGTAGGTGAGCCTGTATACAGTGGAGGAGAGTCAGAGTCTGTGTTTCAGGGTGGAGTTTGAAATGGAAATCCCAGCACAAAGAGCCTTCATCCTCCTCTCAGATGTCAGTCGCAGACATGAATGGGACCAACACTATACGTGAGACACCTTACATACCACAGTATTATTAGCTACTATACAGACTCTTTTAATTACAAATGGAATTGGGAAGGCCAGAGATAAATATCATGCTTATTCGCTCAAAATGAATAAATGTGATGCTAACTTTTTATTTCAAGTTTTTTATTTAATTTTGTAGACATATAAAATGTATTACCTCAATTACAAAATGAAACAGGGTGTCTGGTAAGAGGAAAAATAATAAACAAAACAAATACACAGCAACAAATCCACCAGCCACAACCCCTGTCAACGGCCACAAAAAAATAATACATTTTGCAAGGTGGATGCATTGCAATACCTTTCGCAACCAATCCTCATGTGATGGGGGAGAGGCATGTTTCCATTTAAGAAGGATGGCACGCCTAACTAATAAAGTGGTAAAGGCAATGACGCAGTGTACTGTGGATGATGCAACTGAATCTGTAAGAAGGCCGAACAGAACAGTAAATGGATATGGGGCAATGGTGGCGTTAAGGGCCTGAGAAAATGTTCTATAAATGTCTGACCAGTAGTCCATTAGCCTCGGGCAAGACCAGAACATATGAATATGATCAGCTGGAGATTGTTTGCATCTGTTGCAATTGCTAATTTTTTTAAGTAAAAATAACGGTTCAAATGAATTATGGAGACATAAGTTGGTTTTCGGTTTCGGTTTTATGACAGGGCTGCATCTTGTCACCATAATCTGTATGCTAAAGCCATATTCCAAAAGGCTAGGGGAGGATAACATATGGGTAGGTTTAAGACTTATAAACTGATGACACAACATTGCTGATTGAAACAAAAGAATGTATGGAACATTTGCAGAGAAAAGTCAAAGAATAAAGTTGGGATTAGAACTGAACAAGATATGTCGGATAACAATGGATATCATCGATAAATTTGAGCTCGGTAGAGAAGAAATTGTGATTGTTACGAGTTTTGGGTGCCCTTTTGACCATAGATTTGACTAACTCTTAAGAAAAATTACATTGTTGGCACTATGCAAGTCAGCTATGAAGTCTCTAGACAATAAAAAAAAAAGCAAGGACATCAGACTGTAGTTAATGTTATAACTAGTTCAGACTAATATTCTCAGTTGTCAAGTACGGTTGCACAAAACCAAATTATTTTTTAATTCTTTAGTCTATCGGGTCACTAAGACTCAAATCTGAGTTTTAAAACAAAACAAAAAGACAGCAAAACCACATACTGAAAATTCATCAAACCAAATAAAAATGTCTTCATCACTTCCTCATTATTTTGGAAAGGAATTATGCATGCACATACCTGATATGGCCATTTTGAGCACTGTTATTACCAATGTTAAATGAGTAAGTTGGTCATATCTGTACATGTAAACCCTTTTGTCTGTTACATGATCATACTGTATATCATTTTGAAATATCCATTATTCAAAAATGTAAATCCAAATGCCAAATCAAATTGACTTTTACATTTTTTGTATTGTTTTGTGCAGTTTGTGTAAGCTGCTCCTTAGGGTTGATGAGGATGATTTCATCTATCAAGTTGTTACTCCTTCGGTCAGTAAAGGAGGAAAATATCAGGACTTCATTTTACTGGCCTCTAGAAGACCACCCTGTGATAGCGGGTGAGGATGACTATAGCAAATCTAGTTGTGGTATTAAAAGCTAAGATTTGCTACCTTTACTTCAGTGACAGAAAAATACTACACAGACAGCTTTTTCTTTATTAAAAATAATATGCACTAATAATCTGAACAATAAGACCAGGTATGAATAAGATAAATTTGTTACCTTTAAAGAAATTATTTAGCATTACATCACTGCTCACCAGGGCCGTAGCTTGGGTTTGCGGGGCCCCGGTGCAGGTTGTACCAGTGGGCCCTGTTTGAAATTGTTTAATTTGTATGTTTGTTCTTTTTATTTATTTGTGCTATTTACACAATGTTTAAGCTTTTTCAAGTTTGTAGGTGTCCAGGTTCTGAAACCGAATAATCAAATGTAAAATAGCACTGCATAGCCTTCACTGTAAAACTAAAATATACAGTGAAACCAAAATTTATTCAAACAACTTCAGCATTTCTCACATTATCACGGTTTATTTGCTATAGTTTAGAAAATGGTCACAAAATATGACAAGAAATTAGAGAAAATGTGTCAGAGCAAATTAATCTTGATAATGTCAGATAACATTGATATGTATGTAATGGATTACAATAAACCAAAAATTCAGACAACTGTTAGTATGACAATATTTACACAACTATCAATACTTTGTTGACCAATTCTACAGAGTCTATGGTGTAAAAAGGTCGCATTAGCAATTAAAGAAAAAACACTTAAGCAAAACATGGTCAGGTCAAAGTGTCCGAATAATTTTTGGTTCCATTTTTTTTAATCAATTTTACTGGTAGTCCACTGTATGAAGAATTTTTGGGTCAAATATGTCACAGTTTACTTTATTTTGCTATCCTCACTTACATAAATTGAACTATAGTGTCCTGCACCCACTAGTAAAAAAATATAAAACAAATATTTCTGGTGTCTGAATAATTTTTAGTTTGACTGTGGATTAATTATTGTTAAAACTACAAAGTAATTCAGTCAAGAGCAGTGATTCTTTCTTTCATTTTTTTGGATTAACATTAAGGACACCGACAGCTCTAGTAAATTAGGCACGCTCACTTTAAGAGACAATGCATCCAATATAATGATGCACATCCAATTTCTTTCTCAACTGATTTCTTTCGCTTAAGACATAACCGACAATTTTTTCGAGGATACTCTCCAAGACGGGTATTTTGACGTAATTTTGTATTGATTTGTCGGTACAAGAGCGAGAAGAGGCAAATTCGGTGTTCAAGTGATTTGAGATGTGTCTCTCTGCGTGCGCCCTGTGCGCACAGGATACCGCGCGCTGGTACTGAATTGGGCTCTTTCACATCTTTTTCTGTTTGCATGTTTAAACTGCAATTTGTATTTGTTCGTTCAGGTGCAGGAGGACGCGAAGGAGAGCTTGGTTCGGTCTTGCTATCTGTGAGACATGGCGCGCGAGTACTCAGTTGAGCTTTTCCACGTCTTTTGTTTGAATGCTTTAAACTCTTTTGAATGTTTGAATTGGCAAGGCTTAAAGGAAGGCTTACATGTGCAAATAATACGCTTTCGTGACGCGCAGCAGTGGCCCATCAACTGTCTTGGGCGTCTTTTTAGGCTGGCCTCAGGCAGTCGGTTGAGATCGCCGGGGGGCCCGCCTTCAGCCGTGGGCCCCTATAATCGTCACCACCTTTCACCCCATTAGCGATGGCCCTGCTGCTCACCAGTGCATCCTCTGCAGTGAATGGGTGCTGTTAGAGAAAGGACTTATGGATGTGTTTGTATTTCTTGCAAATGCTGCTTTTCTACCTTGCAAGATATTAACTGATGGACTGGAGTCGTGTGTACTTGTGGATTATTGTGATGATTTTATCAGCTGTTTGGACATTAATTCTGAAAGCACCTATTCACTACAGAGAATCCATTGGTGAGCAAGTGATGTAATGCTAAATTTCTCCAAATCTGTTTTGATAAAGAAACAAACTCATCTACATCTTGGATAGCCTAAGTGTGAGTAAATTTCCAGCAAATTTTCATTTTTCTGTGATCTGTTCTTTTAAGGACCCATGAGTTTCTCTAAAGGCATGTTCATATGTCGAAACGGCAAGTTAATGTGGTTCCATCTTGTAAAAAGTGTTCACGTTCTTGTAAAACTTGTAATTACAAGGTCCGACAAGGTTTTCTACTGATTACTGAAATTACACTGATTTGTTTTTGGCATTAACAGTGTTGGCACAGAAACACATAATTCTGAGTCTGAGGAAGTGAACAGCTTCGAGTAGAATGTCACGGGTTATCATATAGTAATTATGATATGGCATGAATGCAGCACAATTATATTTAATATTTACATATAATGTATATTTGTTTTTTAGGGATCCATATGTAATTGCCCTAAGATCAGTTGCTCTACCCTCTCACCCACCCACAGAGGAGTTCCACAGGGGTGAGGTGGTCTGTGCTGGGTTCACCATTTATGAGGTTTCAAAAAGTGTCTCGAAGGTAGTAAAATACTAAATGATGGTCACAATGTACTTCATGCTGAAGTGTCTTATAGGTTCCCTGTTTTGCCCTCAGATTTCCTACTATAATCAGGCCAGTCCAGAAGTCCTGCCATACATCTCCACTGACATTGCAGGACTCTCGTCCAGTTTCTACTCAATATTCTGTGCATGCAGGCAGTACCTACTGGACAACATAAACAGCACATCTGCATTCACCCCTTCTGCATTGTAACCAGTGGTGGACGAAGTACACAAATCAAGTACTTGAGTAAAAGTACAGATGCGTATTATAAAATATTACTACAGTAAAAGTACTGCTTTTGTAATTTTATTATATATTATATATATATATATATATTATTTGTGCATATTGTTTTAATCCTACTGCTCAAAATACCTGGGATTTTCCCAAAATAACCAATATGGAGTCAAGATATATATTTTGTTGTTGATATGGACTACGTTGATGAAAGTGATGTAGTAATGTTCACTGTGAAGCTTACATTGTAATGTACCTATGAGAAAACAGATTTAACCATTTAATTGTCACCAGTAATAAAAAAGTTTTTTAAAACTTGTTGTTTTGCAGAACATCACAGTTTTATATGACATGATAATAAGGCCTGAAGTTAGGAAGACATTTTTTAAGGAAAATATAATTATAGTTTCATAATGATTTGTTTAATCTTCTCAAACATTGTCTGTGGTGTAAAATCACCCCTGGCCAAATGTCCCCAGAGGGCATCTCTTCCTACTCTGATAATTACTGTAGCTACCATGTTCTGAACATCACATCCTTTCTTTTTCCCTCAGATGTAATCTATCTAGGTATAGGTGGTTGAATAAAAAATATTTGGACTTTATATCAAAAAATTTCCTCAACATAGCAGCTTGTTAGCTAGACAGTTAACATCAGCTAACAATATTTACTTATTTTTAGTATGGTTGTGAATAAACATGTCTACTCGGCTAGTTGATCTAAACAATATACAAATTTATACTAATAGACAAAATAAAAACAGACATCACATAGGGCTAAATGCGTAACATTTTAATAAAACTGCTAATGTTACAGCAGCGGGGAATATAAACGTGCATGAGTTATTTTGTTTAATCTGTGTTATTTTAATGTTTCTTTTTTTGACCTAAAACATAGAAACACTTTCATTGATTTGTCTGCTTTCAAGCATTTCAGTGGGCCGGTTTGACCTAAATATGATTTTCAGTTGCATTAATTAATCCTAATACTCAACATTAGTAACTTACTTTTCGCAGCATCAGACGCGCGCACGTTCACAAGATGTAACGATAACGATATGTTTTATGAAATGTAGTGAAATAAAAAGTACGATATTATGCTTTGGAATGTAGTGACGTAAAAGTAAAAGTTACTCAAAATAAAACTACTCCAGTAAAGTACAAATACTTGAAAAATGTACTTAAGTACAGTAACGAAGTAAAGCTACTATAAAATCCACTATAGGGCACTCCTTGTGCTCCGACAGCCATTTTGCAAAGCCACTGTTACAGTGCAACAGGTTCACATAACATCATGCTGAAATATCTTTAAAAATAAACACAATCTCTAACACTGGCCTAATGGATAGATCGTTGGACTTGGAACCCGAGGTAACCCAAGGTTGTGGGTTCGAATCCCGGCTCTGGCAGGAAGTGTCCCCGACGGAGCAAGGCACCGAACCCGCAACTGCTCCCCGGGCGCTGCAATGTTGGCTGCTCACTGCTCCACTTGGATGGGTTAAATGCAGAGAACACATTTCACTCCTCATTATACTCTGTATAATTGTGTATGTGACAAATAAAGCTCATCTGAGCTTAATTTGTATTGTATCAGATTATTTACATACTATATTACAATACTCCAAAACATTATTTGGAAGATCATTATACACGGAAGATCGTATGCATTTTGCGTCCTGCGATACTCTCCAAAACGGTGCTACGGTGAAGTTACGGTACTGAATTGTTGAATAAAGTCGTTATTTTAGTTTTATTTCCATACAAAAAATATTCTCGTCGATTCATAACGTTACGGTTGAACCACTGATGGCAGATGGACTATTTTGGCAATATTTTTCATACTTTTCTGCACCTTGACAGTATAATTTACTTGGCAGTCAATAGGACAGTCACAAGCCTCCCGGTTTTCATCTAAAATATTTTAAATTGTGTTTCCGAAGACGAACTAAGCTTTTACGGGTTTGGAACGACATGGGGGGTAAGTGATTAATGACAACATTTTCATTTTGGGGTGGAGTATCCTTTTAACTGTCATTTTGCAATGTCTTTGTCAGTGCTGTATGATCTTGATTTTCAGGCTGACATATTTGCTATATGTTCTCTTTACATATTAGGCATGTTGTAGAAACTCCGCTGTCTGTTCAGTGCTCTGATAGCCATTAAGCTTGCAGTCCAAGTACTGAGGCCTCTGTCCTCCGACCGATGCTCCAGAGTCCTTGAGAAGCGTGATTGTGTATGGATAAGGCTTCTACATACAGTCACAGTCCTGTACAGGGTCTCAGCATGCAGCTGCAGTGAAATGTCTTGCCAAGCCCCCTGAAAGAGCTGCACCATCTCCTCCACCAACTCTGGCTTGTAGCCTTCATAAAGAACCTCTTTAGGCCAACCTGGAGCCAAGGTCACATATGGAAAGATTTGATCAATGGTTCTCAAGAATTCCTATCCTGTCACGTAGTCTTGGATATAAAAAGCTCCATATGCTATGTCCATGTTGACCCAGGTGAGGTGGTGCAGCAGGTCTCTATCATATGCCTGACGGAGGAGCTCCAGTGTGGGGCTCAGCTGACTCCGACTTTATCCTTAAGTAGATTCCCCACGACTTCTTGGAGGCAAGAATCAGCTCTAGGCAGTCCTGTAGAGGCAGCTCAGGCTGGTATTCTTGAATGATGGGAATGTTTGGTTGACCTACACTTAATATTACTGGGATTCACCAGCATTCCCCCCTTGCTGTCTGCAAAAAATACTTGAATTACTATTTATCAAGATCTATGCATTTTCACATCATCGCAGTTGTTAAAATCACACTTTCGAGCAGATATAGCAAATAATATTTATTGGTCACTGTGTCCCACTGGATGTTGAGTCCATCACTGTTCACCGGCCTGAAATAGTCAATTATGTCCCCACCTGGATAGGATCTTCTGGTTCTGTTTCTCAGCAAAGAAGATGCCTGTGTTACTCATATAAACAATTAGGGATAATTTAAAATTATGACCGAAATACAAATGAAAGCACTAAAAAATAAAGAAAATAATTTGAAATGTTTCAAGTTAATTTAGCCATAACAACATTACAATTTCTAGTGTTAAAAATTGATATACATTTTAAACAACAACTAAAAATTTGCTAAAGATTACAGAAGTCACTCAAAAACCAAGTAGCTTCCTGTTGATCAGTATGGTGAATTTGCATGGAAAAGACAATGTGAAATCTACATGGGAATTGGTCTTCCTTTATACAAAGAAGAAGAACCATTTTAGGTTCATAAAAGACACGTTTGTTGATCAGTTGTGTCTTTTTTACAAGTCCAATGTCAAACAAAACCACTAAATAAAAAACCTCTAATAAGACAGATAACCAATATTGTACCAATATAGTGTACATCCCTATACACTATGTGAGGTTTAATATGCAAGACCATGATGTCACTTACCAGCAGCTTCTTTGAACTGTGATAGCACAGGCTCATAGATGTCATAATAGATGCGAAGAGGGTTGCTGTTGTCTCTGATGAATAGTAGGTCATTCACGGCGGGGTTCTCCTTTCCTTGCCACAGGGTTAAACTGAACCTGTCTCATCATAACCAGTCCAGAACATAGTATAAACATAAGTTTTTTTTTTTTTTTACTGAAATTACTGAGTTAACTGAGTTACCTTGAAGACTGGCTGAGCAGCCAGCTCAGGTGTGGCCACCCATTCTTAGCCATCAAAGCATGGACAGGAAAGTTGATTTTCTGAGGGAGGTGTCTTACAATAGAGTACATCTCTTCCACCATACTGCATGTGTGTCACATTAGGGAAGATGGAAATATAAAGAACCTTCCATCCTGGAGAGATGGTGACATTTCAGCTGAATGAGCTCAAAAAAACCTTACAATAAAAAGTCAGCAACTGAAAAACAACATTAAGCAATCAACAGATAACAAAATTAGTTATGTTGTTCAGGATATCATTACAATGCATTACATATCAATTGCATTCCAGACTGTGTTTTGACAAGATTTTTCAGGGCCTCTTTCTTCATTTTACACAGTTACGCCAGTAGGTGGAGATAAGTAATTGTCCATATGAGCGAGTTAAACCATTTATTCCCTCAATTTGTTTAGTCACAGTAATTCATTCAGGAATGAAACAACTACCTGTTTTAATGAGTGAGTCCCTGTTTATAATTTTTTTTAACTCAACTGTTTTATTTGGGAATGAATCACAACTACCCCAGCTAACAATTTTTGGTTCCCAAAACGTTCTGGGAATAATAATTTTTGATTATTAAAACAAAAACTAAAAAATACTTTGTTCATGAATGTTATGTGTACTGTAGGTTCTCTTTCGGTCTTTACAAAAAACAAAACAAAAGAAACCCACCACAACAACAACAAAACCCCACATTCTGAAAATAACCTACACAGTAGACAACATTCCTATAATGTCATTGTTTCCCAAATATAAGCAAATGTGAACCATATGAGAAAATTAGTAGAGCATTCTGAGTTTGCTGAGACATTGAGTCCATTGTTTTATGTAAAATTACCTTTGGTGGAAAAATATATAATATATATATATATATACATAACAAAATATATATATATACATAACTGGAAATATTTGGTCTATAATGTAAGTTACTCAACTTCTAGTTTGAATAACTCTTGTACAAAAACAATGCACAATATCATACTTGCATACTCTTTACCTTTTACTGTAACTTCACGCATCAACCCCATTGCAGCATTTGAACCAATCAGACACCCACTTATTTGTTATATTTAACAAATAATCCCTAACACCTCCTCATCCAACCAAAAAGCCAACTATGAGGGTCTATGAAACCTTCCCCCGAAATGCAGCTAAAACCTCAAAAATGCAGAACAGGCTTTTGGTTCCATGGCAACCAATGCTGATCACACTGGTTGTATTGCTCAAATGAATGCAGGCAGAGCAACTCTCAATTCAGTTCCCCATAGAAAAGACACATAATGCCAATAAAAATAGACTCTTCTCTAATTAATTCATAGACATACCTTTCTGTGAATTAACACACATCTCCTGCACCTGCACTGTGTGTATTATTACTGTTTTTGTATTTTGTCTTCTGTATTGTATACTGTTATATGCATGCTTATGCATTACCGTGGGAAGTAGGGGTGCTAAGGGTGCTGCAGCACCCCCTGGCATGCAGCCCAAGAAAAAATGAGGGGAAAATTGTAACAGATAATAAATAAAACTAATTGTATTAATTTGTATATTCATTAAAATTAATAGAAAAAAGAAGCCTACAATGACAATGACAATAAGCAACAGTAAAACATAAATTAAGTTGAATCAAATTGATTGTGAAAGTAGTTTAAACTTAAACTGACTTAGGAAGTCATTTGTTGCCATGACTTTTTTTAAATCATATTATTACCTGTCTTTGTCATACCCGAATCAAGAATTAATGACCATTTCTACAGTCATTGCAAAGATGCAGCAGAAAAAGTTCGAGAGCGTCTGTTTTCCTCAGCAGCAACCAGTCTCGCATTCTCGCATCTGCTGCGCTTATTTTGATCTTTAACTTTAGATCTTTCCTATTCTTGGAACAAAATTAATGCTTAAGATTGATTCAGTATTATTCTTAATGAAAAAAATTAAATAAATCCCACACACAACTTCAGCAATACTACAATGACAAAGCCACCTATATTAAGCATAAAAATGTTATTAACAGAACGAATAAGATATATCCACGTTGTAACAAATAAATAAAAGGTTTTTGGATTTTCCCCTTCAAATGAATGCTTAGTTTGGCTCATTATTAATAATAATAATAATAATAATTAAAAAGGCCATAGGCCTACAACAGAACAGGACAATGACAAATTAACTTAAACTTTTTAATTTTTATTAACAATATGAATAAGGGAAATATGTGTTACCTGCATTGTATCACAAATTAATAAACAGTCATTGGATTAAATAAAATAAAATCACTTTTATTGTCACATCACCACAGCACAAGTGCCTTGGTGAGTGAAATTCTTACGAGCGTGCTCCAGACAGTGCAAAAAAAACAAAAAATTGACATATGGACAGTACATATTTACAGACTGTACAGAAGACAATGTGCAAAATACACATACATATACTCAGTACACACAGTGTACTATAAAGACAAAGTTACCAATACACATACTTACGTCTGCATTATTACTATACATAGTAAATACACAGATTATAAATTACAGCAGATTGGTTGTACAGTTGTGCAAAGGTACAATATATTATGTAAGCAATGTATGTGCTTTGTGTGGTGTCCAGTGATACAGATGTGTTAGTCAGTGTGTGCATCCGGTACTGTGTTGTACACATGTTGTGTGAGTGGGAGTGTGATGTAGGGTGAGTTATCTACTGTTCTTTACATAGTGAGGGAAAAAGCTGTCCCTCAGTCGGCTATGTGATGCTGCGGAGGTCTCTCTGAGGGCAGCAACAGTCTGTGGGATTAGTCTTTAAATCCTCCGGGCTTTCCTTTACACCGCCTGGGAGATTGGAGGGAGGGGCTCACCTCCAACAATTGGCGGGCAGTGCAATCCTTTGCAGAGCCCTGCGGTTAGTTGTCCAAACCAGGCAAGCCGGTCAGGTGCTCTCCACAATAGATTATTCTGGGGCTGTTCCAAACTTCCTCATCAGGAAGAAGAGGCGCTGATGTGCCTTCTTCAGCACTGCATCTGTGTGAGCAGACCATGCGAGATCCTCGGTGATGTGAACGCCGAGGAACTTAAAGCTGCTCACCCGCTCCACAGGTGTCTTGTCGATGGTGATGGGTGTGTGTACTCTGCTCTGTCTCCTGTAATCCACCACCAGCTCCTTGGTCTTGTCGATGTTGAGTGAGAGGTGGTTCTCCTGGCACCATTTAGTCAGGGTACTCACCTCCTCTCTGTAGGCCGTCTCATCGTTGTCGGTGATCAGGCCTATCATTGTTGTGTCGTCGGCAAATTTGACGATGACGTTGGAGCTGTGTGTTGCTGTACAGTCGTGTGGGCTGAGGACGCAGCCCTGCGGAGCACCAGTGTTGAGGACCAGGGGAGATGAGGTGTTGTTGCCCATTCTGACCACCTGACTTCTGCCTGTCAGGAAGTCCAGGATCCAGCTGCACAGAGATCTGTTCAGTCCCAGAGTCTGGAGCTTCGCAACCAGTGTGGCAGGCACTATGGTGTTAAATGCCGAACTATAATCCACGAACAGCATCCTCACATAGGTGTTCTTATTTTCCAGGTGGGAGAGAGCAGTGTGCAAGGTGAAGGCAATAGCATCGTCTGTGGAACGGTTATTGCGGTATGCAAATTGTAGTGGGTCCAGTAAAGCAGGCAGCACAGAGCAGATGTGTTCTCTGACGAGCTTCTCAAAACACTTGCTGAAGATGGGTGTCAGAGCAACGGGCCTCCAGTCATTCAAGCATGTGATTTTATTTTTCTTAGGTATGGGCACAATGGTTGATTTTTTGAAGCATGAGGGAACCACAGACAGAGAGAGGGACAGATTGAAAATGTCTGTAAAAACCCCGGCTAGTTGGAAAGCGCATGCTTTGAGCACACGGCCTGGTATGCCATCCGGGCCCACGGCTTTACGGATGTTCACCCGTTTGAAGGATCGGGTTACATCCGTGACAGAAAGCGAGAGTGGACTCACCTCTTCTGCAGCAGCCGCGGGAGCGGGAGCGCTCTCTGTGTGGGCGGTGTTATCAGCCTCGAAACGAGCATAAAAAGTGTTGAGCTCGTCCGGTAGAGAGGCGGCAATGTTCACAGTAGCTGGTTTATTCCCTTTAAAGCCTGTGATGTTGTTGATGCCCTGCCACATGCTTCTTGGGTTGTTGTTGTTGTTGAAATGTTCTTCAACTTTGTTTTTATATTTTCGTTTGGCTGCTTTGATGGATCTCCTGAGATCGTACTTGCTTGTTTCCGACTGGTTTCCGGATTTAAAGGCAGTTCCGCGCTGACAAGGCTGATCGAACATCGCGTTAATCCACGGTTTTTGGTTGGGGTAGATACGGATTGTTTTTGTCGGTACAACGTCCTCTATACACTTCCTAATGAAAACGTGACCGTATCTGAATAGCCTCTATGTGTCATCGCGCTGAACATGTCCCAGTCCACGTGATCAAAACAGTCCTATAGTATGATCGATTGGTCCGACAGTATTGAATTGTTCTGAGGGCGGGTGCTTCACGTTTCAGTTTCTGCCTATAAGCAGGCAGAAGCAGAACGGAAGAGTGATCCGATTTGCCGAAAGGTGGGCGGGGGAGGGATTTGTATGCGTCCCGGAAGGGAGTGTAGCAGTGGTCGAGTACACGATCACCACATGTGTTGATGGTGATGTGTTGAAAGTATTTTGGAGCTATTGTTCTGAAGTTGGCTTTATTAAAGTCTCCCGTAACAACAAACACCGCATCTGGGTTCGCGGTTTCCTGCTCACTTATATTCCCATACAGTTCCTTGAGTGCCTGGTCTGTGTTGGCTTGAGGGGGGATATAAACAGCCGTGATTATGATCGCTGTAAATTCCCTCGGTAGCCAGAATGGTCGACACAGAAGCGTATGAAATTCCAGATCAGGGGAGCAGAAGGATTTAATAAAGTGCATGTTCCTTTCATCACACCACGAGTTGTTGATATGGAAACAAACACCCCCGCCTCTGCTTTTGCCTGTGAGCTCTTTTGTTCTATCCGAGTGGTGCACGGAGAAGCCCGTGAGCTCGATGGCTGAGTCTGGAACCATTGCAGACATCCAGGTTTCTGTGAGGCAAATAACACAGCAGTCCCTTGTTTCTCGTTGGTATGAGATGCGCGCCCGCAGTTCGCAGAGTTTGTTATCCAGTGACTGAACGTTAGCCAGCAAAATGGTTGGGAGAGGAGGTCAGAAAGCACGGCATCTCAGTCTGACGAGAACGCCAGCTCTCATTCCTCTTTTTCGGCGTCGGCGGCGTTTCCTCGGTTGCGCGGCCCAGACAAAGGGCTCTGATGCCGTGTCTGTGAACAATCCACCGGCATTCAAGAACTCAAAGTCTGGTTTGCGTTGCGCGACGGAGGAACCAATGTTTAAAAGCGTGTCTCTATCGTAGACAGTTATACTAACAACATCTAACACGTAAAACAACAAAAAAACTAATAAAACATACAAAAAACTGCAAAGTGTTCCCGGAGCTCGCAACACGGCTGCCATACTCGGCGCCATCTTTACCCCTTTCTTTAAAACGATCATAGTTTGTGGTTTGTTAGCCTATTAATTAAAACACATCAGCCATAAAATAGTACAATGGCAAATTCGCATAGGCCTATATTAAACATCTAACTTTTATTAACAAAATGAATAAGACGGATATAGCCTACTTGCGTTGTATAAGGTATTTTCCCTCTTGTAAAACAAATGCATTGTGGTTCATTATTTTATTTATTTTTAATGAAAACAGCAACAAAAAAGATAAACTCGGTTAAATTAAATGAAGAAATTAAACTTTTATTAACAAAATTGCGCTTTTGGATCAGTGTCTCGCATCACTCTTGTCACCCCTATTTCTCAGCCCCCCCTGCTCAAAATACGTTCCCGCGGCTTTGTGCTTATGATAGAACCACTCGTTCATGTACTCCCACCTATACCATGTTTGGTATCTTTGAATTCTTCTTCTGAAGATCTAAATGAGAGTGTATATTACATGTTGATCCCTATACAACATATTAGTGTTCTAAGAATCTTTAGTAGTTTTTGCATCCCAATCAAACACCCAATCGAATTACATATGCAAAATACCATGCTCTGAGACAAATAGTCATAAACTTTCCCTCCAAAAGTACAAGCCACCATTGGCTCTTTGACCCCAGAGAGGTGTGACTTCCACAGAACTTTAAAGCGCTCACACACAGTTCCACCTCTCTCTTCTGCAAAATCTTATGATTGCTGCCTGTGTGGAGGGACTCACAGAGAGCCTGAGCCGGCATGGGCAGGCCCGGCAGGCCCCAACATGTAGAGCCGTGTGTGGTCTCCCCAGCCTGGGGAGATGGCTCTCGACCACAAAGAGTCAGACTAATACCACTGGAGTTCGTCTTCAGTCAACCGTGAATATCACCATGGGAAATGCCATCAAACAGACATTTCTCTCTTCGTTCCCAGCAGTCTCAGTCTTCATCTCTGAATTGCGGCCAGCAGGCTCCATTTTACACCCAGCCATGTGCTTACTCAGGAGAGAGGACTCTCTCAACCACAACAGAATCAAGAACAACCTCAGAGTTTCAAGAGAAACTCCATCCAAAACCCATCCGGACCTTCTTCAGAGGCTTCACGAGACTCTTGTTCCATAGCCAAGTCAAATTCAAGTATTGTTCCTTTCACCAGACAGAGGTTTGATGTAAGCTGTCGTATACTGTGCTTTGAATTAGAGACTGATGGTTCTTTCAGATGGTCAACTCAGCCTTATTCCCCCTGCTTCTGTCTGGTTAAATTCATCCAGTCTCACTCACCCTTTCCATGTATGCATGATTTGTATGTGTGCATGTGATTATCTAGACTAGTTATGTGTTAGTTAATAAAACACTTGGGCACAAATTACATGAGTTTCTGATTCTGTCATCGCTTGTGAATGGTATCCCTTTTTATGATTCTGATCTAGTTACATGCTCTAATGCATTAATATTGAAGGAAAGATATTTTCTGTGGCCACAAAAATATCCTTTCTTAGAATTGATATGAACGTACACTGAATGTTCGCTGGACAAACAGATTAGTTGATGGCAATTTAATTCTGGTACAGTTACTACTGGCAGCTGATATAAATAATTGTAATTAATCATAATTAATTTTAATTATTTATATACATTTCTCTTTTGAGCTAATTTACTACACCGTCCACGGTTGACTTGTGTCTTTACCAATTGCTCAAGTGAGGATTTTACTGCATTATATTTTGAACTGCGTGCCAATCAGGACATGGACTCATCTTTACACTATCTGGATGCACATTTAAACTTTTTTAATTCCAACTGTTCTAATATTTAAAATGTTGTTGCTCCTCTTAAGGTGAAAAACATAACCTCAACTCTAAGGGTGAATCCCATTTCTCTGTCTTACCCCTTCGTCTTACCCCTAGCCCTTGTCCCTCGAAACCAAGTGGTAAGCGCTAGGGGTGAAAACATACCCCTATGAAATGAGACACCACTTGGTTATTGTTATGTCATCATACATCGTCGCTAGCTGGCTGCTACATCATATATAGTTCAACTTTACGTCATATACATGTAAAGCACGCAGCGATGTCTCCAAAGCAAGTAGTGTTATGCACTGATATCAAACGAAATTCGCTACTAATGGATTTTGGTTAAAACCGCAGACATGCGGTCCATTCAAGGCTAACGTTAGTCAGAGAAATGCGGGACTGTTGTGCAAATCAGCAATGTAACGTTAGCGTAGAAAACTAGCGATTTTTAAAAACGTTTGAATTAAGAACATGGTTGCAAATATACATGTACAGGACTGTGAAGAGCACAAAACAAGACAGTCATAATTTTTAAATCAATTATTTAGGCCGAAAATACATTTATGGGACTTTCTGGATGATCTGGCCGCCATTGTTGCCGGTTGCGCAGTGTGTTATGGGTACCCCTTGGTTTCAAGTAAGCTCACGAAAATGCTTAGTTTTAAGGGGTATCTACCCCTTTCCCTTAGCCCAACCCCTCGATCAAAACGAGAATTGGGATAGCCCTTACTCTCACATGAACGAGCAAAACTAAGGGGAAGGGGAAGGGGAAGGGGTAAGACAGAGAATTGGGATTCACCCTAAGCCTTGGCTAGATGACACTACTTGTTATCTCAAACAGATCGGTAGAATAACAGAAACAGAAAGTAAGTGGAATAAGGATAGATTACAAGTCTCATATGGAATCCTAAAGGACTCCTTTTCTGCATTTCAGAGAGCTGCTAATGCTGCCCAGTGTAAATATCTCTCAGAGTTGATTTTATGTAACCGTAGCAGGCTTAATGCCTTATTTTCAATCATTGATTTTGTTCTCAGTCCCACTAATAATAATTTTAAAGAGACGTCTGACTCTCTCTGTGAGGTTTTTGCGAGATATTTTAATGAAAAGATCTCCCTTAATCTCCCTTAAATCTCTAATGCCTTTGTCAGTTTATACGCCACTTGATGTGCCCTTCTGCACCTCTACATTGTCTGTCTTTGAGCCAGGGCCGGAGTGGGATCCATTTTCAGCCCGGGAGTGTAATGTTTCTGACCAGCCCACCACCTATCGCCATCCAACCCCCTCCCACCGTGGTGGAATCTGGATAAATGAAGTGACAGATCTGTTCTTTCTATCCTGTTATATTTATTTTTGACATATTTCAATAAAAAATATGAATAATGTAAATATGGCCATAAATATCAATAACAAATCACATACTGAGTTTTCTGCAACAAAGAGTCCAACTGCTACATTATGAAAAAAATGGTTTGCATTCAAACAAAAATGAAGTACGTTAACAGTTAGTGCAGTAAGAAATATACTTTTTGCACTATTGTTTTTTTATATCCATGTCAATGTAATTACAATGTTACTTACATTTAATTGAAACAGGCAATCAATAGAATAAAACCTAAACTGAATAAACAATTCCTTCAATATAAGTCACTTTGGATAAAAGCGTTTGCCAAATGCATAACTGTAAATGTTACTAGTCACTGTACCTTGAGTCGCCATTTCAGGTGAGCCCGTTTGTCTTCTTGAAAAAATATTTGTCAGTTTGGCACATTTGGCCGCGTCATCCTCCAATGCCTTTCTTTTTTTTAACCTGGCTTTTTCAGCTCCCCAGGCATCTTTTTTTACTATCCATTTTATTTATTCTTCCGGTGATTAGCGCACTCTCACTAACTCACACCACAGCATTAATGGTTTCGGTTTGTCTCCATGGCAACGACCTGGGACACGTGCTTGTGTAGAAGAAGAGAGAGTGCGCGTGCGCTCTGACAACAGAAAACGCCACATTTTAATGTTAAATTCGAATCTAGTGTTATTAGCTTAGTTATCAGTCACACAGTAACTTAAACACATATACGTTATTCTGTGTATGTAAAAAAAAAAAAAAAAAAAAGCAGGCGAGTCTGCCGGCCCAACTTATGAGCGGGGCAGAGTGGCCCACCGGGAATTCTCCCGGTTCTCCCGATGGCCACTCCGGGCCTGCTTTGAGCCTATCACCTTGGACTCCCTTAATGAGATTGTTGCAAGTTTAAAACCTACCAGCTGCTGTGGCGAGGGGGGCGTGGTTCAGCGAAGTCTGCAGCAGGAGAAGGACTCAGGAGACAGCGGTAAGTAAGTGGGTCAAGTACAAAATGAGGAACACCTGTGTCTGATTGCAGTAATTGGCGTGAAGAGACCGGATAAAAGCCACCGGCGAACTGGAGAACAGTGAGAGAGACGGAGTTGAGACTCGGGCGCATGGACTGGGCTGAGGAGATAGCCAGAACGAACACAGAGAGTGAAATCCGAGACAACCGTGAGAGTTGATGAGCATACGAGGCGCAGAGTGCGCAACCTGTTTAATTTTGTATTGAAGAAACAATAAATCACCCGAGTCTCCACGAGCCAACCTTGTCCTCTTCCTTCCACACTACGAACTTTGTTACAGCTGCCCTCAGGATGTGATTCCCACATATTTTCTTAAGTAAGGCCCTGATTTGTTGTCTGTCATCAACATATGTCATCATACTGGAACCGTACCCAACTGTCTTAAACATGCCTGTTTTGCTTCATCTTAAAAAAAAAAATTGGATCCTACACTTTTGAGTCATTTTCGAAAATTCGATTCTAAAATTGAAGAGCATGCATGTTTTACTATTAAAATTAGATATTTACTATGATCTTACTCTGAAGCATTGATTACTGGCCAGAAAACAGGGACATTGTAGGACCAGGAAGAATATCTGCATTTATCTACACTGGGCGGTTGATCCACGTTTGTTTTTTTTACTCTCAACAGATCCAGTGAGGGTTCCACAGCATTGATACTTTTAAAATCCAGCTTTATCCCTAAAGAAGAATAGACATAAAGCAATGTTCAGGATGTCTTCTGTAAATAAAAGCTGATTTTCCAGGTACAGTTCCAGGTTGTTCACCTTTCTTTGATTTGAGTACAGCATCCAGCCACTCCACTCAAGTCAAGTCACCTTTATTTATATAGCGCTTTTAATACAAATTGTGTCAAAGTAACTGCACAATATCAAAATAGGAAAATAGTGTATCACTAATGTAAAATGACAAGAGCGCCCATTTTTCAGTTAAAGGTATTTCATTATTTAATTCGGTGATGTCATCGTCCAGCTCAGTTCAGTTTAAATAGTATCTGTGCAATCAAGTCGGTGATATCGCTGGAAATGAAGTGTCCCCAACTAAACAAGCCAGAGGCGACAATGGCAAGCAACCAAAACTCCATCGGTGACAGAACGGAGAAAAAAACCTTGGGAGAAACCAGGCTCAGTCGGGGGGCCAGTTTCCTTCTGGCCAGACGAACCAGTTGTTTGTTCCAACTGCAGCAAAGTCAGATTGTAAGGGCTCCACAGGTTTCCAGTGGTCTTTTCCCGATGGCTGTCTAGGTGACGAGGCCCTCACTGGGGATCTGTCTCTGGGGCTCATCTAGGTGTCCTGGTCTCCGCTGATGTTCAGAGCTGTAGAGGTCATCTCTAGGTGCTGATCCACCATCTGATCTGGATATGGACTGGATCTGGTGACTGCAGTGATCATCTAGGCTGGATAAGGACCGGATCGGGTGGCTACGGTGACCTCGGAATAAGAAAGAAAAAGACTAATATTAGCGTAGACGTCAATCTTCTTACATTGTAACAAGTACATTGTGTTTTATGAGAAGTGTTCACGGTTCCGTTTGACCTAATTAATGCAGCCTAACAATCCTTTAACGTATTTGAATATTAGAAGCGTATTAGTATGTTATGTGTACGCCAGGTTAAAGAGATGGGTCTTTAATCTAGATTTAAACTGACTCCTGTGTCTGCCTCCCGAACAGTGTTAGGTAGATTGTTCCAGAGTTTGGGCGCTAAATAGAAAAATAATTTTGATATTCTAGGTATTATCAAATGCCCAGAGTTTTGAGATCGTAGCGGATGTGAAGGACAATAATGCGATAAGAGCTCGCTCAAGTACTGAGGAGCTAAGCCATTCAGGGCTTTATACCGTAAGTAATTAACACGATTTTTAAATCTATACGATGTTTAATAGGGAGCCCTTGTTTATCTTAGATTTATTGTTGGCTGCATGATACCATGTTGCATAAAGACCATCTTTCTCCTGAATTTCTCCAATTTGGAGAAGAAAGTCAAGTATGTCTCCATCAGATGGGAAAGGCTCCTTTTCCATGTCGACTGAAGCATCTGCGATCATGCACAAGCAGTATCCAAATTTAACAACATTTAACGAGACAAATCAGTATTGATTTTTTTTTATTTACTGACATTCATATTGCATACAATTGCATAATTATGTACCGGATCAATTGTGCTGCATATGGAAAATTCTGAACTCTATATATCAAGCAATATTTAATGGCATTAATGACGAGTATCCATACCTGATTCTTGTGATTACAAATACTGAAGTTAAGGTAATGATGAGAAGAAGTGCAAACAGTCCGATAACAACGCATAACATGATGAACTTCTCTCTTGTAAAGATCTCCAGAAATGTTTTGGTTCTTTTGTTTCTCCCTCCTCCTCACTGTTGCAGTTCTTTTCATCTTTTTGTTCCATTGTTTTGCAATATCAGATATCTAAATGTTCACTCAACGAGTCGTTGCATCAATGTGCAGCAGCACAATGACTCTGTTTTATCTGAGGTCCAAACTGCCTTTTATCGGCAGACCATAAAATGGTGTGATAGGCCGCACTTTGTATTCATGCCGTTTTTTGCACCTCTATGCAAATATTAAACAACAATCTCCTCACACATATTTGTAACAGAAAACAAGGAGATTTTCCATATCTGTAGCCTTGCAATTAGCCTTGAACTAGCAATTTATGAGTGAAAATTGTATTGTAAAAAGTAAATCCTACACATTTCTTTTTGTGTATAATAAAATGCAAATAACTTAAAACAAAATTACACATTATTAAAAGTCCAATATTTATCAAACATCAAATGAACCAAGCTGTACATGTTATCGGTTACATTATTTGTAAGGAATAACATTATCTGATTTTCTTATCAAGTGCTGTTTGTGGCCTGTTGTTTGTTTTTTCAGGTAAAATGAGTCTTAACTTCCTCTTTGGTGAGCCCTCAGCTGAAGATACATATTCTTGGATGACAGGTGCACCAGAGCTAATCAGGTCTGAACTGCTGGACTGATCCACCACATCCTGCGCAGCAGTGGATTCACTCACAGGAAGTGCAATGTTTGGATTGGATAGCTGCAGAGTATCACTGGAATCTAGAACGTTGGGGTGTGATGGAACTGTAAGACTGTTGTGATCATCTGGAAGAGCTAAATTGAGTGTTAGTGGGAGTGTTGATTCCATTTGAGTTTCTCCCTGAACAGAAATAGAATTTTGACCTTTTTCTATAGTGACATCATCTGTATCCTTAGACAGGGACTTTGATTCCTTGTATCCTTTTTTAGCACTCTTCTTTTTAGAGATATCTAGCATAGTATCATTTTCTGAGCATTCAATGTTATCTTTAGATTTTGTGCTAGTTTTATTTATTTTTAATTGATCTTTTTTGTCCTTTTTGCTTTTCAGTTTTTCCCCCTTACCCTTTTTGTACATCTTGTCTTCTTCAATTTCTTCTTTGTCAGTGGACTTTGGATGAACTCTGCTTTTTAAAAGGGGGTTTAAATTGAATTTAACTTTCAGTGTCCTCTTTGTCTGTCCTCTTTTTTTCTGGGTTTTTAAGTGTCCTTGTGTGCTGCTCTTAGTCTTACCCAGCTTTCGGGGGGTTTTCTGTGCAGATATTTTAAAGTCCTTCATCCTGCTTTCCTTTTTGTGTCTGTCAGCCATTGTGGTGAGGACATGTTCCTCAGTCCCAGCTAGATCAAAAGTAACACTTCTTTGAGAATCCAACTTAAAGCCCAGCTCAGTAGCTTGACTTTCACCATGTCTCCCAGCATTTGACTTGTCATAACCCAAGTTGTCTTTGTATTGCATGGCATTGTAAATTTGTGATCCGTTTTGAACGGTGTTCTGTGAGTGAGTTGTAAATGTAAAGTTCTGGTTTTTACTCCCAGCTTTTCTATATTCATAAGTCTGATGACAGTGCAGACAGCTGATGGTTTGGTAAATCGGTTGAGCACCAACTTCCTCAGCCTGGTGCTTTAAGTGATTTCCTTGAGTTATTTCATTGTGGATTTGGTCTGGGGGTCTGAATGTGCCTCTCTGGAGGGCCGAAAAATGATTACTGAGGGCCAGCTGCCGTATTCTGACAGCTGAGATGTCGTTTGAACCCCCAAAATGTTGGGAAGAAGTACCCTGACTACCCAGATAGCTGTTTGGAATGTCTGCCCTGCTCTTATTATGCCTTTGGCCAATTATCTCTGTGAATAAAACAGAGAAGTAATTTAAAACAGACATTTGTTATCATGCTTATAATAAACTAGATATCACCACTGGAATTGAAGAAATGGAAGGTGTTGCTATGCAGTTAATAGTTGGTTGTTTATAAAAGATTAGTTTTAAATTATATTTTATTAATCTTTAAAAAAATAAATAAATACATACATACTTTCCCTTTTTCTAAATCTTCATATTTCTCTTTATCTTTCTCTCCTTCCCTTGCTAGCTTGTACTTATTTGAACAATGCCTGATACCTGGTGTTACGGGCACTTCCTCTGTCTGTTTTCCTCTTCAAGATTAATTGCTTTATGTATTCCCCAATTATAAGTCGCTTTGGATAAAAGCGTCTGCAAAATGACTAAATGTAAATACGGATATAGATTTCTATACATTAACTAAGCAATATAGATGTTTTATATGTAATAAATTACAATTGACTATAGCTATACTATAACAAAAATGTAAAATAAATGAAAACTAAACAAATATAAAAAAGACCATATTGATTTATAATAATGTATATAAATAATACTGAAATAATGAATACTGGTTGGAAATCAGGAGATAAAACATTAAATTGTTATATTTTATGTTTTCTTCCTAAAATAATATTCTTAAATGGTAGATTATAAAATATATAATTTTATTTAAATCAATTATTAATCATATTATAATATTAAATGTTTTCCAGATAATAATTTTAAGCGTATTTTTAATATTTGAAATTTTCACTGTATTAATGGGTCTTTAAATATGAAAATATTTAGCTGCATTTATATTCTAAAAAAACACAGCAAGAAGGTCATTATATGTGAGGGTCTATGGCAGTTAAAAGTTTTGAAACCCTCTTCCTTTGAAGACACTTAAAACATTTCAAAGCAAATGGTGTGCTTGCTAGTTTACCTTTGATCCTCTGTTGCAACACAGAATGTTGATCACTCCCCTCATGTTGGTGATTAGCCAGCTGTTCACCTACATGTGTTTCTTTCTGCAGGACAATCTCTCTTTTGTGCTTTCCTACGGCATGTGCTGTAGGGCTGCACTTGTGACAGGTGAAATTATTCTCTAGCATGTCTGATCCCAGATGAGGAGAGTCTTCTCTGTCCCAGGGCTGATCGGATTTGTAGTTGCTGTCGTACAGTGCATGGCACTTAGTTAGAGTGCCCTTGCCTTCGCAGAAATTCCACTGGGTTGATTCCAGGCCAGACTCCCCAACTCTATTTTCCTCCTGCACCAGTTCAAATTTCTTACTGAGTTTGTGGTACGCAATAGCAATCATTCCCAGGGTAATCCCAACACCACCTAAAATTAAAAGCAGAATATATATATACATACTGTACATATACACATACATACAGTTGAAGTAAAAAGTTTACATACACCTTGCAGAATCTGCAAAATGTTGATTATTTTACCAACTAAGAGGGATCATACAAAATGCATGGTATTTAAAATAAAATATGTTTACATGTAGTCCACTAGAGAAAATAGTTGAATTGATAAAAATGACCCCATTCAAAAGTTTACATACGCTTAATTCTTAATACTGTGTTGTGACCTGAATGATCCACAGCTGTTTTTTTGTTTAGTGACAGTTGTTCCCTTGTTTGTCCTGAACAGTTAAATTGTCTGCTGTTCTTCAGAAAAATCCTCCAGGTCCCACAAATGGTTTGGTTTTCCAGCATTTTTGTGTATTTGAACCCTTTCCAACAATGACTGTATAATTTTGAGATCCATCTTTTCACACTGAGGACAACCGAGGGACTGTAATAGTTGCAAATGAGTCCCTCAGTTGTCCTCGTTGTGAAAAGATTGATCTCAAAATCATACAGTCATTGTTGGAAAGGGTTCAAATACACAAATTCTGGAAAACCAAACCATTTTTTGGGACCTGAAGGATTTTTCTGAAGAACAGCAGATAGTTTAACTGTTCAGGACAAACAAGGGATTCACGAAAAACTATATCTAAACAAAAAAACACAGCTGTGGATCATTCAGGTAACAACACAGTATTAAGAATAAAATATTAATGACAGTATTAAGTCATTTCTATAAACTAAACTATTATTTTCTCTTGTGGACTACATGTAAACATCTTTTATGTGAAATATATTATTCAGGTCAGTAATAAATAAACAATAGCATGCATTTTGTATGATCTGTCTTGGTAAAATAATCAACATTTTGGAGATTCTGTTTAAGTAAACTTTTGACTTCAACTGTATACTTATATATATATATATATATATATATACACACACACACACACACACACACATATATATATATTATATGTATATGACCAAAATTATAAACGCAAAACTTCTGTTTTTGTCCCCATTTTTCATGAGCTGAACTCAAAGATCTAAGACTTTTTCTATGTACACAAAAGGTCTATTTCTCTCAAATATTTTTCACAAAGCTGTCTAAATCTGTGTTAGTGATCACTTCTCCGCTGAAATAATCCATCCACCTCACAGGTGTGGCATATCAAGATGCTGATTAGACAACATGATTATTGCACAGGTGTGCCTTACGCTGGCCACAATAAAAAGCCACTCTAAAATGTGAAGTTTTACTGTATTGGGGGGTCCGGGGGGGTCCGAAAACCAGTCAGTATCTGGTGTAACCACCATTTGCCTCACGCAGTGCAACACATCTCCTTCGCATAGAGTTGATCGGGTTGTTGAATGTTGGTCCACTCCTCTTCAATGGCTGCACGAAGTTGCTGGATATTGGCAGGAACTGGAACACACTGTCGTATACGCCGATCCAGAGCATCCCAAACTCAATGGGTGACATGCCCGGTGAGTATGCTTGCCACGCAAGAACTGGGACATTTTCAGCTTCCAGGAATTGTGTACAGATCCTTGTAACATGGGGCTGTGCATTATCATGCTGCTACATGAGGTGATGGTCGTGGATGAATGACACAACAATGGGCCTCAGTTTCTCGTCACGGTATCTCTGTGCATTCAAAAAGCCATCAATAAAATGCACTTGTGTTCGTTGTCCATAACATATACGGCCGCCCATACCATAACCCCACTGCCACCATGGGCCACTCGATCCACAATGTTGACATCAGCAAACCACTCACCCACACGATGCCATACACGCTGTCTACAATCTGCCCTGTACAGTGAAAACTGGGATTCATCCGTGAAGAGAACACTTCTCCAAAGTGCCAGACTCCATCGAATGTGAGCATTTGCCCACTCAATTCGTTACGATGACAAACTGCTGTCAGGTCAAAACCTGATGAGGACGACAAGCATGCAGATGAGCTTCCCTGAGACAGTTTCTGCAGAAATTCTTTGGTTATACAAACCGATTGTTGCAGCAGCTGTCCGGGTGGCTGGTCTCAGACAATCTTGGAGGTGAAGATGCTGGATGTGGAGGTCCTGAGCTGGTGTGGTTACACGTAGTCTACGGTTGTTAGGCTGGTTTCTCTGAAATGCCTTTGGAGATGGCTTATGGTAGAGAAATGAACATTCAATTCACAGGCAACAGCTCTGGTGGACAATCCTCCAGTCATCATGCCAATTGCACGCTCCCTCAAAACTTGCGACATCTGTAGGATTGTGCTGTGTGATACAACTGCACATTTTAGAGTGGCCTTTTATTGTGGCCAGCCCAAGGCACACCTGTGAAATAATCATGCTGTCTTATCAGCATCTTGATGCCACACCTGTGAGGTGAATGGATTATCTCGGCAAAGGAGAAGTGCTCACTAACACAGATTTAGACAGATTTTCTGAACAATATTTGAGAGAAATAGGCCTTTTGTGTACATAAAAAAGTCCAAGATCTTTGAGTTCAGCTCATGAAAAATGGGGGTGAAATCAAGTGTTGAGTTTATATAATTTTGTTCAGTGTATATACATACACACACACACACACACACACACACACACACACACACACAACACACACACACACACACACACACACACAACCACACACACACACACACACACACACACACACACACACACACACACACACACACACACACACACACACACACACAACACACACACACACAACACACACACAACACACACACACACACACACACACACACACACACACACACACATATATACATATATTATATCTATATGTGACCCTCTCTGTGAAAACCCAGCTGAAGTCATTTTTTTGTGATTTGCTGTTTTCTACAACAAAAAAATCATCCTTCATATGGTAAAGAATATTATGTGAAAATATAATCTTTATATCTTTAATATTGACTGAGTAAGGTAATGTCAAAATTTCACATTATAGTGAAATTAATGGAAGAAATCAAACTTTGATGCTCGTTATCTCATAATTAGATTCTGAGACTTTAGCCTGGATTTCACATAGGGTGACATCAGCCCTCAGCCACACAGCCGTGAAAAGGTATTTGCCCCTTCCTCTATTTTTTTTGCATATTTGTCCCACTTAAAACATTCAGATAATCAAAATAATTGTAATATTACACAAAGATAATTCAAGTAAATATAAAATGTAGTTTTTCAATGATAATTTCATTTATTAAGGAAAAAAAACTTTCCAAACCTACCTGGCCCTACGTGGAAAATGAATTGCCCCCTCCTGTTAAATCATTAAAAGAACTGGGACTAACCACATTATTTTAGAAAGCCGAGGACTTCTCGTGAAGTCCACAATCATCTCCACTGGTTTGATCGTGTTAAGCTCCAGGTTGTTAAGACTGCACCAGCTAGCCAGCCCCTTAACCTCCTGTCTAAAAGCAGACTTGTCACCGTCCTGAATGAGGCCGATCAGTGTGGTTTCGTCTGCAAACTTCAGGAGCTTGACGGAGGGGTCTTTATTATATTTATGCATTAGGCAGACGCTTTTATCCAAAGCGACATACAGTGCATTCAGAAGAGCAGAGGGGAGAGAACACAGCCCTGAGGAGCTCCAGTGCTGATCGTGCGGGTGCTGGATGAGAAATTTCCCAGCCTCACTACTTGCTGCCTGTCTGTCAGGAAGCTGGTGATCCACTGACAAACGGAGGTGGGGACGGAGAGCTGTAACAGTTTATTCTGAAGGGTGTCCTGGATGATGTTATTAAAAGCGGAGCTGAAGTCTACAAACAGGATCGTCACATAAGTCCCTGGTCTGTCCAGATGCTGCAGGATGAAGTGCAGTCCCATGTTGACTGCATCCTCCACAGACCTGTTTGCTCTGTAGGCAAACTGCAGGGCGTCCAGTAAGGGTCCAGTGGAGGCCTTCAGATAAGCCAAACCCAGTCTTTCAAATGATTTCATGACCACAGACATTAGAGCCACAGCTCTGTAGTCATGATGGTGGAGCATTTGAAGCATGAGGGGACTTCGCACAGCTACAGTTATCTGTTGAAGAGCTTTGTGAAGATGGGGGCCAGCTGGTCAGACTCAGCACAGGTTTTAAGGCAGGCTGGTGACACACTGTCTGGTCGTGGTGCTTTCTTTTGTTCTCTCTGAAGACCTGGGCATGACCGTAATCAGTCCATTCATGCTCGAAAACCTTCCAATGTGGTTGAATTAAAACAATTCTGTAAAGAAGAGTGGGCCAAAATTCCTCCACAGTGATGTGAAAGACTCATTGCCAGTTATCGCAAATACTTGATTGCAGTTGTTTCTGCAAAGGGTGGCACAACACAACCAGTTATTATATTTAAAGGAAAAATGATTTCAAAACTGCATTTTGTATTTACTCGGGTTGTCTTTGTGTAATATTACAATTTGTTTGATCTGAATCTTTTAAGTGACATTTGTAAAAAAAAGAAAAAAAAGAATACCACACAGGAAAGGGGGAAAAACCTTTACACAGCATTGTGTATATATATATATATATATATATATACACATACACTTTTATGAATAAATTGTCATATGGTATCGATCTAATCAACTATCAAGTAAAATAAAATATGTTCATACATCTTTAATATGTGTGAGTATACACATCTTATTTATTATTTTAATAGCCTAAATTATTAATAGCATTATGTTTCTTTAAGACAACCTTATCTTGTTTTTGTTAAATGTGAGCCAAAATCATCACAATTAAAAGAACCAAAGACTTAAACTACTTCAGTCTGTGTGCATTTAATTTATTTAATACACGAGTTTCACAATTTGAGTTAAATAAATGAACTTTTCCACGACATTCTAATTTATTGAGATGCACCTGTATATTTGAATACATAAAATGATTAGTTCACTCAAAAATGAAAGTTGAAAATTTACCACAGCCCCTCAGGCTATAGATCATTTTCTTTATCGGAACAGATTGGGAGAATTTTTGGCTACATTTTAATGGGTTATGGACATGTGTTTTGGCCAGAAGTGACACTTTAGTTAAATCCCCTTAAAGATGGTTATGTTTCTTACAGACATGCAGCTTTTCATTTCACAAAACACTAATTTATGGACTGGAGCCATGTGGATTACTGTGATTTTTTTTAATCAGCTGTTTGGACATTCAGTGCAGAGAATCTATTATTGAGCAATTTGCTAAATTTCTCCAAATCTGTTCCAATAAAAAACAAACTCATCTACATCTTGAGTAAATTTTTAGCAAAGTATTTTTTTTTGGTGAACTATTTATTTAAGACTATATAGTCGTGTCCTCAGCCTTATAATGAAAATAGGCAGAACGTTTTGGTATCAAGCATTTGAATTAGATACTCACCCAAAAATGAAAATACAACGGCAAAAGCAACATTTCTAATATATTGCTCAGAAGTGTTATATCTTTTAGCCACAACCTTCACTGTTATATTCCTGTTTGGTGGGACACAATTAGCGTCAGTCAATTCCAGCACAGCTTGCACAGCTGCATTATCTGTTTTCACACACACCATCCTCTGCCAATTGTACAAGACTTTTTCAGGAGCCTGAATGTATCTGTTGAGAAATGAGGCCAGCTCTCTCAACTCACATGTACAGCTCCAGAGGTTCAAATCAAGGTTCAGCACTGAGAGCCTTGACAGATAGGAGAACGCATCTGGAGCACTGCGTAAATGATTGCGGGACAGATCAAGCCTGCGGAGACAAGGAAGCCCTCTAAAGCTATCACGTCCTAAGTACACGATGAGGTTGTTGGACAAGTCCAATGTTTCCAGGTTCCTCAGATCAGCATGGGCAAAGGTTGTGGAGTTCAGGCAGTTGAGGAGGTTCCCCTCTAGTTGAAGTGTTTTTAAAGCTCTAGAGCTTTGGAACCAGGAGCTGTCAATGTCATTCAAATTGTTGTTACCAAGCTGGAGAGTCTCCAGTCTGTGGAGCCAGGAAAATGTGGAGCTGTCCAAGGATTGGCTGGAGATGCGGTTATGGTCCAGCAACAGCGTAGTTAGAAAAGAGAGGTTCTGAAAGGCATTCTCCATGATGCTAGAAATGGCGTTGTTACTGAGTGCCAGAACACTCATGTTGGATAATTCAGAGAGGACCATGTTGTCCACAGAATCAATGAATCCATCAGTGAGCATCAAAGCTTTAGTAGAGCCTGGTGCATCTAAATATAATGAATTAAAAACATTATATTACCAAAACTCCATACTTCAGGAAATTCTAATAAAAAAAATCTTTGTGACAGTATAGACTACTTACATAAAAAGTACAGAAATAGCAGTTGTCATATCTCCTAATAATATAGTAAGATGCTTTAATTAAATGCTTCGATTCATGACCAAAGTATTTTTTATTCTATCTAAAAGGCATTTACTTGCTAAGAAAGTATAAACCATCAGTCAGAAGACAGAAGACATGTAGTAAATTGTGTACAACAGTTTTTTTTCAGAAAAGTTTTAATTATGTTGATAATTTAGTGGCCTAATAAATTTGCATATCAAATATGATTTAGGGTAAAAAATGCACTTTCAACAGTTTTCAGTGTACTGAAAGAGATAGTTTACTCAAAAATGAAAATTCTGTCATCATTTTCTCACCATCATGAGTAAATCAAAAGATATTTTGAAGAATATTTCAACTGTTCTTGTTTTTGTGAACTATCCTTTTAAAATGATCTAAAACACAAGCAAACAAAGTTATTTAACCACATAATAATTTACTTACCAATAATGTTTAACAGTTTATGACAGATGATGACATCTTCAGAACACACCACACAAGAAGAAGGGCAGAGTAACGACAGCTGAACTTGAGAGATCACCATCAGTAGAAGGCAGACACCTGAGAGGAACCATTAGTATATTGTTCACCTATTTTAGTCCGACAGTTTTTATTTCAGCACTGTGAGACTACAATATGCACATACTTCTCATGATTTGGCACTGATGTCAGATAGTGTTGGACTTCCAAAATGGCTTATGTGGTCCATGGCCTTTGATCAGCTTTGTTCAAGTAACAACAATTATACAAAATACTCTAAAACAACGAAAAAAACAAAAACTTGTCAACAAAAGTAAAACAGAGTTATTTTGTCCAGATCTACATTCACTGACTAGTACTTAGTCATAACTAATCATTTTGTTTGTTTGTTTTTTTTCTTTTGTTTTGGCAACTGCACCTGATGCAGCGCTCCCCTGACCTCTGTTGCCAGGAGATGCTGACTGCCAGACAGATGAGGAAGGTAAAGTTATAAAACATGCATGATCTTTCACCTGATTCCTTCTGTGGAGGCGATTCTGCTTACAATATAGTGTGTGAGGACACTAGCAACACCTGCCATATATTCTTTGACTGTCGTGGTAAAATAAGAAAGCAACTGATAATAGTTGAACATCTAAGAAAGCCACTATTTAACTGTCTTGCTTCAAATCTTACTTTACATAATACAGCCAAATTGAACACAAAACAGACAATCTTCAGTAATATATATATATATATATATATATATATAAGTAAACTGCTGTATGCATACATAAATAACATATATCTATCTACTAACCTGGGTTAAATTTAAGCCAAGTTCTTAAACATTTTACAGTTAAACAAATTAAATTTTTATCACATAATCAATACATACAAACACTCTATGCTTACCACACATGGAGCAGCAAAATGTCGAACACTCCTATCCATGTGCTGAGGGTACAAACAAGTTTCTAAACCTTTCCTGAGTATTAGATTCTCAATGGTTCCACTGTAATCATGCTGTGTCTCAGTGAGTGATCTCAGTGCTAATGGAGCACGTGTTGAACCAGCAACCTGATCTCAGAAATGTAGTAACGTTACAGTGTCCAGCACTGATGATTGGCGGTCGCAAAGACACTTTCTTTAAGGTGCACTGTGTAATATTTAGGATGATCTATAGACTGAAATGCAATATAATATACATAACTAAGTTTTCAGAAGAGTATAAAGACCTTACATAATGAACCGTTTTGTTTTTATTACCGTATAATTAGCAATTTATATCTACATACACTGCGGGTCACCTTACATGGACGTCGTCACCATGTTTCTTCAGCAGCCCTAAACGGACAAACTGCTCTACAGAGCGCGTTTCATCACTGCATTCTTGCGTAAAAACACTGACACAAGGATGAACAACTAACAGTAATATTCGCAATGACATCGGTTTATTGAATAATTAAGTAAATATAATTCCTTAATTTACCTTTGTAAATAAACCTTTTTTATTTTTTTATTGCAAAAATTGTAGAAATATACAAACACAGGGAACAAGACATGAATATATTCCTACAAAGAACAATCATACAAATAAAGATCTGTACAGAGAAGTGCAAAAATAAAATTACATAGATTTAGAAAAGCTGATAGTGCATCAAAAATGTGGCACTCTTTATGTTTTTTGTAAGTCTTAGAGTTGAGACAAGAGAGTCAAATTCAGAAAGAAAAACAGGAAAAAACAAAGGCGATTTAAGCCACTTTTGCTTATGATTGAAGAATTTTGCATTTAATATAAGAAAATTAATGACATATTCAACAGATAGTAGCTTTGGATTTTCATAATAAAAAATAACATCTTTGAGGACGAAGGTATGGGACACATTTGTAAGGTTAGAAACATAGGTGCTTAAGTCAACCCATCATTTGTTGGTAACACCACAATCAAAAAACAAATGGGAAGCCGTTTCCTCAACAAAACCACAAAACGAGCAAGACTTATCAATATCAGAATATTTAGAAATAGACAAATTTACGGGATAAATTTTATGAAGGATTTTATAATGCGTCTCTTTAACTTTGTTAGATATACAAAATTTACTTGGCAAAAGCCAGGCCTTTCTCCAATTTATATTTGTTACAAAGGAACCCCAGTAGAATTTCCCTCTTGGAGTAATGTTAGTAAAGAAACGTCATTGCTCTCTGCGGTCTCAGGCGATGGCATCTTAGCCCTGTATCGGCCACCGTAGTTTTTCTAAAGGGAGGGGTGAGCGGGTGACTGAGCCGTTGGTTGCAATTCGCAACCTCAACCGCTAGATGCCGCCAAAATCTACACGCTGCACCTTTCAGCTCCAAGTTCTTATTTACATTGTTCCATTTTTTTACATAGAGGCTTAAACTTAAACTGATGGACAATCAGCAGTCAAATTATTACAATTACAATGCTGTGTTGATCATCTGCTAATTATTAAAATCTGTAATGTGTCCAATGGAAATACCAGTTTGAGGCCTGTTAAAAGGACAGTTTACCAAAAAATGCAAATTATGTCATGATTTACTTTTTTCCATACAATGCAAGTCAATGGAGACAATCAACTGTTTGATTACCCACATTCTTCAAAATATCCTCTTTTGTTTTCAGCAAGAGAAATAAACTCATACAGGTTTGGAACAACTTTGAGTAAATGATTGGTGAACAATATATTTAATTTCTGTTTGCCTAATATTTACTATTCATGTTATTTATAGAAAATTGGATGAGAAGTCATTTCTAACTACTAAATGCAGCAGCTAGAATGTTCAACAGCCCAGTTCTGTCAACACTACATTGGCTCCCTACTGAACATCAGATTTTTTATTTTAAAACATCTTAAAATCATTCTGATTAGGCTACTTAAAAAGCTCTAAATCGTTTAGCTCCCCGGTACTTGATTGAGCTCTTATCGGTTTATTGTCCCCCACCTCACGAATATTATGGTCTCAGATTCTGGTCAGTTGATAATACCCAAAGTCGCTTTAAGGCAAGTCATGTCACTTGGCGGCCATCTTTGAAACGCTTCTCGGGCATGCAAGTGCAGATCCTCCCTGCATTCCATTCGGAAGGGCTCATCACTATGCCCTAATCTATTCAAAGGGTTTACCCTCCGGAGTGAGAGCTTCGAAGGGTTGAAGGGTGTAGGGGACCAAACAACTGTTTCTTGACGGAGGCGCCATCATCATGTAAAGGATCAGCGCAAAGGATCATGGGAGCCCAAAGTGTCCATCATTTGTACCCTTTGAAATCCTTAATTCCGAAGGGCCCTTTGAAGTGGCTAATTTTGAGCACTTTGGTTTGGAACGACACTTCAATATGGCGTCCATGATTTTTTTCACTCCGAAGTGCCCTTTGGAGGGTGATATATCCCGTTTGGAACGCACCGTCTATCTTTTTGAATGGGGAAACATCAAATTCTACAAAACTGTTTGACAAGGTTAAGATTAAATTTCATATTTAAAATCACCAAATTAAATCTGGCAACAACTGTCACATAAATGTTGTTTATTTTGCTAAAAAAATATTTCTCGGGCTGGATCAGCCAGTGCGCATGCGCAGTCCTTGGCGCACATCTCAGAGCGCTGACTGTTTCTACAGAAACCGGAACTTTTAACGGCAGCAGCAGTGATGCGCTGACTTTACTGATTAGCGACTGGCTCTTTTGCTCAGAAGGCGGGGCTTCGTTCGATAGAGCGGCCATATTGAGTATTAAATTTTTCTCGATTCAAAACTATACGAGTGACACGTCTTGGGTATTCTGGCAGACACACTCTGTCAGTTTAAATATAGATTAAAGACCCATCTCTTTAAACTAGCATACACAACACATGATCACATTTAGCTTGTTAGCTTGCATAAATTAGGTCAACCGGAACCGGGAGCACTTCCCATAAGACCCAATGTATGCTTATATTAGTCTCTCTAATTCATTCTTATTGGGTTACCTTATCCAGTCTGCATTCAGATCAGATGGTAGACCTGCACCTTATGACGACAGCTCACTACAGACCAGAATATCAGTGGAGACCATTACACATAGACAAGCCCATAGAGACAAATCCCCTGTAAAGACCTCACTGGCACAATAGCTATCGGCACAGATCCTCAGTGAAGACCACGGGAACCTGACAAGTCGTCTACACAGTCCCTGTTGCCAGCTTCGACTCCTTCACCATGTGAAGTATCCCAATATTCAAGCAGTAAGAATTCAATGAATATTCTGAATGATATTATTCCACAATCTGACTTGTGATGCAGCCTGTAATTAAACCACACTAGGTTGGTTCGCATGGCCAGAAGAGAACTGCCATGCCAACCAGGGGCGTAAATTTCATCTAACAGTAGTGGGGGACAATAAACATAAAATTGTTCAAGATACATTTTTGAAGGGGACACAAATAATACAGCCAAAATTTTACTTTTACGGATAGATATGTGTACACAGCATGTGCATAGCATGGAGACCGTGTTTAAATATGAGTTTGGTTCATATTTTTCACCACGCAGTCATATTATAATTATTATTTTGTGTCTTCCACATAGTATTTAGGTTTCGTATATATATATATATATATATAGAGAGAGAGAGAATAAAATAGTCTTGACAGCCTAAGTTACTTACAAATAACTACTGAAGAACTTTACTCTCTCCCACTGGCCTCGTGTGTGTAAAGGTGGAAAGGAGGCAGTAGACCAAACCACTGTGAGGCAAGGGAGGGGGACTGAAAACATTTTTGAACTTAAAATGCTTTTTTGCGTTTAGCAGCCGCGGCAGCGCTCTTGTGTTTTCAGCCTTCTACGGTAGAGATACATAATGCCCTGCCACATGCTTCTTGGGTTATTTTAAGTATATGTCCATTATATTATTTACAATACAGAGTTACTTATTTATATTTTTAGGGGGGTACTGTGATCTTTACACAGTAATTTAAAGGGGTCCCATTATACTTTTTCACTTTTTGAATTTTAGTCAGTGGGAGCAGAAGGTAGTTCCTTTCATCACACCACAAGTTGTTAATATAGAAACAAACACCTCCACCTCTGTTGCACGGAGAAGCCCGTGAGCTCGATGGCTATGTTTGGGCATAAAAAGATCTACAAAGTTACAAATCTCGTGTCTGTGAACAGTCCACCGGCATTCAAAAACTCAAAGTCCGGTTTGCGTTGCGGGAAGGAACCAATGTTCAAAAGCGTGTCTCTATCGTAGACAGTTATACTAACAACATCTCCGAAAAACTCCAAAGGGAGATATGACTACAATTTTAATTAAAAAAAATTCCCTTTTCAAGAACTACAACAACGGCTCATTTGGACTACAAAGTTGTTTTCTTGTATTTGTGACATCACAAATTGTAAATCCTGCCTACGGAAATTTGAACTGATATGGCAATATTGACGAACTTGTTGCTTTAGCAAGGGGCGGGGCAATACTGAAACGCCATCTGAGCTGTTCGCCAACCACAACGCACTGGGAAAGCTAACCAATCACAACACATTTTGTTTTTTGGAAGGCGGGGCCTTCATCAAACCCGGAAATAAACGAGTCGTTTGGGCCAGGCTGGGAAGAAAGGTATTGTAATAATGTAAATTATGTGAAAAATAATGTGATTTTTTAACCCCTAAGCATGAGAGCATGTTCTAGTACACCACCAAAACAAAATCAAGACTTTGTAAAAGAGCATAATAGGACCCCTTTAATGGAACTGAATCAACACTGAACTGATACTATTGTTTTTCCAGGGCTGCATGCTTTACAGCCCAATTGATCTCTGAACCATCATTTAACCATTATTTTCCTGTTTATCCCTTTAAACTGTATTGATAATTCATATAGTGCTATTTAAATAAAGGCAACTTGTCTTGAAGAGTTAATTATCTGTTATTTAATTCAATTTTCACAAAACATGTCTCTATGATCTGTTTCATATGTGATTCATACATGAAAATATCACGTAGCTGAATGTAGCAACAAACATTTGACGGCAGCCATTGATTTCCATAGTGTTTTTTCCCAATTCTTGGCTACCATCAACTTTTTGGTTACCCACATTCTTCAAACTATACTCATTTGTGTTCAGCAAAGAAATAAACTCATACAGGGTTGGAACAATATGAGGCTGACTAAATGATGGCAGAATTTTCAATTTTGTTCCAAACCAGCATGAGCTTCTTTCTTCTGTGAACACAAAATAAGACACTCTAATGCAATGACAGAATGTTGCATTGGATTTGATTTTTTACTTCCTGCATTATTTCAGATGATCAAAATCATCTTTCCACTGGCTCCAGGGCTGTTGATGATGTATTCATGAGCCTGGGATGCTTTATCAAGTGTATATTCAGGACCAATGACAGGTTTCAACCAGCCTGTCTCCATTCCTGCAAAAAGAGCTGCAGCACACTCGGATGTTTCCTTCTGTCAAAGACAGATAAAGAAAACCGGTTTGTATCTTACCATGAATCCTTTGCAAAATAAGATTTGTCATAGGTGATGATGAATAAATGCAATATATTCCAAACATAAATTCTAGAAAGCAAGAACATTGTATATATGTAATGTCAGGAAGCCCACCGTACATTAGTTGCATTGTATAAAGCCACACCAATTATGCTGGTCTCTTTCATCATGGTGTCTCTGGGGTTGATTTCAATAGGGCCTCTAGAGCCAACAATCTGAAAGAAACAAACAATATGATGAAACAAAAACAAAAATGTTCAAAACACTTGCTAAACAAACACAGGGTACTTACAATAACTCTGCCACCAAAGTCAAGCAACTGAAGATCATTACTGAGGTTGACGTTGGACAACATCTCAATGATCACATTCACACCTTGTCCACTGGTAGCATTCTAAACACAGGAGACCATCTGAAAAAATGCCACCTTTATTTTTTTGTAATCACAAACTATTGGTATTGTAGCATCAGAACGAGGCAGACAAATTAAGATTCGATCAGAACATCAAAACATGAGGAGCTGAAACTCCACAGAGGCCCAAGAAAACAGGACAACGTCATAAATCAGATCCTTAGCGCCCAGCCCGTCTGAAGCAAGCGAACCAACCAACTCTGTCAGTGAGCAGCTTGGAACATTAAAACAAAAGGAACACTTATTGATAATTCCAACTGAGGAAGGAGATTGTCAAATTTGTGCAAGTAATCAAGATTAATGGTCAAAGAATTGCACTGCGTCACTGTCACGTAAATCTGTGATAGAAATCTCGAGCTACAGACTTTCTTGGGGGTGGGTTAGACACCCAAGACACAGACCAGACTGAAATTCCTTTGTTCACAGAACATGTCTTTAGGTTCTCTTCAATTGAATTGAATTTGACTATCATGTTCTATTTACGTAGTGTGTATGTCTTTTTAATAACTATTGAATAGCTTAAGCCTTAAGGATTCATATTCGTGTTTGGTATGTATGAGTTTGAAAAGGCATGCTTTAAACGTTTCTTCCAATCAATTCTTTGTCAAATGTATCATAGTCTTGTTATAGAAATCATGTCCAAAATTATATTCTACAAGAGCGGGACAATTCGGACCACGTGACTGATACATGATTTATGTATTGGGAGGAGAAATGAGCTAAGAAGATAATTAGGGCTGAAACGATTCCTTGAGTAACTCGAATACAAAAAATCATCGAGGCAAATTGTATGCCTCGAAGAATCATTTTGTCCATTTACTAGGGATGCACTGAATTTTTGGCCGCCGAAAATACATGCTGCGCTGCAATGCCCAGCAGTGTTCAGGTTTGCCCTCTCTCTCTCAGCCGTCATCACTGCACCGTGTGATGCTCCATTCAATATTCTGCTCTATCATTCTGCTCAGTTACCGCTCATGCTCACCGGAAAAGCAGAGTCCGCACACACACACTGAAGCGCGCGTGACGTCTCAATGAGGACATAAACACACAAACAACATCTCCTGAACTGCTCTGAGAGTCACTTCATGAGCGTTTCACCGTTTCATTTGAGTAAACTATCCTCATATCATACACACACAGAAATGTAAAGGTATTCACAGCAACCCATCAAAATAAAAGATTGGGTATCTGAAAAAAAAAACCCACCATGAAGCCTTTCTTTCATAGATAACAGCAATAATTATATTATAGCATTAGAAATATCAGTCTGTGTGGAAGGAATGTATACATTATACAAGTTTCACTTTTTGAATGGAATTAGTGAAATAAATCAACTTTTTGATGATATTCTAATTATATGACCAGCACCTGTATACTCAGCAAGGATGCATTAAATAGATCAAAAGTGACAGTAAATACATTTATAAACAGATTTATATTTTAAATAAATGCTCTTTTGTAATGAGGCCGCTGAGGCTGAGTTAGAATCCATTAGCAGAAGTTTATTAAGTAGACTTTAAGCAGAAAGAAACATGAATTCAGGCAAGGGGTCAATACCAGCATAACAGTCCGATCCGTCGACATGCACAGGGTTAATCCAATAGACAAAGACGACTAGGCAAGCAAAAGGTCCAAACACAAATAGAGTTAGTCAGGCAGCTAAAGCAGAGGGGGGAAATCTAGAATGCTCGTAGTCAGGTCAACAGGCAGAATCATACATAGAATAGGCAAACAGGATACTAGAGAAACGCTTGGTAAGGCAGGAATACTGGCAATACTTCGCACAGGCCCAAAAGGCTAGCATGCTTATGAAGGCTACAAACAGGAAATGACTAGAGAAGCAGAGGGAGTGGAGCACAGTCAGTATTCGGGTGAGGGCTCCCTCTGCTGGTTTGGCATTACATATTTTAAATATCCTATTCATCAAAGAGTCATGAAAAAAGCATCACAATATCCACTATTTTTTTTTTTTCATTTTTCATTTCATTCATCATTTTTATTTTTTATTTTTTACAGTCATGTAAATCCTATACAAATATAATAAGAAAAATTTGAACCTTAATTTGATCCAAATAGTCTTTTTCTCTGTGGTTGAATGCAAGATGAGCTCCATTGCTGAGCACCAGCTGTATACCCTCAGATGTCCCTGCTGTACCCAAAACTTTAAGGCCAAATGCTCTTGCTATCTGACATGCTGCAATGCCTACCTACAAACACAAAAAAAATTAAATTTATTTTATCTTCAAGGAAAATTGACTTGGGTTACGCATGTCACCATGGTGCCCTGAGAGGGAACGAGACGCTGCGTCCTCTAGCAGACACTTTGGGGAATGCTGCCAGCATGAGCAGTGTCTGAAGCACGTGTTAAATAACTCCAATCATATTGTTCCATGTAGCCTGTGACACCATGAGTGGGCACCTGGAAGTATAAAAGGGGCAAGGGGATGCAGCGTCTTGTTCCCTTTCGGCGAACCATGGTTACATGCGTAACCCGAAACATTCCCCTTCTAGAGAACTCATAATGCATCCTCTAGCACACACTTTGGGGAACGAAATGCCAACTATGCCATGCCAAGGTGCATGTCTGTCCATCTGGTGAGAGACCAAGGAGGTGACATACACCTAACATTTACTCAGAAAGGGGCTAAGCCACTGACACCCCAGGCCGCTCACATAACTTGGAAGAAATGAAGAGACCAATCTCCAGATGAAGAGGGACATCCAAACCAAGTTAAGGGCATCTATTGATGATAGCTATGCCATGTTAGCAATACTAGCCTGGATTCACAAGACCACTGAAGAGGCTAAACTAGAAAGCCTCTAGGTAGGAGATCCTCAGATAGCTATGTTTTAAGGGTCTTAGAACCAAAAATTAATTGATACCTAGCTAGCCAAGGATAGCTATCTAGTAAAAACTTCCCACAAAACTGCCCGGACCACAGAGTGTGGGTTATCTGCTTACAGGGGAGATAGCACTATCATCTTTAACCTGGCTTACACATAACACACTAACACATTTCTAATATTCAAATCCTTTAGGATTGTTAGGCTGCATTAATTAGGTCAACCGGAACCGGGAACACTGCCCATTACACCTGATGCACTTGTTACATCGTAAGAAGAATGGTATCTATGCTAATATTAGTCTTTCTTATTCCGAGGACAACTTAGCCACCAAATCCAGTCTGTAACCAGATCAGATGGTGGATCAGGACCCAGAGATGACCTCGATAACCCTGAATTTCAGCAGAGATTAGGACAACTAGATGAGCCCCAGAGACAGATCCCCAGTGAAGACCCTGTCACCTAGATGGCCATTGGGACAATGACAACCAGATGAATCCTCTGGACGATCCGACTTTGCTGCAGCATGGAACAAACTACTGGTTCGTCTGGCCAGAGGAGAACTGCCCCCCCGACTGAGCCTGGTTTCTCCCAAGGTTTCTTTCTTCATTTATGTCAATGATGGAGCTTTGGTTCCTTGCCACTGTCGCCTCTGGCTTGCTTAGTTGGGGACAATTAATTTCCAGCAAAATCGACGACTTGATTGCAGAGATACTATTTGAACTGAACTGAGCTTGATGATGACATCACTGAATTCAATGATGAACTGCCTTTAACTGAAAATTGAGTTTACTATTGTCCTATTGCACATAGCACAAGACAACAAAACCCTTTTATACTTCTGGGTGCCCGCACATGACATCACAGGCTATGTGGACCAAGAGGATTGGAGTTTTTTCACATGTGCTTCAGACACTGGTTATGCAGGCAGCATTCAGCAAAGTGTCCGCTAGAGCAGTGGTTCCCAACCTGGGGGGCGCAGGAGCAGATATACTTTGAGGTAGGACTGGGCGATAAAACGATAACTATAATTATAGTGATATAATTTTCCTCGATAAAACAAGTTAGATAAATATTCAATTTAATATTTACGTGGCAAAAGTGGAACAAAACAGCGCTACTCATTTGAACCGTGCCATACGGATCATATCCGCTCGGTTCAAACAGTGGTGCAGCGCAGAGCGAGCTGACTAGAGCAGATGTGTTTACTCACCGATCACGTAACCACTAAACTTCGCTGTCTGTAATATCCAGTGAGAAGCGCTTAAATTCAGCAAAGAACACAAATGACTGGTATAAACTAGTATCAGTCGATATCAGTCAACTGATATAAACTAGTTTAAATCCAGATAAAAATGCATTGACAAACAGCTGAAAAACACAATGTGCTACGATACAGTCAGAAGGCTTTTCAATCTACAAATCGCCATCGTTTACCATGGATTTATACTGTAGTAACACTTACTGCACCATGGTATTGTGGCAGAAATGTGGATCATTTATATCAAATGTATTATATTAATGTAGATGTGTATTAAATGTAGCCTATAAAAGGAGTAATGGAACGTAATTACAGTATATTTGTGATTAAGCTATAGGCTAGCGTTTTGTGCTTTTATAATAAATGTATTTAGACTACTGTTTAACATATAAATAGGCTACCTGGAAACCATATTTTTTGTTGCCTTTTTACCACAGTATTTAGGTGTTATATATGTGTGGTTTTAACTCTGGTTATCATGATGTAAATGTATGCTACTATGGAAAAACAATGGTTAATTTGAATAAAACTATGTATGTGTGTGTGTGTGTTGGCATGTATAAATATAGCACATATGTGTACGTGGGTGGGGTGGGGTGTGGGGTGGGCATGAAAAAAGGTTGGGAACCACTGCGCTAGAGGACGCAGCGCAAGTCCTAGAACAATAGAAGGGGAACTGCACTTCAAAACTTCAAGAAAAATAATTGTACAAGTCTGATTAATCCAAATCATTTTTGAAGTAAAATAATGATATAAATTTAAGGTAGATTTTGCACATCCTACCCCACCACTGGCTCCATGGATAAGAACTATCTCTCCTGCTTTGGCACGAGCCCTGTTTAGAGAAAAAGTACTCTTTATAATGCATTTCTATATCTCCAGACACCTCAAGCAGTGCCATACCCATGACTTCATTCAAGAACCTACAACAAAGATTAAAAAAATCTTACTTTTGAACTAACGCCCGGTATGCAGTGAAATATGGGACTCCAATCGCTGCACCCTGTTTGTAGTCTAGGGAATCAGGAAGCTTATGAACAGTGTCTTCTGAGGCCACAGTAAACTCAGCGTATCCTCCCGTCACTGTGCCTGTGGTGAAGACTTTGTCACCTGTCTGTGAAAACAGAAAAGATTGCAATCCATCAAAGCAAACATGTAAATTGTAGTCAGTGTGCAAGAAGCGTCACAAGTTGACAAATAAAATCACGGCACCCGTAGGAGGCAAACACCATCCCCAACAGCTTCAACCACACCAGAAATATCTGATCCTGGAGTATAGGGCAAGCTGGGTTTTCGAGCATAGGATCCAGAGCGGATGTATGTCTCCACTGGGTTTATGCCACACGCATGGACTCGAATCAGAACCTACAATTGCAAAAAGTGTTTACAACTTCCTCCAAGCCTGCATTTATTTGATCCAAAATACAGCAAAAGCAGTAATATTGTGAAATATATCTTACAATTTAAAATAACTGCTTTCTTTTTTAATATATTTTAAAATGTAATTTATTACTGTGATTTACATTTTTTTAGCATCATTTCTCCAGTCACTTGATCCTTCAGAAATGTGCTGCTCAAAGAAACATTTATTATTATTATGTTAAAAACATAAGTAAAACATGAGTAGAACTTCTTCAGGTTTCTTGAATAGAAAGTTCAGAAGAACAGCATTTATCTGAAATAGAATATATAGCTTTTAAATGGTATAGTGTATAATGTTACAAAAGCTTTTTATTTTAAATAAATGCATTCTTTGGATCTTTCTATTAATCAAAGAATCCTGAAAAAAAATACTCAACTGTTTTAAATATTGATAATATAAATAATAAAATATGTCTCTTGAATAGCAAATCAGCATATTAGAATGATTTCTGAAGGATCATATGACACTGAACACTGGAGTAATGATGCTGAAAATGTTGCTTTGATCACAGGAATAAATTACATTTTAAATATATATTCAAATAGAAATAAGTTATTTAAAATAGAAAAAAATATTTCACAATATTTTTGCTTCTGCTGTATTTTGGCTCAAATAAATGCATGCTTGGTGAGCAGAAAGGAATAATTTAAAAACATACAAAATCTTACTGTTCAAAAACTTTTGATTGGTAGTATATATTATATATATATATATATATATATATATATATATAACAACATATATTAATAAAAAACTAATACTGTGACTAATTAAGTCAGTAGGTGTACATAAATATTATTTCTAAAAAGACAAGGTGGTCTCTCTCTGGGTCCTTCTCTAAACTTGGTGAAAAACATGTCCCTTGACTATTAAGTCTTAAAATACACTTCAAATAAAGGCTGCAACATACTATCATTTTGATAATAGATTAAGCTAACAATTATTGGAACAATTAATCAGTAGGCTTTGATTGATTATTCAGGTTTTGCAATTTGGTAAAATATTGAGCTATTGAATATTCTATACATATTCATATACATAAAGCAGACATTGACATTGTTTTGTCATGTTTCATACTGTAAAGCTGCTTGCTTTAAAGCAGTCTTTTGCATAAAGTGCTACATAAATAAACATGACATGATTTTACAGGAGGGCTGACTGCAGAGCTTGTAAGTATGACACAATTTTCTTTTTTGGGTAAACTATCCCTTTAATTATGAATCTGCCAGAAATTATTATTATTTCCTTGGGTTAAGCATTAGTGCAATGTCTAAACATCACCATCTCTGCAAAAATAAAATAAGACATTTATTAAATAATTTTACAGCGCTGATTTTTCAAAATTAAGTTAGTTATCATTAGTAACAATGTCAAGATTAATAAATAATTTGCATCAGCTTTCATGGGAGAAAACTAAACTGAATTCATAACTTAAACAATTAGTAAATGAGGAAGTCAAGATTTTTTTTTCCAGACCCACCTGTTTCTGACCAGGATTTGGCACAGGTAGGTCTGTGCAGAGTTTTAAAACGGAAGGGGCTCCAAACTCTGACACCCTAATGGCTCTCATTATTTTAGATGTGGCCATAGTAACGTTAGCCTCTGCCAAACAAGTGGATTGAAAAGGTAGGTTGAAGTTTGACGGGTTTCTGCACTGTTGAAAAAATAAATCAATAAATGAGGACATCTGAATCGAAATGATCTAACTAGAGCTTTCTCCAACAGCCTATTATAGTATATATCACACCTAGTGCACGACCGTTACACAGCGTCGCGTTCTAAAGAAAACAGCACGACATAGGATAAATTACATCATTACATTACTTTGTTTACCTGCTAAGGTCGCAGCTCCCTGCCTGCAGTTTTTTCACTTCCGTATGAAATGAATCTGGGCACATCGCGGCCACCGTACCCGACCGTGCTCTCAAAACGTAAAGCATGAGATAACATATGCGGTACAGCAAATCTAGCAAACAAACTAATATTTAAAAATCTGATTGTTTGCTTAGTGATATTATTCCCGAGTTCGGCAAAAACTAGTAACGTTAGTACAATTCATTAGCAGTATTTAAACATGGCCGGCGATACGTTTGAGTCATGGAAGCGTCAGTGTCTTAATAAGTGTGATTTCAGTAAGAAGGGCAGTGTGGATGGCGATATTTCTCATATTGTCTCCTTTATCAACAGCCACGATAAGTATTTCACGACAAGCTCTTGCTCCGGAAGAATCATCATTTTTGACGGGGTAAGAATGAGAAGTTATTTGTCTATCATTCGTCACCAGTATGGTTTTCAAAAGACACTCGTATTTAAAGAAGATATTTTGAAGAATATGAATAACGAAAGAGTTGCTGGCTATATATATATATATATATATATATATATATATATTAACCACTTTGATTACACACATTCTTCAAAATGTCTTTTGTGTTCAGCAGAAGGAAAACAGTTATACAAGTTGGGAACTTGACTGTGAGTAAATGATGACAGAATTTTCATTTTTTTGGTTAACTATCCCTTTGAAGGTTTGGTCACATTGACTGGTTCTTTAATATTACATCTTAAAATAATAGTGAAGCCAATCTAACTATTTGTATTTATTTATCAACAAAACAAATAAGCATTTATAGCATATACTGTAAGCCTTTATCAAAAGGTCGTTAAGGTTGTGGTAACTAGTATTGTATGTGTATTGGTCACTGTGATTTGTAATGGCATATTCTTATCTAAGGCATGGGACTGCCAAGTGCAAAAGCGAAACTGCTCCTGGTTATTTGTTACCCACCAGAAGTGCCAAATTGAAGATGTGGTGAGAAATTCAGCACTGAAGACATTTTTACAAATATACAGAAATAATCAACCTTGATTAAAGCTTTATGTGTTTCTGAAACAGCTTACAAGTCTGGGGAAGTCTGTTGGAGATGCCACTTTGAAGTTTGAGCCTTTTATCCTTCACGTTCAGTGTAAAATGCTTGAAGATGCACAGCTACTGGTGACTGTCACATTGAATTATAATGAAACTGGCCATGGAGATTGTTTAAAGGGAGCAAATAATAACTTGCTTTTTATGGTTTGTTCCTTAGCATACTGTTGCAGTAAACTCAGGCTTCAGGAATTCTGGTATAACTGTGGGAAAGAAAGGCAAGATCATCATGGTATGATACACATTGTGCTTTTTGTTTAACATTAAAGATACATCAGTGCTCTTCTGGGGTCTGAAATAACTTGTATTTGTCTTTGAAATGTCTTTTTTTATAGGCAGTACGCAGCACACATTGTCTTGAGGTTCCTGTCAGCCACAGGGGAACTGTCCTCATTAATCACTGACTTCAATATCTTTTGATTTCCATTTTCATCAGAGTTTCATAATTAACCAGAAGAAATAATTCAGTTGTATTGATCAGTAAAAATCTTAAAAGGATAGAGAGGTATATTGTAAGCAGAGCAAGCTGTGTTTATATACAGTGGAATGTTTAATGTTAAAAGTATTTTTTAATCAATGGAAAATAATGTTATCCAGCTACATTTCCACAATGAAAACATGATTAGACACAAAGCTAAGTGGTCAGTTCAAATGTAACATTTAAAAAATTTGTTTTCCAAGAAGCAAAACTAATAATTTATTTTTGGAATTGGTCAGAGTTCAGACAGACAGTAGAAACTATTTTAGCATAATTGTACAGCAATGCACTATTATATGGGGTTTTATTCAAATATGCACTTTGAATCGGTAACAGCGAACACTGTGCTGGTTTGTAGCTCATTTTCATGCTTGGAGTTTTTACATTTTGCCGAGCCCAGTATTATATTCCAGAAATTCAACTTAAAAAAAATGGCTCATTAAACTTTTTTAGTAAATGCGTTTATTAACGTTTAAATCAAAATGTCATTTGTATTTTAAATACAAATTATAATTTAAATAAATTAAATAGTTTTTTTTGACAATCTATTTAAATAAATACTATTCTTTGTGTTAATTTTCATTTCAGTCAAAAAATTTAGTTCACAAAAATTTTAATGCAACACTTCTAAAATTATAATGAGAAGAACCATGTTGGCTTGGCACCAACTAGAATCAATGTTAAATGATTTCTGAAGGATTTGCCATAAGAAAAAAATACATTTTAAAATAGACAAAATAGAAATTAGTTATTTTAAAGTGTATTCTATTTCACATAGTGTTTCTTTTTTAATGCTTTTAATTAGCTATGCAGCCCAAACTTATATGCCACCCCAACTTTTGATGCCATTTATATAAATGAAACTGTACATCAGTTCACATAAAAAACATCACAAATCTAATTGTATGTAATGAATCTTATTTTATTATTATTTAATATTAGTTTAAATTTAAACTAATTAAGTTTAATGTGTTTAAATTTGTACATATCTTTTTGAGTTTTACCTTGGCCAGTTACAGAACGTGTCTGCCAACATATATTACTCCTATTGTTTACCACATCCAAAAAGAATGACATTTAGATCCAGGTTACATCCCACCTATATGAACAAATTCTAAACTCATGCTTTTTTTCCCCACCCATTTTTCGTGAGCTGAACTCAAAGATCTAAGACTTATTCTATTACAGAAAAGGCCAATTTTTCAAAATTGTTCACAAATAAGTCTAAACTGTATTTTAAGTATTTCATCTATCCACCTGATAGGTATGGCATAATTAAATGTATAAAATTGTATTTTCAATAGATTCTTTGAGTGCTTACAAATTGCCCTACAACCTCAAGAACAGAAATGCATTTTAAAGGAAGCAGCTGACAAGAAACCTATTTACAGACGGAGAAGGAAAAGGACACAGGATGATTCTGTGACAGACTGTTGCCTGTGAATTGAGTGTCATTTCTCTACAATCATAAGCCGTCTGAACACAAAGTGTTTCAGAAGAAACTTTGGCTGTGATTAACCGGCCTCACAACTGTTTTTAGACCACGTACAACCACACCAGCCCAGGAAGTCTTCCTTTACATCATATGATCATCATTCTCCGAGGTTTCTGAACAGTGCACAATTATCCAAGGTTGTGTTTAACACCCCTGCCCATTAGACATGCCTCAGAAATTATCAGGGAATTTCATGTGAACATGCTCGTAGACATATTGGGGTCTCGACCTGACTGCAGTTTTTAGTCGTAATGACTTGAGATATGGGCAAATGAAAACAGTCTCAAACCCACTTCCTTAAAGTAACCTTTTTGATAAGAGGTGTCTGCTTCTTAAATATCTCGGTATTTCACTGTATTCCTCAGCGTTATGGCATCGTTGGGTGGAGACTTGCTGTGCCAATCTGTTTTAGTTTAAGTGGCCCATGGTGCAGTGGGGTTATGGTTGGGCAGGCGTAAGCTTTTGAATGTGTAAACGAACAAGGTGCTTTTGTTCATGTAGAAGAAATATACTGTTCAGCATTGTTTCTTACAGTGATGTAGAAATCGACCATGTTAATCTCTGACAAACAATTTGTCAGACGTCATTGTGAAAACACTGTGTGGTTTGGAGCACATTTCCTCTGGATTAGAAGGCATTACTGCTGGGGTCTAGTACTGCAACGCCTCATTTGGGTGACTTGGCTCATTAACTACATCTGCTTCATTTTGCTTTTGATTTCTCATTTTCATCAGACATAATTAAAGAAGAAATAATTCAGTTGTATTGATCAGTAAAACATCTTCCAACTCTAATAAAAGTATTTATATTAAAAGCATTGTTTTTCATATAGAATGTTTAATGTTAAAAGATAACTCAATGGACAAATAAAGGTTATCCAGCTACATTTCCACACATGAAAACATCATCTCATGACACAAAGGCTACATGTTGGTCAGTTCAAATACATTTTAAAAATATTTGTTTTCCAAAGAAACTAATAATTGATTTGTCTGGAATGTGGTCAGAGCTGTCAGACAGACAGTAGAAAGCTGCATGAATGTGTACAGCAATGCACCAGTAGATGGGGTAAATGCACTTTGATCGGTAATTACAGCGAACAGCTGTGCTGGTTCTGTAGCTCATTTATCTCTGCTTGGGACTATGCCGAGCCCAGTATTATATTCCAGAATATTCAACTTAAAAAAAATGGCTCATTAATACTTTTTTAAAATGCGTTTATTAGACAGTTTAAATCAAAATGCATTATATTTTAAACTCAAAAGTGTAATAATAATAAAAAATAAGTGACAATCTATTTTAAATAAATACTATTCTTTGGAACTTTCTCTTCATCAAAAAATCTTTTCACAAAAATATTTAGTGCAACAACCTTCAAAAATGATAATGAGAAGAAATGTTTATTGAGCACCAAACCAGAATCAATGTTAGAATGATTTCTGAAGGATTATGCCATCACATGAAAAAAATACATTTTAAAAAAGATCAAAATAGAAATTAGTTATTTTAAATAGTAACATTTCTCAATATTGTTGTTTCAACTGCATTTTTGATTAAGTATATGCAGCCCAAACTTATATGCCACCCCAACTTTTGAATGGCCATTTATATAAATGAATACTGTACATTATTCACTATACATACATTATTTATTAATACATAATAATATTATTATGCATTATAATTTGTATATATTATGTTAGTAATAAATGATCAAGTTATTAGCCGTTTTATTTTATGTTTAGTGTACCTGTGGCCAGTTACAGACAAGTGTCTGCCCATTGTTATTTACTCCTATTGTTTACCCCCAAAAAGAATGACATTCAGATCCAGGTTAACTATACTGAACAAAGTTCTAAACGCAATGCTTTTTTTCCCACCCATTTTTCGTGAGCTGAACTCAAAGATCTAAGACTTATTCTATGTACAGAAAAGGCCAATTTCTCTCAAATATTGTTCACAAATATGTCTAAATCTGTGTTATTGAGCACTTCTTCATTTGTCGAGATAATCTATCCACCTCACAGGTGTGGCATATCAAGATGCTGATTAAACAGCATGATTATTGCACAGGTGTGCCTTAGGCTGGCCACAATAAAAGGCCACTCTAAAATGTGCAGTTTTATCACACAGCACAATGACACACGTTTTGAGGGAGCGTGCAATTGGCATGCTGACTGCAGGAATGTCTACCAGAACTGTTGCCTGTGAATTGAATGTTCATTTCTCTACCATAAGCCGTCTCCAAAGGTGTTTCAGAGAATTTGGCAGTACATCTAACCGGCCTCACAACTGCAGACCACGTACAACCACACCAGCCCAGGACCTGCACATCCAGCATCTTCATCTCCAAGATGGTCTGAGACCAGCCACCCGGACAGCTGCTGCAACAATTGGTATGCATAACCAAATAATTTCTGCACAAACTGTCAGAAACTATATCAGGGAAGCTCATCTGCATGCTCGTCGTCCTAATTGGGGTCTCGACCTGACTGCAGTTTGTAGTCGTAACCGACTTGAGTGGGCAAATGCTCACATTCGATGGCGTCTGGCACTTTGGAGAGGTGTTCTCTTCATGGTTGAATCCCGGTTTTCACTGTACAGGGCAGCGTGTATGGCATCGTGTGGGTGAGTAGATTGCTGATGCCAACGTTATGGATTAAGTGGCCCATGGTGTCAGTGGGGTTATGGTATGGGCAGGCGTATGCTATGGACAACGAACACAGGTGCATTTTATTGATGTAATTTTAAATGCACAAAGATACCGTGACGAGATCCTGAGGCCGATTGTTGTGCCATTCATCCACGACCATCACCTCATGTTGCAGCATGATAATGCACAGCCCTATGTTATAAGGATCTGTACACAATTCCTGGAAGCTGAAAACATCCCAGTTCTTGCATGGCCAGCATACTCACCGGACATGTCACCCATTGAGCATGTTTTGGGATGCTCTGGATCGGCGTATACGACAGTGTGTTCCCGTTCCTGCCAATATCCAGCAACTTCGCAAAGCCATTGAAGAGGAGTGGACCAACATTCCACAGGCCACCATCAACAACCTGATCAACTCTATGCGAAGGAGATGTGTTGCACTGTGTGAGGCAAATGGTGGTCACGGATATAGACCCCCCCTCCAATACAGTAAAACTGCACATTTTAGTGGCCCTTTATTGTGGCCAGCCTAAGGCACTCCTGTGCAATAATCATGCTGTCTAATCAGTATCTTGATATGCCACACCTGTGAGGTGGATGGATTATCTCGGCAAAAGAGAAGTGTTCTCTAAAAGTGCACATTTAGACAGATTTGTGAACAATATTTGAATGAAATAGGCTTTTTGTGTACATAGAAAAAGTCTTAGATCTTTGAGTTCAGCTCATGAAAAATGGGGGCAAAAACAAAAACCTTTTTTCAGTGTACAAATGCATCTTTCCCCAACCAAAGGACTTCTAATGCTAATCTTAAAATAGCCATTATTAGCCAGCTGAAAGACTAAGGAATGATTAGAAATCTCTCATAATTATTACTAGACATTAGCAGTGAGGGGAAAGGAAGGGCGCTTGATTGGCAGGTTGAGCTGAAGGGGCATTAAAGTGAGTGAGAGGGAGTATTGGGAGGGCATAAGAACAGCCGCAATCAGAGGTGAATCAGGAGCTTTTGTGCCTGCGTGATTGTCAAGTGGGCCATTTCTGTGTCTGATTAGGACCCTCTCTCACCGCCGGCTGATTTGGTGGCTGTGTGTCCTCAGGACTCCCTGTGCAATCACACTGCCACTTACTGTCACTCCGGGCCTGCTGATTTCTCCAAGAGAGAAAGAGGCACACATGCATGCCTGTGTCCTTCACAACTAAACACAGACTCAGTTTTTACTGTAGGAAAAGGTCACTTTATATTTTAATTAATGAAGCTAACATTTAGACAGAATACAGGCTAAGGGCTAACAGATGAAGGACTTTGTGCTGGCATTTCTGTAAAAGCTTTAGATATGTAAAGATATCTAATCCACTTGACAAGCCAAATTGGGAACATACACTCTTAAGAAAAATGGTTCTAAACAGTACCAGAAAAGGGTTCTTCCAATAGCAGAATCATTTTTAGTGATAAATATAACCTTTTTATAGGGTTCCATACAGAACCATGCTTTGAAAATGCTATATAGGACCATAATGTGATTATAAATAACCTTTTTAATGATAGTTTTTCATTCATTTTAGTATGTTAATATAATTATTATTTGTATATATTATTAAATAATATCAGATAAAGGGGTAAAAAACCCCAATATTAATACATTTAATTAAAATCGTCTTTTTTTACCCCTCTATCTGCATGGTCTTATAATCTATCTTACCTATTTAATATCTTATTATATACTTGTAATATCTTATAATATAAGTGTCTATTGGGGTTTCACATAAAATCAATCAACAATAACGTGTCAATTTTTGTTATTTTTTTAATGACATGAAATTGTAGCAAAAATTACAATGTTCTAGTGACAGTTATTCTTAGAATACATTAATGTATGACAATGGACATTGAACATAAATAAATGCTTAAAAAAATAAAACAAAATAGTGTATTGAAGACCAAGCTCCAGTAAAATATCTTCACAATCCTCTATGATGCCTTTTAAGTTAATCATTATCTGTAATTTGGTGTGACTGAATGGCAGTTTCTCTCTGCAGATGAGGTTGTAGCATCTGAAATGCATAATTGAGTTTAGATATACAATGTGTCTCCTTTCAGTTGTTTATGTGAAAACAATTGTTTATGAAGGCCTAAAGTATTATGTGAGCACTTCACAATGTTAAAAGGAAAAAGTAATATAAAGTCATGGGATAGCTTGGTATGTTTATGCATAAACCCTAGTAACAAAAATATATAACAAAATGGATCACATATTCAATATCTTTGTTACTTAGTGAAGAAGAGGAGAATATACTTAACTGAATAGAGCTGGTCACACTTACATGTTCTCTTTAACTAAAAAGAGAAAAGACTTAGAAAAAACAATTAGCATTTGAAAGTTATAATTTATAGACATTTTTAAGAAATTAATTATTTACCTGTTGAAAGTGTTGACAGTCTGTGTAGTTGGATGGCTGGGGGACCAAGAACCAGTCAGTGGGGGCCCATGGGAAATCAGAAAATTCAACTGGAATAAATGTTGGTTTAGATAACATTTAAATGGATAGTTCACCCAAAAATGAAACTCTGTCATCATTTACTCACCCTCAGGTTGTTCCAAACCTGCATAAATATCTTTGTCCTACCGAACACAAAAGTAGATGTTTGGAAGAATGTCAGTAACCAAACAGATCTCATTCCGCACTTACTACCTTAGTGAGAAAAATAAATGGCGCCGAGGATGGTAGCCGTGTTGCGTGCTCCGGGAAAACTTTACAGTAAGAGATCTGTTTCTGTTACTGGCATTTACAAATATCTTTGTTTTTTTGTTCGGGGAACAAGAAATGTGTTCAGATGTTTGGAAGCAACCGAGGGTGAGTAAATGTCTATGATAGAGAACGCTTTTAAACATTTTGGAGTGAACTATCCCTCTATGCACAATTTCCAAAATCTTGTGCAATGTCCTGTTCCTTAATACAGACAGTATTAAATGTAGCACTGCACAAGAGCCTGAATATAATTTAGTATTTTGCATGGATTTGACAACACTGTTCTGTTCTAATAATAATAATAAAAACATCTGACTGAGACGCAGCTTATCCAACCCCCTTAGTCCAACATTTAACATGCTGGCTACGTTCAGTCAACTGGATAAACACTCTGCGTGTGCGTGCATCTCATACCAACGTGAAACGTGTGGACTGCTGTGTTATCCTCTGCCTCAGAACAGCTGTATGTTCTATGTTCCGACTCAGCCATCGAGCTCACGGGCTTTCCGTGCTGGCTCGGACCAAATGGAAGAGTCACAGGGAATAGCAAGGGGGGGTGTTTGCTCATCCATATCAAGGGACTTGGCTCTGCGTGACTGAAAGAAACTACACTCTATTAAGCACTCCTTCAGGCAATATTCCCTGATCTGGAATTTGTTACGCTTCTTGCTGAGCAACACTTTTCTGGCTATTGGGCGAGGGACATTTCAGCCACCTGAGCAAAAACACGGCTGTTTTATCCCTCCTCAAGCCAAACAGACCTGTACAGCGCGCACTCAAAGGGAAAAAAGTGTACGGGATTTTTTACTTTTATACATTCAGGAGGCTCTCCGGCAAGCTTCATTCGCCCATCCACATCTCCAGCTGCGTCAAGCCTTCTTTGTCACGGGGGACTTTAAGAAAGCCATGGAGGGCTAAGACCATGTATAGACCGTCCAAAATCCTTTGAACTCTCAAACCGTCAAATTCCCACGCGTGGAGATCCTCTACCTCTAGTTCCAGCTGTTACTCCCCCTCCGGGAGGAACAAGTCCATGGGGCTCCCCCGCCCATCTTCTCGGCAAATTGGATCACTCCTCCGTTCTGAAGCTTCTGCCTACAATCTAGGCAGAAACTGAAGACGTGAAGCACCTTTATCACCCAGGACAATACAATGCTGTCAGCCACTATCGGACGCTATATCTACAGGACTGTTATGATCCGTTTGGACTGGCTAACTCTCCCATCCTCTTCCAGGGGTTCATGACGAATGAGGTGTATTCCGAGAGTTCGTAATCCATCAGTTCGTCATCAGGAAGTCTATAGATGATGAGTTCCGACAAATACAATCCGCATTTACTACCCCAGGAACCAGGCCAAACACCGCCACCACGTGGATTAACAGCGATGTCCTTCAGATCAGCCTTGTCAGAGAACGGACCATCTATATCCTTAAATCCTGGAGAAGTGCATCGGAAACTAATCTAGTAGTAATCTACAGGAGAACTCAAAGGAGCCAAATGACATACAAAAACAAAGTTCCTCTGAAGTATGTCATCTCCCCCCAAGGGTGCAGATGGATAATAATCCAAGCTCCAAGCCATCCGAGACTGGCAGGGTATCATACAACATCACAGGACTGTGAAGGAATAAACCAGAGGTTCCTAGCTTCGCAAACTTCTATTGGCGATTTATCCGAGCCTTACCGGACAGCTCCATCACTGCACCCCTTACCTCTATGCTCGGTTCGCCAGGCTGATAAACCGCCCCCAAGAGTCTGTCATGGTCATCCGCGGCTGCTGCAGTAGAAGCATTGATCAGCTGCGAGAAGCCTTTTGCGGATGTAACCGCTTCCTCAAACCCGGGTGAAGCCCATCCTGAAAAGCCGTGGGCCTCAGCGACGGCATTTATCAGGCCGTGGCTCAAAGATCGATGCCTTTCGACAGTAGGTGTAGGGGCGGTACTATCCCAACATTTTCACAGAGAGCCTCCTAAACTCCATCCTGTCTGTGCGTATTTCTCCCGCAAGCTCAAAAAATCCCCATTGGCCCATACCGGAGCTGAACTAAAACGACATCGCTTGAATGACGTGAGGCCCGTTGCTGGCTGACCCCCATCAAATTCGCCTTGGAAGAGTGTTTTGAGACATTGGCTCGTCAGGGAACTGTTCATCTCCTTGCTCCAAGTCATCACTGACCACAGGAATTTGGAGTATCTCCGGACGCTAAACGGCTCAACCGTTCAGACAGGCCCGCTGGGCACTGTTCTTCACCCGTTTCAACTTCACCGCCACCTACGACCGGTGCTCAACTCCCGAGCCGATGCGCTCTCTCGTTATCCAAGCCCTCACAGGATTCGACCGCCCCAGAGGCATACTCCTCCAGCTATCTTCGTAAGCCCCATTGAATGGTGCTCTGGATGAAATATCCGACAAGCCACCTGGAAAATACAGAACCTGCTCCGCCGGAGGTCCAGAAGGGAAGACCTTCGTCCCTACTTCTCTCCGCCTTTCCCTTCTGGACTCACTCCATTCATCTCTTATGTGGACATCCAGGAGCAACCGTACCCTCTCACTCCTCCAGCGTCAACTACTGGTGGCCTAACATGGCCCGGGACACCTCCCAATTCGTCAAGGTGCTAGTCTGTGCCATTTCAAAGACCCCCCCCGTCTCTACCTCATGGGAAACTGGTGCCACTGCCCATACCTCGCCGACCATAGTGTCTGCCACGTACTGGTTGCGATTTCATCACTGACCTGCCGAGGTCAGACTCCACACCTGTGTCCGTTGTGGTGGATCGGTTTTCGAAGGCTGAACTGTAAATTGATTCCTCTCTCCGGACTACCTACCGCCATGCAGACCGCAGAGTCGCTATTCCATCACGTTTCAGGAACTTTGGCCTCCCGAGGACATCGTCTCCGATCGTGGGCCCCAGTTCACCTCAGGGTCTGGCGGCCTCTTCACCTCCTAGGGGTCTCCGTAAGTCTCAGGCATCTGGGTATCATCCACAGTCCAAGGTGGTGGCCAGACAAATGGGCGGAAATCCAGGAAATTGGGCGGTACCTTCGAAGTTATGCCACCAGAACCAACACGGCTGGAACCATTTCCTTCCCTGGGCCGAGTACGCACAGAATTCCTGATCCGTCAACACTCCACTGGTCTCACCCCCTTCCCAGGGTGCGTACTCGATAGCCCAACCCTCCTTGTTCCCCTGGGACGGGCAACCATCGGAGTTCAGCCATGGACTTCTGGTTCAGAGAGAGTGGAGGGTCTGGGACTCAGCACACGTCCAACTCAACAGCAAATTTGTCCGGAGACAAAGGACCCAAGCCGATGCCATCGCCTATCTGCCCCTCCATACCAACCTGGCGACAAGGTTTGCTTATCCACATGAGACATCATCTCCGGCTGCTACATGTCGTAGGAGCTGAGTCCCTGACTAAATGGTTCATCGGAGAACCACCTTTCACTCAACATCGACAAGAAACAAATAATTAGGTTTCTACTACAGCTGGTGGTGGATCTACAGGAGACCCAGACATACCGCATCACACCCACCTTTCACGTCTCCTTCGACTGAAACCTCACACTGATCCTTTGTCGTCTCCTTCCCCAGGGCCTGATGAGTCGGCTTTAAGTACCTCGGCTCCTCCTGAAATCGAGAACGAGGACTCTATCTACAGGGTCTGCTAACACCATCCCAGATGCAGTGCTGAAGAAGGCGACGTCGAGGCGGCCACCTCGAATACCTGGTGGATGGGAAGACTATGGGCCGGAGGAGAGGTCCTGGGTACCTAGGGATGAGCCCCAGAATACTAGATCCCTCTACTCCTAGCACTGTGGAGAGCATTCCTGACCTGCTGTTCACCCTGGTCATGGAAACCAGCACCTGGCAGAGGACGCGACCGTCCACGGTCGTCGGCAAAGCAGTCGTCAGGACTGCCGCCCATTGTGGAGGAGGGGTACTGTCAGCGAACCATCAGCCTCGTCAGGTCCCCAACACTCAGCAGGCGGTGTACACGATCACAATCACCTGAGGATATAACCACGAGCACTCCCCACTCACCTTTGTCTGGTAATGATCGTCGAGATCTTCAGACTCACTGTTCCTCTGCTGCCACCAGTCTCCGTGTCTCCAGCTACTGCCCTTACCAGTCTCCGTGATCGCCTGTCTTTTCCAGCCCCTGCTCCGTACTCCTGCAAGAGGGACAGCTTTTTCGACCTCAGGCTCATCAGGCTAATGAACAGTCGGATAAGTGACCCATCCTACAACACACTCCCACTCACCAACTGCTTCCTGCACTTTACAGCTGCTCCGACTACAGCCATCTCTCTTAATGCAATAAACCTCTGCTTCACTGACACCATAACAAAGCACATTCTCCCCGAGTGGTCTTCATATGCATAATCTGTTGCACCTTGTGACATCTATATTGTTAGAAAATATTAGTATTTTTAATTAATGCTGTTCTTTTTTAACAATTTGCTTACATTAGCCTAATCAAAGAAAAAGGGTGCTGCACCAAAAAGATATTCACATTATTACATGTATAGATTACATAATGTATATGATAAGGATCATGTGACACTGAAGACGGTGTAGTAATGATGCTGAAAATTCAGCTACATTTAACGAATATGTCATTTTAAAATAGTAAACCAATATTAGAAATTGCCATAGCCTAAGAGTTCACAATATTACTGGTATTTTGCACATTTTTCTGTACAGTTTGATCAAATAAATACAGCCTTGATGACCATAAGTGACTTCATTTAAAAAACAAGGTCAATTGATTGTTTTTTTTTGGTTTATAATAACATAATGTCTGGAGCACGCTAATATCAAAACAACCGAAGCATTTCACCTGATAGAAGAGAATAGAAAACAAACTGAAGCATTTAAACTGAGATCTATAAGTTAAATATTATTTTAAAAAGTGAACGTAAATTCTATCTAAACATCGCTATGGAGCACTGTATGCACAATACACCTGTATGTGACTGTATCTAAATGTCTCTGAGTTTTGTTACCGTTCTGTGCCCATCATCCGCTATTTCCAGCACTTAATCAAGCCACTCTTCTTTAATGCATGAGGATGTTTTATTTCACATGTCATTGCGTTTGCTCTCGATTTGAGCTATTTCGTCCGCAACCGTTGAAGTATTCGGTTTACAGCGACTCATTTGCCGCACATCATTCTCTTTCTATGAAACCTGTAAACCGCATTCACCGGTTCTAACTCTATAGCGTTACCAGCTCTATAGCGGTTTACCCGAGCATTGCAAGTCTTTTCTTTCTTTCAATTCTAACTAGAATACAATCAAATGGCTTTCCCAACTCATCTTTGTGTGTGCGCAGCACATTATTTCTCTGCGCGGCCGCGGTGGAAGAAGTGCGCGGCTGCGCGCGCACGCAGCTTAGAGGCAACAGTGCTCCCAGGTCACTCAGTCGCTCATCAGACATGGTTGTTCTTAGGTGGTTTTTGATCAGTTTCAGGGTGGAAAAACTCCGCTCACAAGAAGCATTGCTTACAGGTAGGGATGCACCGATATGAACATTTTCGACGAAACCGATAATTCTTTATATTTCAAAGCTGATAACCGATATGTCGGCCGATAAATCTATATACAAATTTGTATATACTTTTTGAGAGCCTGATTAAAAAGAAGGTACCATCATTAAAAGCCACATCCAAACACTTCATTATAAGCAGCCGAGTTTGAACAGTGTAAGTTTACAAAAAAAAATGTACTCTCCCATTACCAAATTTCGCCATAAAGTCTCACAAATAAAATAAAATAATGCATAAATAATGCAAACAAGTCATTGGACATCATTACATGTGTAAAGAATCAAAATGCATGTGCCATGGATGAATAAAACGGAAGAGCCATCTGCATGGATAATAATGAAATTATTTTATTTACTAAACCATATTGTTGATGAAAATAATAAGAGAAAATAAAAGTGGTGGTTATTATTAATAATGCTTCAGTGATTTTGAAAAAGTAACAAATTATTAGACTACCACTGTTTTAAATAGCAGCTGTTTGAGCTGCGTGCGCTGTATGAAGCTGAATGAACACCGGTAAACTGAAGCACTTGTTATAGCGGGTTAATTAGGCTACATGAGAATCAGATATTTATAGAACATAAACATAATATTACAACTTATATATGCACAAAAATACGAAAAATGCACAAGTTATTTTGAAATAAGTTATGCGCTAGTCAGATGTGTAACTGGTGGACGCGCACTTGGCTTCCAGTAACAACATGCTGAAACACGGCAACTAAACCCAAAGGATTCACAACGTTTTATTATAATAATGTTCTCATTAGAATGTTATATACATGACAGTCCCAATCATAGTTATTAGTTGTGCGCTGCGTGCGCTGCACTAAAGATGATCACCGGCAATCTGAAGGGCTCTTTTAACGCTCTATTAACTTAACCAAACGCATTCTATATGAGATAAAGCAGATATACATAAAATAAACAATATTACTATTTACAATTGCACAAAAGACTGCAAATGCACAAGCGAACTTAACTGTCACTCAAATGCACTCAACGCACGCACTAAAAAGCGCACAAAGATTCCACAACGTCTTTTACAGTAATGTTCTTATTATAATTTTATGTAGCCTTTATGACAGACTTGCTCTGCATATGTGGCACTGAACATAAGTGTATTGTCCTTTTCAAAGTGATTCCAATCATATTTCAAATCAATCATGGCGAACAAGGCATATCTGAAGTGTCTCTGAAGGAAATGCATTATTTATCGGCTTAAAGATATCGGACAAATTTTCTTATCGGGCCGATAACCAATAACAGAAAAATGGGCATTTATCGGCCGAAACCGATATGGTGGCCGATATATCGTGCATCCCTACTTACAGGTATTGTGATGGCAATTTTGCACAACCGGAAAAGTTCATGGAACACTTCTTTGAAAGGTTCCAGAAAGATAGTGACCTCCAATATGGTGGTGAGGCTTTGCATGCCTTCTTTCCTTTTCCTCTCCAAAATCCTTTTGGCTTGGTGCAGCTCATGCCTCAGATCTTCTAAGTTCGACTCGTAGATCTCTGCGAATGAAAAAAGAGGTGACTATTCTAGAAAGCTGTTGCTGTTAGGATGGAGTGTTTGAACACCTCTCATGATGTTGCAGTTGGGCTTGGATCCTTCTAGTCTAGAACTGGTTGTCTGTTGCCTTTTTTCACACTTTCAATGCTGATATTAGACTTTTGAGCCGTGTTTATGATTTATCTCCATAGCTCATCACAAAAGATTCTTCTCTGTACTTCTGAAATGTGTCCTGAAGTGCATTAATAAGCTCAACAGCTCTCACTAGGTCTAGTGACGGCGACTGAAGCATATCAGATAGAAGGTTGGTGTCACCCAGCACTTTGCAGAATGTTGCTAGAAGCCCAAGGAAAGGCAAGTCAATTTGGGCAAGCAGACCCTGTGCCTCTCCAGACCTGTCTCCACGTATCTCATCAGCTATATCTTCAAGGACACACAGCACAGCAGGTAACCTGTCCATCATATTCCGGCAGGCAAAGTACCTGCATGCCCATCTTGTGTCGCTAAGCTTCTGAAGCTCTCTTGGCTGACCTCTCTTGAAAGACCATACATGTCTTTCTGAACTTCTAGCCATTTGTGGTGCACGTATGGGCCTGACATGAAGACATACAGTTTCTCTAGTAAAGAAAAGAAACATGATGCCTCAGGTACTGACTTGACAGTATCAACTAAAACTAAGTTCAAGCAATGTGCATTGCAATGCACATAGAATGCATGTTTTGCCACTGTCTTTATCTGTGCAGAAACACCTGCATGTTTTGATGCTCCGTCATATTCCTGTCCTACAAGATTGCTTCTGTAATCCAGTCCATATCTCTCTAGACAATTGATGATCTTCTCTGTCAGCCTTGCAGCATCCAAACTATCAGCCTTTTGAAAATGTAAAAAACTCATGTACTGCCCCGTTATAATAATATCTCAGGACCAGTGAAATTTTTTCAAGTCCTTGGTTTCATCCACTAGAACACTGAAAGTCACATTTTCTTTGACTTCTTGGTCATGTTCATGTCGAACCATCTCTGCCAAACACTTTCTTTTTGTGTGGTATTACTTGTGTATTTAGCATTTCCACTGGACAGTTTTTTGTTCACTATTGGGTCATGTTTTGCTATTTGCTCCAACATGGCCAGAAAGTTCCCTTTATTCTCAGACTCACGATGGCCTCTTTGGAGAATATTTTGTGTAGCAGTAAGCAAGAGAACATCAGCCACAGGTTTTATGTAGTCTCTATTCTCTTTTACTCTTTTTTGGTAGTCTTTATTCATTGATTTCAACAAAGATGCATTACTCTCCGTCAAATTTGTCAATTTACCTTGAGGTCCAACAGGAACTGCAAATTCCAATCCAGATGGGTCTGGGTGGTGCTCTCTGTCACTGTCACCTTTGGAATTTACATTTACATTTATGTATTTAGCAGACGTTTTTATCCAAAGCGACTTACAGTACATTCAGGTTATACATTTTTTTCCAGCATGTGTTCCCTGGGAATTGAACCCACAACCTTTGTGCTGCTAACGCAATGCTCTACCACTGAGCCACAGGAACAGTGGAATCTGTTCCACTTCTGCTGCAAAGCCTGATAAGGGACTGGTCTTCCTCTCCCTCAGAAGTTTGGGAACTGTCATCACTGGGTAGATCTAAAAAAATAAATCATCTTAAAACATTTATATCTTAAATATGTTTATCTTTGAAGTGGTATGATGTGAACTGGTTGCAAAAATGAAAAATAAGAATGCATAAAATGCTCATGTTCTGACTTTCACATTTTGCTGCCAGTAAGTGGCTGCTGTTGTAGCCCTCACTGGTCCCCTCAGGCTGGCTATATCCTGTGCTGGCAGTTCCATGCTTACTAACATTTTGGCCCTGCCTGGTGGAACTTTGGCTTTGACCTGCACTGGATTGCACTGTCTGCATCTGACATGATTTCTTCTTAAATAAACCTTGGATATCCTGTTGCTGTGTCTGACTCTGCCCTCTTTTCATTCTTAACTTTTTTTTTCAGTAAATTCTGCCTAAAAAATAAGCAAAAACCTATTAAGTATCTAAATTACACAGAGTTGCATGTAGCTATGATGTTAGTTAACGTTCTCAAACCTCACACTTCAGTGTGTACCACGCCACAACAATTTTGGAAAAAGATTATTGTGCATTCAGTCTTTAAAACAACAGATAAAGTAATATTTATCTGTTTCCTATTTGTGTCATGGTGTGCACTGCTTCTGAATAACTCTGACAAGTCATCTCTATTCAGTAGCTAGTCTACCGAAGTTACATTAGCTAACCTACATATAATAGCTTGATCACTCACACATAAAAATAATCAGTCTAAATAAGAATACAGTGCGATATTTCAAAATATATATAATCGAGAGTGTACATACCATAAACAGTGATGTGTCGTGGTCTCTGTCTCTGTCTCTCTCTCTCTTTCTCTCTCTCTCCTGTTTGAAAACCGCGGAACTGTGATTCTGCTTCGCAAATTGAAATCAGTAATCCGTGAAAGCGCTCTGATTCATCCAATGAGTGATTGACAGTGCTCTGATCCAATAGCATTTGGCGTTGTTAGGTTGACAGTAAATCTAGCCCAATGATGTTGGGCCCCCCCCCAATGATGTTAAATTTGTATTTGTATTTAAATTAAGAATTAAATCATTTACCCGTTGAGAGTGTGTTTAAAATCTGTGTAGTTGGATCACTGAACTCCAGAAAATCAGTAATGAAGTGCTTTGACAGTTACAGATTTGAAAAGCAAAATGGCAGGAACAAAGAACCCTAAACTCTAAGAACAATTTTGGCATAAAAGGGTTCTTCATAATGCTATGGTTCTAAAGAAAACCATTACGGTAAAAGTTATGCGTTTTAAAACGAAACGCATCAGGTAGTTCATGTCCCATGGAATTATTTTAAGCAGCCTTGTTTTTTTACATACACTATGAAATCAAAACGGTAATCAAAATTGTGTTTTGAGGTCATCTATTGATATGGCACTCCATAAAGTATATATTTTTTTACATTTTTGCTTCATGGAAGGAAGACCGAAAATAGTGATGACATCCTGGATGATTTGTCCCACCAAAAAAAAAAAAAAAAGTTTTAATTAGAAATATGTCAACAAAGAGCAGGAAAGTAATTTTATGAAGGTCTTTAAAGGCCATGGCTACCCCCGATATCACAAACTTCCTTATAGTAGGTGAAAAACTACAACTAAGTAAAATCGTGTTTTGCAGGCATCTGTTGTTTAAAAGTGATGTGACGTGACATGTAGCCAAGTATGGTGTCCTATACTCAGGATTTGTGCTTACAAGTGCTTACATTGTGATTACAAGTCTGACTTGCTGTTAATGTACTCCTGTTAATGCACTCCCAAATATAGAACAAACTTTGTCATGGGAAGAAGACCAAAAATAGCAATGAATCATCCTGCACTACATAATATAAAAAATGTATAAATTAAATGTGAGCCAAAATCATCACAATTAAAAGAACCAAAGACTTAAATTACTTCAGTCGGTATACATTTAATTTATTTAATACACAAATTTCACAATTTGAGTTGAATTACTGAAATAAAGGAACTTTTCCACGACATTCTAATATATTGAGATGCACCTGCATATCCAAATTCACAGTATTTAATAAAATAGTAAGCAAAAAGTACCCAGGTGACCTACTATTACTGGCCAGAATCCAAAGTGTGCATGGATACCTTACCATCCCATTAGGCCTCGGGAGAGGATTTGTGAAGGGCAATGAAGGGACACAATTGATGCTGGTAGGATATGGAATCAGATTTGTGCCAATTCAAATTAATGTATTTTTTCAAGAAACTTATGAAAATATAAATTGAAACTGAATAAAATGTCTTTGAAACTAAAATAGTAAATAAATTACAGCCTAATCTTTGACCTCGTTTTTCATATACTGCATGTTTCGCATCTGTTTTCTCCTCTTTCATTCACTGATCTGTATTTACAAATGCACTTCCAGTTTTAATTTACACGTCTAAAGTTTTCGTTTACGATTCTGAAGTTTTCGTTTGCCATTTTGGCACAAATCTCTCATGGGGACAGGGATAGCAGCGGTGTGATTTCATTGGCTACTGAGTTTTTGATTGACAGCTTCTTGACCTGGAAGTGAAGGCGTTGCCTGTCTGGATGTGAGGGTCTGTTAACGGCTTCCTATTTCATTTTAATGATATAAAATTATACATAAAGATGGATGTATATGGCTCTTAATGCATGAATTTTCCTTCTGGAGCATAAGTGAGCATTTGAATATTCTGTAATAGTTGCAAAAGAGTCCCTCAGTTGTCCTCAGTGTGAAAAGTTGAATCTCAAAACCATACAGTCAATGTTGGCAAGGGTTCAAATACACAAAAATGCTGGAAAACCAAAGAATTTGTGGCACCTGAAGGATTTTTCTGAAGAACAGCAGGCAGTTTAACTGTTCAGGACAAACAAGGGACTCATGAACAACTATCACTAAACAAAAAAAATCACAGCTGTGGATCATTCGGGTAACAACACAGTATTAAGAATTAAGTGTATGTAAACTTTTGAATGGGGTCATTTTTTTAAATCAAACTAATATTTTCTCTTGTGGACTATATGTAAACATCTTTTATGTAAAATGTCGTATTCAGGTCAGTACTAAATAAACAATTACATGGATTTTGTATGATCCCTCTTATTTTGGTAAAATAATTAATATTTTGCAGATTCTGAAAGGTGTATGTAAAGTTTTGACTTCAACTGTACATGTTGAGACAGTGTGTTAAAAATGATCTGCGACCAAAATATTTAAGTTATTATTAACACTTAAAATAAGGATGCGTTCATTAAAGCAAATCAGTTATAGCTAAATGTCTTCAACATTACTGTGAAGAGTTGAATCATTGAAGGACTTGTTCATCCTCCTTGGCAGCTTCTTCAAGATCAGCATTGGGAGCTTTGAGTTCAAGTTCCCTGTTAATTCCAGCAGCTTTCTGTCAGAATTGGTCAAAATTATGAGATTATGAGGTTTGAAAATGTCACAAAGCACAGAAAGGGAGAGAGAGAGAGAGCAAAACTATGTGTAAATTAATTATGGATTACAGTCCGGAAAAATAAGTGATGGCTTTTACAAGAGATGACTTCTTAAAAGAGCTGCTGGAGTATGTGACCTGACGGAAATGCAAGACAGAAAAAAATATTGATTTACAATTTCTTCAGTACAATTACTGAGTTGTGTTACTGTGCTTTAACTACAAATATGCAGTAAAAACATGGTAGAAGCTGTGTTACTGTTCTTTAAATACAAAGAGTAGACAGTAAACACAGTTACTTTGGTAAAATCCCGAAAATTGGTGTGGTGACCATACCTACAAATACCATAGTAAAACTGCAGTTATGGTGGGAGTAGCATGGCAAATATGTTGTAGTTACTGTGCATTGACTACACATGACATGGTAGATAAACAGTTACTATGGAAAAATATGGTAAATGTGTGGACTTTTTGGATGGTCACGCTTATCACGCAATACTGGGTTGGCTGATTTGTAGTGAAGCCATCAGCCACGTCTAAAAGCTGAAGACCCATGTCACCACATGATTTAAAACGGTTTTACTTATTTATTTCAAATGGCAACAGGTCTATTTATAATAGAAGTTAGCTTAGGCTAATGTCAATGGTAGGCTAACATTAGCAGCTGTGCTGACTGAGCAGCCCACTGTTCCACTAACAACTAATTTGAATGCATACACTTCCATTTTAGCACATGCCGTGCAATGCAGAAACACTGAAATAATTAAAATAATGATCTCCTTAAAAAGGAAAAGATTGATACCCTTACCTGTTTGAAGGTGTAGGCTACGCTCATCAGGTGAACCGGGCGAACTGAGCCTCGCTGGTGACGTCACTGCCGCTGAAGATGCTGCGTGGTATTTGTACGCATCTGCTCTCCACAGAAGTTAATGGGAAGGATTGGCGCATCATATGCATGCAAAATTGGACTTTGGTGTATGCATTATACGCAATTGGAAAGTGTAAAGTCGTGTTATTTATATGCAGATTGATGAGAACGGGTTGGTTTACAAGTACACAAGAGGTTGTACTTTATTCTTATTAGTCTATGCTGATCTTGGATTAGCATACAAACAGCATATTATGATATGACCCAAAAATAAAAATTCTTTCATCTTTTACTTACCCTCATGCTGTCTCAAATGCATATTACTGTATTATCTTTCTACTGGACAGGTAAACACAAATTAAGATTTTTAGGCAAATAATCAATTTCTGTGAGTCCTAAAGATGCTTTAAAAACTCCACACAGTGACCATGACAGTAATCCATCTGACCTTAGTGGTTAAATCAGTATCTTTTGAAGTGAAACAACAGATAAGAAAAACATTAATAATTTAAACTTTTCCGTTCAACTGTCATACGTGCATGGGTTACAATATACTTGTGTTATGTGGATTCTCAGAGATGGATTATTTTCTTAAAAATCTTTATGTCAAGAAAGAAAGTTGTATACATCTGGATGAAGGTGAGTAAATGAGATAATTTTCATTTTTTGGGGGGTGGACTATCCCTGTAAAGATTGATTTATCACTCCATTATCGTCAGCTGAGGAAGTTCGACCTGCCACAAGAGCTGCTGAAACAGTTCTACTCTGCCATCATTGAATCCGTCCTCTGCACGTCAATAACTGTCTGGTTCAGCTCAGCTACCAAATCTGACCTCAGAAGACTACAGAGGGAATCATTGGTACAACTCTCCCTACTCCCCAATAACTGTACTTATCCAGAGTGAGCAAAAGGGCTGGCAAAATCACTCTGGACCCCTCACATCCAGCACACTCCCTCTTTGAACTATTACCGTCTAGTCGACGCTACAGAGCTCTGAGCACCAGAACGACCAGACACAGACACTTTCTTTGCCCAAGCAATCCATCTCATGAACACTTGATATTAAACGTGGAACACACAATACTATTATACAATTATTTATTCACCACACATACTTATTTTTCATAAAAAATGTGCACATATCAGACCTGTACACACATAATTGTCTATATTATATATTGTGTTTATGCTATTTTGTACATTTACTATTTGTATATTTGTATATTATTATTTTATTATCTGTGTCCTGTCCTGTTGCTGTTATTCTGTTGCACTGTGGAGCCTCTGTCATTGTAAAAAATTCCTCATACGTGTAAACATACCTGGCCAATAAAGCTCATTCTCATTCTCATTACATACCATACTCATTTACTGTTTTGTAACAACAGGAACAGTTGAAAGGATCATTGCAGTGTAATTTAAATTATAATAATACTGTACATTATGTATATTATGCAGTTAGTGTTTCGTGGATTTGGTCTTTCCTGTCACAACATAATTGCATCAAAGAATTTCACTTTGATACTTGTGTATATGCTGCAGCTATAGTGACAAATAATGTACATTTATGTGAATTAATTCATATTTTAATTTACATTCATTCAACTGGTTTATAAAAGTCACACTTGAAAGACTTGATGATTGTTAAAAAATGTATTTCCAATTTTTTAAATGTTAGATGATAATGTTAACTAAATAAAATAACAAAAAATGATCAGCATGATAAAAACAATTGTCAACAAGAACATTCTTTGGGTGGAATATGTAATACAACGAGCTTGATTGCCTGGTTGGAGTGAGACTTTCTTGACGTCTGAAAATATCACATAGTTAGGGGTGTAACGGTTCACAAAATTCACTGTTCAGTTCGATATGATACAGTGGTGTCATGGTTCGGTACATTTTCAATACGGGGGGCGGGGCAATTGTTTAAGTCGCAATGTTGGAAATATTTCTGTTTTAAACCATGAAGGCGAGACAATGGATATCACAAAAGCATGCGTTTGCACCATGGTTTGCACAAATGCAAACTAAATGCAATATTTATGCTGGTGAACATCTTAATCTCAGTCAAATCACTATAAACAGAAAGTGAAAGAAAAACGGAATGACGGAATAATGACGAAGCTTTCTGCGTCTGACGCCGCTTATTCTCTCAGAGACAAAGAGCACTGAAAAAAATGATTCATTGAATCTACTCAATTGTTTTAAGGTAAGTGGTTGCAATCAATTTATTTTTGCAACATTTAAATAAACTAATTTAGTTGACAGACTTTCAACGTATTTTTTTTATTAAATGTAGCTCAAATAAATTGTTTGCAACCACTTACCTTAAAAAAATGAGTAGATTCAATGAAAAATGTTTTTCAGTGAGTGATGAATCTACCTAAACATATGCTGATAACGGTTTAGCCTATAGCTGTTTTCATTTATTTACTTTGTATTTCTCTTGTGGCCCGTACATAGGCTACTGAAAAAATAAATAAATAAGAAACATACTTAGAGTTAAACGTGTTGTTTTTAAAAGTCGGTGCTTGAAATAAAAGCTTTTTATTTCATTGATTTTTATTGATGACTGCAGTGTTAATATTTTAATTATATAATTCATTCTAGGTAGCCTATAGCCTAATAGACCTGTTTTAAAATACCTTTAAAAAAACATTTTAATTGAGGAGTAAATAGCCTAATCTTATCCTCGCAGCACGTCAATTATGTGGTTATTATTGCGGAGCAAATTAATTGTACTTTTAATTTAATAATAAAAGTAACTTCAGAATAATAATAGGCCTAATAAAAATAAGAGTGTAACAGGCCTACATTAATTGGAAATGCCAAATCAGGGCTCTAGACTCATTCTTCCCACTGGTCACTCTTTTGCGACTAACTTTCTCAGTTGGTCGCAGGAGCACATCATTTTATTATTTATTTATTTTTTGCTACAACATGAGATGAATCAATGCATGCTGATTAACTTTTATCATAGTTTATAGTTATATGGGAACGAAAGTCATTTTTCATCATTAGTATTATTTGTGATTAGGGTTTTGTGAAGGGGAATTCCTCTTTTGCTAATGTTATAAGCCGGACTTCAGATGCTTTCACTTTTTCTTTTGAATTCGTGATCTTTAATCACGTTTTTCAAGAAAATATAATTGTCTGTTTTGCTTACATCTATTCACCTCTCACTTTTTAAGACTAAAATAAAATATGGATTCTTTGTTATTCTTAATTAAAAAACACAACAACAATAAAACAGCAGACTACACTGACAAACTAGCTCACATCATTTAATAACAAAAACGAATAAGATGAGGCATGGCATACACCACATGCGGTATTATATATGGACTATTAAATTACAGAACATTTAGCAAACACTGAGTAATAAAAATAAATAAGTAAAAGAAAGCCTTAAAGTGAGGTAAACAGCAAATATAAGCTTTTAAAATGAAAACAAAAAGAAAAGCAAAACTAAACTGGCTGTCGGTGACCGTGCTTGCATTTTTTTCCTCAAGAATATCAACAAGTTCACCTTCTCTGGTTTTAAGAAACTGACTTTTACTTTAGCATGAAAACCAAATCCTCCGTCCGTTATCATTTCCTCAATATTCACATTATATTTGCCGCGCGCTACACGTACCTTCGCGCTCGTGCTGACATGACGAGTATAAACAGGCTCTTCACCCGAACCGCTCGCATTGAATGCAATGCGCCTCTCTTCATGTGATCAGTGCAATGACTCCTGCTACAATGTGCTCTGCAAAGCTGTATGGAGCAGACGTTTTTGTTTGTTTTTTATGCATTTAGCAGACGCTTTTATCCAAAGCATACATTCAGGTTATACATTTTTTTGTCAGTATGCCTGGGAATTGAACCCACAACCTTTGCGCTGCAAACGCAATGCTCTACCACTGAGCCACAGGAACACATTTGCTTAAAAAGCAGCAGAGTAGAATGGAGAAGAACTGCTAGAACTGAAGAACAGAGAAGAACTGCTATTTGCTTAAAAAGCAAATTTGCTTAAAAATATTTGCTTAAAAAGCAGCAGAGAAGAACATAGGTGTGCTAATTGACTCCACCTGTGATGCACTAGCGTAGCCAGAAATGTTAAAGTGGGTGGGCCTACATAAAACTGGGTGGGCCAAGTGTGTAGCATATGAAAACTGCATGTCAAATTGCCAACACACAATACAGCACTAAGGTTCATTACACAGTACTTCTAAATCATGCATTAACATTAGTAATTTGTTATATTAATGTTCATTTCAAAATTTAGGACATTATTAAAATTCTAAGTTGTATCTGTTAACATTTGCATGAGCTGGTTAACAAAGATGAATAAACAACACGGTAACAAATGTATTTCTAATGTTAGTTAATGCATTAACTAACATTAACTAAAGGAAGTGTATTAAAAAGCATTACCTCAGTCAGTGTGAAACAATGGGGCTTCGCAGATGATTTCATAATCAAACGTCTCTGTCAGTTCACGCACATCGAGGACCGCAGAAATGTGCGCAGCTGCAAATTATGCAGTTTGTTGTGGCGACCAGTATCCAGCACAAAGTTAATGTGTTTCTTTCCACAAAGGACACATTTTCAGTGGATCAAACACTGTATTAATATGATGCTTCAAACACGCTTGGTTCAGAAGATTCCGATCGATAAATCCATCACCCGCAGGTGGTCTGTCGGGTTTCATTTGTAGAAGGTCCAGATTTATTGCTAAGACTTTTACTTTTTAAAGAATTGATCTGATTTATGATTGCTCAACTCGGCTATTTTCAAATTTAACTCCACAAACGCGCGCATTTTACTATTATATCCTTACGTCGTAAACATAACGTTGTGGGTGGGACTAACAGAAACTGACGAATCATCATAATTTTAACAAGCGTGATGCACCTATAGGAAGAAGGAAAACTAAGAAACGACCTGTAATTGACCATGAAAACAAGCGTTTAATATTTTTTAATAAATATATAAAATTACAGTGAAATAAGACGTTTATTAGTATCGTTTAATAAATTACATCCATTTGGAAAATTACCAACTTCTCATTGGGTGGGCCACAGATGAAAGTGGGTGGGCCTGACCCGTGGCTACGCCACTGCTGTGATGTGATTGAGTGTACTGTTTGTTGACGTATTCCGCTGAGTAAATGCAATCTTGAACTGATCTCATGCCTCCTCAAGTTATTACATTTTGGCAACAAAGATAAGAAAAATTGAATACTTTGAGGACGAAAGGAGATTAAAACTGGATCTCTATGATTTGGAGCTTTGGAAAAGAAGATCGCAATCGGCTAGGAACAGTCCCACCATTTGATAGTCAGTCCCATTCTTGGGAAGAATATTGGGAAATATTGCAACATTTCTTCGAGGCAAATGAGATTACAGAAGTAGCCAAACAGAAAGCTATATTGTTGAGCTCTGTGGGAAGTCAAACCTACTGCCAGTACTGAGAAATGTATTAAGCCCAGTTAAACCAGGCTCAAAGACGATTGATGAATTAGTGGACTTACTTAAGCAGAATTTCAACCCAAAACCCAGTGAAATTGTACAACAATTTAAATTTAATTCAAGATCAAGAGAAGAGGGGGAAACTGTGCTTGATTATGTAGCAGTATTGAGGAAATTGGCTCATGATTGTAATTATGGAGAAAAACTGACAGAAATGCTTTGGGATAGACTGCTATGTGGCATAAGTGATGACCGCATTCAACGTAGACTATTGGCAGAAACGGATTTAACATTTGAGAAGACATTGAAAATAGCCCAATCAATGGAAACGGCCAATAAAGATGTGAGACATTTGCAAGCTCAGCGCCCAGAAACATCCATTTCAGCAAGAGTGCATAAAACGTTAGTAAAGCAAGATGATGGTCAAAGTAGAGCATGTTACAGATGTGGAAGTTTGCAACATTTGGCTAACGAATGTAGATTTGCTTCTGAGAAATGTCATAAATGTGGAAAACAAGGACACATAATGAAAGTATGTAGATCCAAAAATTTCCTTTGAGGAACCCACCTTTCAAAGGGGGAGGCAGACGGAAGAGAGGAGGACAGAGAATGCATTTTGTGAGCAGAGATAAAAAAAGTGCATCTGCATCTGATGAAGGTATTTTTACAAGAAACAGAAATTCCGAAAGTAGCTCCATGAGTCAGATGCACAGTTTGAAGTGGATAGAGGATGTGGTGTGACCATAATGAATAGGTCCAACTTTGCCAAATTGTGGGAAACAGATACATTTCCTGTATTAAAAACCTGTTCTTTGAATTAAAAGACCTATACTGGCCAAGCTCTAACCATGTTGGGTTCTGCACAAGTAGAAGTCAGATACAAAGGCACAGTGAAGCACTTACCAGTAGTGGTAGTGCCCGGAATAGGACCCAATTTATTGGGCAGATGATGGATTAAGGAATTGGGCATGGAATGGGAGGCCCTATATGATGCAAGGGGTGACATTTTTTACTTTGCCTGAAGTCCTCAGCCAACATGAAGAGTTGTTTAAAGAGGATTTGGGGAAATTGAAGGGTCCACCAGCAAAGATTTATGTAGATAAGGAAGTAGTCCCAAGGTTTTTCAAAGCCCGACCAGTCCCTTATGCAATGAAGGCAAAGGTGGAAGTTGAAATAGAACGCCTGTTAAGAGAACACATCATAGAACCTGTTAAACACTCTGAATGGGCTGCACCGGTAGTACCTGTTTTAAAGTCTGATAACACCATACGTCTATGTGGGGACTACAAGCTACCGGTAAACAGAGTTTCAACGATGGAACAGTACACCATTACTCGGATAGAGGATTTGTTTGCAACTCTGTCGGGTGGACAGAAGTTCACAAAACTGGATATGAGCCATGCTTATCATCAGATCACATTAGATGTAGAGTCCAGGAAATATGTCACAGTGAATACCCACAAAGGGCTGTTTACATACCGGGTTTTACCTTTTGAGTCTCTTCTAGCCCCGCCATCTTCCAACGGACCATTGAGGGGGTACTGCAGGGTCTTCCGCATGTGGCAGTTTTCCTTGATGATATCCTGGTAACCGATCACAATGAGGAAGAGCATCTTCAAACTCTTGCTAGAGTATTGGATAGACTGCAGGAAGCAGGACTGCGGTTGAAACGGAGTAAATGTACCTTCATGGAAAAAGAGGTAATGTTCTTAGGGCATAAAGTGGATGAGACAGGCCTCCATCCTGCACCAGAAAAGGTGACTGCTATTCAAAATGCTCCCTCACCAAAGAATGTGACATAATTTAAGGCTTATTTAGGACTTTTAAATTATTACAATAAGTTCTTGTCCAACCTGTCTACTGTTTTAGCCCCTGTGCACAAATTTCTACGAAAAGATGCAAAATGGAACTGGGGCTGGGAACAAGAGGCTGCTTTTGTTCAGTCTAAAAAAATTATTCACTCCGTACAAGTTCAGTTTATCATGTGATGCTTCTCCTTACGGCTTAGGTGCAGTTCTTTCGCATAAGATGCCTGATGGAAGTGAAAGACCTATAGGATTTATGTTACGAACATTGAAAATAAAAGTAAGCTGAGCGGAAACAACTTGACACCTGTAGTGGCTAAAGAGACTGAGGGAACAGGGACTGAGGACATTTCTAGTAATCCCTCTGAAGTATCTGGGGTTTCTCTGAACATTCTGAGATAATCACTGAGATGAACAAACCTGCTAGTCCTGTTGTAATTATGAGATGGTCACATAGAACCAGGAACTTGCCTACTCATTTGAAAGATTATGAACTGAAGCAATATTGAATGGGAATTGTAGAGAAAAAAATAAATAAAAAATGTGAATGTAAACTTTGAGGCTATTTTTTGACCTATCTAATTGTGATGCTATTTGTGAGGGTGTTGTAGTTATATGTTTGTGGAGAGAAATAGCATTGTGATTATGTAAACTTGGGGGGAAAGGGATGTTGTAGAGTGACAATGAATTGTGATGACCTGTAGAGGGCAGGGTAATGCTGTGGGTATTTGCTTCTAAAGCAGCAGAGAAGAACGTAGGTGTGCTAATTGACTCCACCTGTGATGTGATTGAGTGTACTGTTTGTTGATGCATTCCGCTGAGTAAATGCAATCTTGAGCTGATCTCATGCCTCCTCAAGTTATTACTGTAACGAACCGAAAGCCTCGTACCGAACGGTTCAATACGAATACGCGTATCATTACACCCCTAATGATAGTATTATATTTCAAATGCAACAGCTCAACCTAATTAGACACTACAATGCAAAATAATCAAGAGCAATAAACAAATATACAATGAGAACATTGGACATTGTACAATATTTCCAGTATTATTCACTCTACTTTAATAATTAAACCTCAATATGACCTTTTTCTCTCGTGTTTGATTTCTCTTGCTCCTTAAAGCTTATTTTGAACAGAGTAGTAGCAACAGATAAATACAGATTGAATTAAAAAACAAAACTCCTAACTTTATATAATTAAAATGAAATAGGAAGCCGTTAACAGACACTCATATCCACACAGGCAACGCCTTCATTTCCAGGTCAAGAAGCTGTCAATCAAAAACTCAGTAGCCAATGAGATCACACTGCTGCTAGCCTCGTCCCCACGAGAGATTTGTGCCAGAATGGTGAACGAAAACTTCAGAATCGTAAACGAGAACTTTTTTAAATGAAAAATCTGGAAGTGCATTTGTAAGTACAGATCAGCGAATGAACGAGGATAAAACAGATGCAAAACATGCAGTATATTAAAAATGAGGTCAAAGATTTTGCCTGTAATTTATTTATTATTTTAGTTTCAAAGATATTTTATTTAGTTTCAATTTATATTTTCATAAGTTTCTTGAAAAATTACATTAATTTTAATTGGCACAAATCTGATTCCATAGTAGGACACATGACAATAAAAACATGACATATGTAGGCTACTGTGGCATGTCTGCATTACATTCTTACTACATACATCTATGCTATATAGAATATAGTTCCCTTTCTAGGGAACACCGTTGCATCGATTTTGACGCTATTGGGGAACGCTTTGTGTGATATATCTTGAAGCACATGTGAAATCAATCCTGAGCTGCGTTCTGCCCCGAAAAAACGGTGCAATACGTTTATTATACGGAAACGGTGATGCTTTGAACACCCTGTTCTGATGATGCAAGTGTTGCAACTATGGCAGCTGAGAAGACCATTCTTTGTGTTCTTTTTGAAGAATTTTCGGAGCCTGATGAAATGGGTATAAATACGTGTTTAATACTGCAAAATATGCTCGATGTTACAGTCACTGCCCTTGCCATCCAGAATAAAAGAGAACATCCCAATCGAGTGAAGGGATTTGTGGAAACTGTGGTTCCTAATTATTGTGATCCAACATTTGCCTCGCATTTCAGGATGAAAATAAATTTCAGGTGAAGGATAATCCACTTCTTACTTCCGAGACTGTGTTATGATCTATATTTCCTTATTTTTATTGTGAGTATTAGGTTTATTATTGCTGATCACTGTTATTGTACTATGATATTGTAATATTTACCATTATATAATCAGTGGAGCATAGAAACGTTTATGAAAGTGTCACTCCACAATACAATAGCAAAATATATAAATATGTATATTTCTAGGTTATATTAATCAGTGTCTAGCACACCTTCAGGAAAGGATATGGACCAGAAGACATTACAATTACTACATGATATTTAGACATACTTAAATAAGTTCTAGATCTATACTTGTGCTCTAATTACTTCAGTTGTTTTTCCTTTAATGTAAATAAACATGTGCAAACAATATACTTGCTCTAGTAAATTTATTTTGATGTAAATTACCTTTTCTTACAAATTCATCATCATCATGTTGATATGCTATGTTACTGTAAAACTCTCATGACAAATATGTCTTCTAATATCTTCAATTGTTGCGTATACTGAGCTGCAGCGGACACATATTTAATGACTTCACTTGGACCCATTGTGCGAGCTGTCTCTTTAATACCGCGTGGTTTATATACACGTTGCTGCTGATTGGGCTGACATTTTTGACACACCCACCAAACAAGAGAAAACGTATCTCAAACCCCGTTGCAAACCGTTTCCAGGAAACATATGATGACGCACTGCGATGTGCTTCCCTTGCGGACACTCCGATCCCGCCTGGCGTTCTTTCACAAAGAGGACGCTCAGACTTGCATTCCCCGGGGCTCTGGTCCCGCTGCTGCCGAGGCACATCGGAGGCTACATTCCTGGGGTGTGATGTCCTTATATAAATGCCCCACTAGATGGCACTCTAGTTCCTGGTATAAGGGAGAACGCGATAGAAGAAGAGTGAGGAGAGTTGCTACGAATACTGTGCATGTGTGTTACCTTGCTAGTTAACGAATTATTAAAAGTTCCTAAGAAGAATCTGTTGTTGTGTTATTTGCATACACAACTTCAAGACATAACAAATTGGCGACGAGGACGGTTTTTTTTTTTGCAAAGATTATTGAAGATGGCATCAGTCAGTGCTCCGTTTCCAACACCATTTTTGCCTTGTTCCGGGGAACCTGCTATACCACTAGTTACATGGGTGAAGATGTTCCAGAACTACATGCTAGTCATTAATGCGAATGGAGATTCCTGGCCAGAAGCCAGAAAACGGGCTTTGCTTCTTCATTGCCTTGGATCGGAAGGTCAGAGACTGTTTTACACTTTGCCCAACTCCGGTGACACACTAGCAGACGCTATTAAAGCTCTGGAAGAACACTTCATTCCAAAAAGAAATGTCGTTGTGGAAAGACATACTTTCAGGAAACGAGTACAAGGGATGGATGAAACAGTACTACAATATATTTCTGCACTAAGAGACTTGGCTACAACTTGTGAATTTGCAGAAACTTTAGATGATATGCTGCGAGACCAACTAGTTGAAAACGTTACTAACCCTCGCATTCGGGAAAGACTATTAGTTGAAGCGAGATTGACATTGGAAACTGCAATTACTATTGCCACACAGCTGGAAGCCGCTAATGCACAGGCAAATGCAATGGCTTCAAGCACCTCCGCTTCAGTACAAGCTGTGCAATCGACTCGTACATCAGGACGACAGCATCCTAAAGCCAAAGTCAAAGTAAGTACCTCATTGAAAACTTCTACTTCTGCTCCGTCAGCGCGAACATGTTTCCGTTGTGGCTCTGATGGACATTTAGCGAATGCACGAAATTGCCCCGCTGCATCTGCTAAATGTAGAAATTGCAATAAGACTGGACATTTTGCACGAGTCTGCCGTTCTGCCCCTACTCGTTCAGTACATTCAGTAGACTTACCTGAGGTCTGTGTTCTCCACCTGCTTGGACCAACTGATCGCTTGATGTGTGACGTAACTATAGATGCAACACCTGCTGCAACACCTGTGTCTCTACAGCTTACAGTGGACTCTGGTTCGTCAGTGTCGATACTGCCAAAACGATGGTATGAACAGCATTTCCGTACTGTGCCATTACAAGGTCCTGTTGTCCGTCTAGTTACTTATTCACAAGAGCCAATTCCAGTACTAGGATGTTTACCTGCAACAGTGTCTAAATACGGCAATACTTGCTCTACACGCTTCTTCATCGTTGACCAGGGTACAGCTTTGCTAGGCATGGATTTAATTAAAGGACTCCAGCTCAAATTTGATGGACACACTGTGCTGCCACCGCCGCACTTTTCTTCAGTTTGTGCTCTCTCCACTCCATCACAGCATACTGCATTGGGCTGCGTAAACAATTTTACACACAAAGTGAAACTTTCTGATTCTGTACCTCCAGTTAGATACAAATTGCGTCGCTTACCTTTCGCTATCAGAGATGCTGTCTCAACAGAGTTAGATCGACTCCTGAAGGTGGGTGTGATCGAGAGGATTGACTCTTCTCCATGGGTTTCGCCGATTGTTGTGGTCCAAAAGAAAACAGGTGGCATCCGAATGTGTGTGGATCTGCGAGGGCCCAACAAGGCAGTTATAGTAGATAGCTACCCGTTGCCACACATGGAGGAGATGATGACATTATTGCAAGGTGCGACTGTTTTCTCGACTATAGACTTGGAAAGTGCATACCACCAGGTACCTCTTCATGAAGATAGCAGGGACCTCACTGCATTCATTACACACGAGGGTCTCTTCAGGTTCTGCCGGGTACCGTATGGTTTGGCATCTGCTCCGTCTGCATTTCAAAAGATGATGGTTATCATTCTCAAAGGACTTCAGAATGTTGCAAACTATCTAGATGACATTATTGTGTGGGGACGATCACAGCAAGAGCATGATCAAGCTCTACAGAATGTACTGCAACGTCTTAAAGAGGCGGGATTAATACTGAACAAGTCTAAATGTCAATTCAGTAAGCAGAGCTTGAAGTTTCTAGGACACCTGGTAACGGCACAGGGCATTCAACTAGATCAGGAACACCTTTCTGCAATAATCAATGCTCCTGCTCCATCAGATGCTGTGCAGCTCCGTTCTCTGCTGGGACTCCTCTCATGGTACAATAAATTCATTCCCAATTTTGCTTCAGTGGTGATGCCTTTGCGTACATGCCTGAAAGATGAGAGTGGATTTCACTGGTCTGAGGAAGCTCAACAAAGCTTAACTGAGGTAAAAAAGCTTCTCATACACAGCCCTGCCCTGGCACTATTTAACCCAGGACTGCCAGTAATCATTTCTACTGATGCATCTGCTTACGGATTAGGTGCTGTATTCTCGCAAATAGGCGCTGATGATCAAGAGCATACTGTCGCTTTCGCATCCAGAACACTCACTCTAGCTGAACAGAAATACTCTACTGTTGAGAAGGAAGCACTGGCATGTGTTTGGGCAGTGGAGAAATGGCGAACGTACTTGTGGGGTCGCAAATTTACGCTACGGACAGATCATCAAGCCTTGACTACGCTGCTGACTACAAAAGGGACTGATAGAGCTGGTATGCGTATAGCTCGGTGGGCTGCACGCTTACTTTGTTTTAACTATTCAGTTGAGTACCGTGCTGGATCTGAGAATCACACGGCAGATTGCTTGTCTCGCCTGCCCCTTCCTCTTGCTTCCGATGCAGAGTTGGATACAGAGCCAGAGTTTGTCGCTCTAGTGTCCACTGGTCCAATTGCCATTCCCCAGGATGAATTCGCTGCTGCCTCTGCTCGCTGCCCTGAACTCTCTGCACTGCGCTCACAAATAGCAAGTGGATGGCCTCCGTCTCCTGCTGCTTTGGATCCTGTTCTACGTCTGTACTACAAACTAAGACATGAGTTCAGTGTGCAGGCTGATTTCATATTCAGAGGTTCGAGATTAGTAGTACCTGGAGAACTGCGTGAGTCGCTGGTTCGTATTGCACATGAAAGTCATCAGGGAATTGTAAGAACGAAGCAACGTCTGCGTGAGATCTATTGGTGGCCAAAAATGGATAAGCTTGTGGAAGAAAAAGTCACAAACTGTCAGTTATGCTCTTCGCTGGATAAAACTGCAAAAGCCTCTGTGGTGCCACTCCAACCTGTTCCCTTACCTTCTGCGCCTTGGGAAAAACTGGCGATCGACATTGTGGGACCTTTTGAGACTGCAGCCTGGGACTGTCGATACGCTCTGACACTCACTGACTATTATAGTAAATGGCCTGAGGTAGCCTTTACTGCGTCTGTGGAAACAAAACAGGTGACTGCATTTCTTAACTCTGTCTTTAGTAGACATGGTAATCCGACCACTATAGTAAGTGACAACGGTCCTCAGTTCACTTCGCCTGAGTTTGCTGCGTTCCTGAAAGTAAGGGACATTAAGCACATTCGTACATCGGTGTATCACCCTGCTTCAAATGGAGCTATCGAACGATTTCATAGAGTGCTTAAAAGTACTATTCAATCTGCAATTCTATGTTCTGCACCATGGAAAGCAACAGTGACTGACTTCTTACAGATATATCGTGCTACACCTCATGCAGTAACAGGTGTTTCCCCTTTCGAATTACTCCATGGGAGGAAAATGCGTACTCGCCTCACTGTCCTGAAACCCTCACCATCAGCTCATGAACCTGCACAATTGAAGCAACGTGTTTCAGCACGACAGAATGCAATGAAAGCTCACTTTGATCACAAGCACAGAGTACGACATTATTCTTTTCAAAAAGGGGATAAAGTGCGCATAAAGAAGCCAGTGCGTGTAAAAAAAGCTCATCCAAAATTCACCCCTCCAGTTGAGGTTATGAAAAGAGTCGGTCCTTACACTTACCTCTTGGATGATGGAAAAAAGTGGCACGCATCGTGTCTTGCTCCTGTGAAAGCGGATGTGATGGATAATGGACTAATCACTAATGCTGAGAAAGTGATTCCTTCTCACGTTCCGTTGTCTGGAAATTCAGTGTCTTCTGATACTTGCCCAAGAGAGAAACGCCAAAGACGAGAAACAGTTTGGCTTAAGGATTATGTTCATTAGTTATAGGAGTTGACATGGACTTCTGCACATTCACATACACTTAGGTACTCAACAGTGTTGAAGTAGTTTGGTTCACTTTGCTTATTATTTTAAATATTTTCTTTACATTCATTCTATATGTTGCCTAGTGTAAGTTTCAGTTACATGTGAATTTGTGGATGCATTACAGATTTAATGCTTTATTTTATTTCATGTTAAATTCATGATACATGAAGAATTCAGTTTAGCAAGAGGGGAATATGTGATGTCCTTATATAAATGCCCCACTAGATGGCACTCTAGTTCCTGGTATAAGGAGAACGCGATAGAAGAAGAGTGAGGAGAGTTGCTACGAATACTGTGCATGTGTGTTACCTTGCTAGTTAACGAATTATTAAAAGTTCCTAAGAAGAATCTGTTGTTGTGTTATTTGCATACACAACTTCAAGACATAACACTGGGGTTCGCAAATGGATCTGTCAGCGGGGTTAGAGACGAGCACAGCCTTATCTCTTATCACTTGACAGGTCCAGTGCCTCTTATCAGGGTTGGGAAGCACGTGCTGCGGTTTCTTCCGCCCCGATTGAGACACAGACACGTCAACTATCTGATTTTGAGGAATTAAATGTTGTTAGTGCCAATGCAAGAGATACTGAGGATTCACCACCTCAGTCTCATGCTTTTGAGGAGTTTATAGTACACAAACATCTCACTTATTCTTCTAAATAAATAAATACAAAAAATTAAAAAGACGGTATTACCCATTAAGCCAGTGAGAACAATATCAGCACTGGTGGGAAAGGCTTACACACAATGTATCTGCTGCAAGCCTACCAGGCTGAATTGTTAGGAGATCATGATAAGGGTGGAGGTTGTTGTCCGAACGCAGTTTGTGATCTGCATCGGGCCACAGATTTGTCTCTCAGGGCTATGGCAGCACCTGGTGGCCACTGAGAAGCATTTATGGTTGAATCTGAGTAACATCAAGAGAAAATATAAAAACTTTCTTATTGATGCTCCTATTTTCCCTCTGGCCTCTTCGGCGATGCAGTTGGATTGGTTGTCGAGAGATTTCAGGAATCAGCTAAACAAGCAGCTGCATTCCAGAAACTCCTCACCCGCCGTACTCATATCTCCGGGGCTGTTGAGCGGGAGCAGCCCCAAACATCTAAGCAGAGCGTGGATTATCGTGCTCCCCCATCTAAATAATGGGGACACGGGAAGCGCGCTCAACCGCAGCCTTCGAAGTATAAAACGGATCTGAGGACCGTTATTATTATTTTTCCGAAAGCAGCGGGGAAGAAGTCCTGATGCCCGAGGGCTCAGGCCAATGAGGACCCCCCTCCCCCCTGAAGTGGAACGGTCAACACCTCATTTTACGGTGTCCGTCTCCCTTCGGTGTCCTCAGGGGACCGTTCTGCCAACCCTGCCACTTCGTGTGCTTCAGGGCGCAGCGGTCTCCGGTGAGCGCATATCTCAGGGTCCTCCCGAAAAAACGTAGTGGCCTTGGGATGCCTGCCCCCTCCAAGGAGGGTTTCAGAGTGGTCAGTTCAGATGCTTCCTGACGGTTCGCCGTTTCAGGACGTCGTTCTGACTGCACAACTACATATGAATCCAGAAACCAGTCTCGAGAGGCTGATACCGCTAGTAGAATTTTGACAGCGTGGAAACTTCTGCCAAATATATCTCATGGGGTCCTTTAGACTATAGAAAAAGGGTATCAATACAGTTCGGTTCTTGCTCGCCCAGGTTTATGGGGGTGTTGTCCACCAAGGTGGCCCCCCAGCAGGTTCTGGTAATGGAACAAGAAGTGAAAAGCTCTGTTAGAGAAAGGGGCCATAGAATGTTTGCCTCACTCCAACAGGAAAAATGGGTTTTACAGCCGATATTTTATAGTTTCAAAGAAGGATGGGGGGTTGCGTTCCATTTTAGATCTGAACGTCATGCAGCTCAAGTTCAAGATGTTAACTTTGAGACAAATCGTGCCACAGATCAGATCCGAGGACTGATTTGTCACGATAGATCTCAAGGACGCATACTTCCACATATCCATCTTTCCGTGTCACAGGACGTTCCTGAGGTTCGCTTTCGGGGGCAAAGCTTACCAATATCGGGTTCTTCCGTTCGGCCTAGCATTATCACCCCGCACATTTACAAAATGCATAGATGCAGCTCTGGCGCCTCTGCGTCTTCAGGGTATTCGCATATTGAACTACATCGGCGTTTGGTTAATTCTAGCTCAGTCGCATCAGTTGGCAGTTCGGCATCGAGATGTCGTTCTTGCCCACATGAAAGAATTGGGGTTACGGCTAAACGCCAAGAAGAGTGTGCTTTATCCACTACAGAGGACCACTTTTCTAGGCGTGGCATGGAACTCAACTTCGATGCAGGCGCGCCTGTCACCAGCACGTATAGAGTCCATCCTGTCGGCTGTGAAAAGTATAAGGCTAGGCCAGACATTCACTGTCAAACAGTTTCAGAGACTGTTAGGTCTTATGGCAGCAGCATCCAACGTGATGCCTTTTGGACTGCTGTACATGAGACCCATGCAGTGGTGGCTCAGGACCAAAGGGTTTTCCCCAAGGGGCAACCCTTTCAGCATTATCAAGGTCACGCGGCGATGCTTACGTGCCTTGGTAATGTGGAAGAAACCTTGGTTGGAGCTGGGAGCTTCATGTCGTCGCAAGATGCTTATGACAGAAGCTTCTCTCACGGGCGGCAGAGTGATCCTTGAGGGACTCTCAAGTCAGGTTCTGTGGAAGGACCATCATCTCTCATGGCACATCAACCGTCTGGAGATGTTGGCTGTATTTCTTGCTCTCAAGAATTTCCTAGCAGATCTCAGGGGCCACCATGTGCTCGTCCGCTCAGACATCATATCGGTGGTCTCCTACATAAATCACCAGGGGGATTTACGGTCACGGCCACTTTGCAAACTGGCATGCCAAATTCTCCTGTGGACCCAAGGGAAGTTGCTGTCTCTTCGAGCAGCTTACATCCCGAGGGTCCACAATGTAGGAGCAGACATCCTGTCGAGACAGGGGCTGAGGCCCGGGGAATGGAGGCTCCACTCCGAGGTGTTGGAGCTGATATGGAGGGAGTTCGGCCAGGCACAAGTGGATCTGTTTGCGTCTCAATAGACGTCTCACTGTCCACTTTGGTTTTCCCTCATGCATCCAGCTCCTCTCGAACTGGTCGCAATGGTACATACGTGGCCGAGGCTTTGTCTGTATGCTCTTTCCCCGATCGCTCTGCTCCCGGGAGTACCGGAGAGAGTTCCCCAGGACCAGGTTCTACTACTTCTCATTGCCCCGCGGTGGCCGGGCAGATTATGGTTCCCAGATATAATATCCCTCCTCGATGGGCCTCCTCTGGAGCTCTCCGTCAGGAGGAACCTTCTGTCCCAAGCAGGGGGCTCGATATTTCACCCCCAACCAGAACTGTGGAAACTGTGGGCTTGGCCTCTGAGGGGGCCCAGCTCATACACAGGTCTCTCAACCGAGGATGTTGAGACCATTCTCCACTCCAGATCTCCCTCCACGAGGATACTTTATGCCTTGAAGTGGAGAGTTTTCACTTCATGGTGTAGTGACCATCAGCTGGACCCAGTTAACTGCCCAGTTGGTACAGTGCTGGAGTTAATTCAAGAGCGGTTCACTTCAGGGCTAGCCCCGTCCACTTTAAAGGTTTATGTGGCGGCCATAAGTGCTTACCACATTCCTTTGGGTGGAATGTTATTGGGGAAAGAACCCCTTGTATCTCGTTTCCGTTAGATGCTGATGTCCACAGAGCTGCCCTGTGGCGCAAAAATGAACAGTTGTTCGTATGTTTTGGACTGCCTAACAAGGGGTCCCCTGCATCTAAGCAAAGGATGAGCAAGTGGGTGGTCGAGGCCATCTCACTTGCTTATGAGTCGGTCGGTCAGTCTTCTCTTATGGCTGTCCGGTCCCACTCGACCAGGAGTATGGCGGCCTCCAAGGCCCTTATATCAGGAGTTGCTCTCCAAGAGGTTTGTGATGCGGCAGGTTGGTCCTCACCGCACACATTCATCAGATTTTATTCTTTGGACCTGGACTCTACCCCAGGTTCCCAAGTGCTCTCGTCCTAGTGCTGCTCGTTAGATTTCAGACAGGACAGGCACTCGTCGCTATGGTGGTGTTATATTAACGTTCCCCAATAGCATCAAAATTGACGCAACAGAGTTCCCTTGAAAGGGAACGTTCGGTTACGGCTGTAACCTCGGTTCCCTGAAGAGGGAACGAACATTGCGTCCCCGGCCATATCTCCTTCGTGCCTGTAGGCGACTTGCTCAGACTTAAGCTAGTGACAGCTTCGTTTGGACAGGCTTTATAGCTTCCTGGTTCGTGACGTCACCCTCTCTGACGTCCCATTACACCTGGATTGATTTCACATGTGCTTCAAGACATATCACGCAAAGCGTTCCCCAATAGTGTCAAAATTGACGCAATATTCGTTCCTCAGGGAACGATTTTTAGTGGTTGCAAAGTAATTACTTATTCAAAAGATGTACCCACTAAGAGTAAGCAGTTTTCAGATGCAGCTCATCTATTTAAATCTATTTATTTTAACAAAGAAATGGCTCCAATACAATATCAGAACAGTTCACACATTTGTGTTTAAATATGCGAGACACAGGACAGAAGAGTGGGAAAAAAACACTCAAGGTTTAGAGTTGAAAAGTTGAACTTCTTTTAACTTGAGTGTCATATTTTTAGATTGCCACTGCAAAAGAAGTGAGCACAACCAGGGGAGTAGCCATCATTTCAAAAGTGGGGGGGACGGAATGTCTAGTGTTACACCTGTTATTTTTTTCAGTTAACCCTTGTCTAATTGAAAGGTTTTATTTTTAATCATACATTTTTGCTTAATATGCTTTATGATTATATTATTATATATGATTATAAAACATAAGGAAATAAAGAGAGAAAAAGAAAGAGAGAAAAAAGAAAGAGAAAGAAAGAAAGAAAGACAACAGCTTGTAACTGGGACAGTACCCTTAAAAGGACATCTTTGTACCTTATTTACCCCAAAAAAGTTTCATAGTTGTACATTAAGGTACATATTTGTATTCTAAGGTACTAATGTGCACCTTTTTTGAGTATACAGGTGCTGGTCATATAATTAGAATATCATCAAAAAGTTGATTTATTTCACAAATTCCATTCAAAAAGTGAAACTTGTATAATGTATACATTCATTCCACACAGACTGATATAGTCCAAGTGTTTATTTCTTTTAATTTTGATGAATATAAGTGACAACTAATGAAAACCCCAAATTCAGTATCTCAGAAAATTAGAATATTACTTAAGACCAATACAAAGAAAGGATTTTTAGAAATCTTGGCCAACTGAAAAGTATGAGCATGTACAGCACTCAATACATAGTTGGGGCTCCTTTTGCCTGAATTACTGCAGCAATGCGGCGTGGCATGGAGTCGATCAGTCTGTGGCACTGCTCAGGTGTTATGAGAGCCCAGGTTGCTCTGATAGTGGTCTTCAGCTCTTCTGCATTGTTGGGTCTGGCATATCGCATCTTCCTCTTCACAATACCCCATAGATTTTCTATGGGGTTAAGGTCAGGCGAGTTTGCTGGCCAATTAAGAACAGGGATACCATGGTCCTTAAACCAGGTACTGGTAGCTTTGGCACTGTGTGCAGGTGCCAAGTCCTGTTGGAAAATGAAATCTGCGTCTCCATAAAGTTGGTCAGCAGCAGGAAGCATGAAGTGCTCTAAAACTTCCTGGTATACGGCTGTGTTGACCTTGGACCTCAGAAAACACAGTGGACCAACACCAGCAGATGACATGGCACCCCAAACCATCACTGACTGTGGAAACTTTACACTGGACCTCAAGCAACGTGGATTCTGTGCCTCTCCTCTCTCCTCCTTCCTCCAGACTCTGGGACCCTGATTTCCAAAGGAAATGCAAAATTTACTTTCATCAGAGAACATAACTTTGGACCACTCAGCAGCAGTCCAGTCCTTTTTGTCTTTAGCCCAGGTGAGACGCTTCTGACGCTGTCTGTTGTTCAAGAGTGGCTTGACACAAGGAATGCGACAGCTGAAACCCATGTCTTGCATACGTCTGTGTGTAGTGGTTCTTGAAGCACTGACTCCAGCTGCAGTCCACTCTTTGTGAATCTCCCCCACATTTTTGAATGGGTTTTGTTTCACAATCCTGTCCAGGGTGCGGTTATCCCTATTGCTTGTACACTTTTTTCTATCACATCTTTTCCTTCCTTCGCCTCTCTATTAATGTGCTTGGACACAGAGCTCTGTGAACAGCCAGCCTCTTTTGCAATGACCTTTTGTGTCTTGCCCTCCTTGTGCAAGGTGTCAATGGTCGTCTTTTGGACAACTGTCAAGTCAGCAGTCTTCCCCATGATTGTGTAGCCTACAGAACTAGACTGAGAGACCATTTAAAGGCCTTTGCAGGTGTTTTGAGTTAATTAGCTGATTAGAGTGTGGCACCAGGTGTCTTCAATATTGAACCTTTTCACAATATTCTAATTTTCTGAGATACTGAATTTGGGGTTTTCATTAGTTGTCACTTATAATCATCAAAATTAAAAGAAATAAACACTTGAAATATATCAGTCTGTGTGTAATGAATGTATACATTATACAAGTTTCACTTTTTGAATGGAATTTGTGAAATAAATCAACTTTTTGATGATATTCTAATTATATGACCAGCACCTGTATAGTTACAAAGATGTCCTTATAAGGTTACTATTGTTTACATATTTCAAATTGTATTTTGTGTATGTTGTATGTACAGTACATGGCACACAGTAATGGATACTTGCACATTCACATACTACTTTATTCTGTTCTGTTCTATTATACAGTTCATGTTTCAGGAATTAACTGCACCCTCAGTGAAGCCCTGTGCAATTCTGGATACTGTTCCAATAGACCACCATCAGACTCTCCTGTCAATAGTACCTTTTCAAGAGCACTGATCGTAAGCAGACCCTCTTGCTCAAAATCTTTCTTGAGGTTCAAGGTTCAAGTGTTCAAGGTTTTTTTATTCGTCACATACTCAATTATACAGAATATAATCAGTAGTGAAATGTAAGTCAGGTCAGGTCTGCTCAATGGACAGTGCAAAATATGTAACACAACACAAGATAATATATATAAATATAGGTAAAAATAATAAATAAAAAAAATAAGAAGGAAAAAATAAAGAGTAAAATGTGAAATACTGTATACTGTGGACTTACTAAATAATAATATAAACAGGGATGAGCAAGAGTAATGTGCAAACAGGTTGTACCAGGTATATACACATAGCAGCAATATGGATGATGGAGAATAGTGAATGTTTTACAGTTTATTAAATTGAGTCTTGTAAATGTTATTAGACCGAGTTTGAGTTTAGGAGCCTGATGGCCTGAGGTAAGAAGCTCCTCCTAAGTCTCTCAGTTTTTGCCATCATGCTCCTGAAGCGCTTGCCAGATGGCAGTAGAATGAAAAGACGGTCACCAGGGTGATTTGAGTCTTTGATGATTTTAGCAGCTCTGCTTTTGCAGCGTTTGAGGTAGATGTCCTGCAGAGAGGGGAGAGCAGACCCTGAGATGCGCTCAGCTAAGTGCACGACTCTCTGCAGAGCTTTGCAGTCCTGATTTGAGACGTTACCATACCACACTGAGATGCACTGAGTCAATACACTTTCTATGGCCCCTGAATAGAAAGTTTTCAGGATTGCTGGTGATACCCTGAATTTCCTCAGCTGTCATAGATGATACAGTCTTTGCCTCGCTTTTTTGACCTGTGTTTGAATGTGTACAGTCCAAGTCAGGTCCTCTGAGATGTTTATCCCTATGCCCAATGCTCCCTGTTCTGTCTATAAAAAGTACAAATTAGTCTGATTAGTCTATGTTAAAAGGTATAAGAAATATCTTATCATAGACAATGGTGTAAATAATCTGTCCTTACCTCTGAAGCCTCATTGAAACTTTCTGCCTCATTCACTCTCAACTCTGAATTCACTTCTGCCTCTGTCTAAATAAAGTAGTGTTTGAAACATGTACATACAGGGAATAGTGACATACAGAAGAAAATAACTAATTAAGTGCACTGCTGGACAATAACCAACCTAATAAACAGCCAATATGCAAGCTGATAATTACCTACTGTAGTTAAAAATGATAGCTGAGAAGTTGTTCATCATACTAATGTTAATTTTTTTTTCTATATTTTACCAATTATGTGTTTTTTATCATTCGTCCATATATAATCCTTCAAACACTTGTGTATTAATAGATTTGAATGAATGAATGAATGAATGAATGATGCATTTATATAGCGCTTTATTGTTTATTGCTGAACACCCAAAGCGCTTTACAATCATGTGGGGTGTCTCTCCTCAATTGATTTGATACAATGTAAAAACAGACAGGTGTTAAAAGCCACGTACTATATCTGTTCTTCTCACCTGTGAAGTTTCTTTTTCTTGTGTGTCATCCTTATTCTGCCCTGACAAACCTATGCTGTCTGTTTCTTGTTCATTCTTGACAACAAATAAAAACGTAAAATTTGTGCAATAATGAAAGAGCACCCCTAAATTAAGATCGTTCCTATATCGGATCGTCAATGTAGAATTGTTAAACATGTCACAACGCTGTAAAATCTAAGTTCAACATTATATGAAGTTCCTAAACGTAAATTAGGGAGGAGCGAGCCCATCTAATCATTCAATCAACAGCCAGGGTATATAAGCAGCTGCTTAACTCTCTCTAGTCCCAGCTGTTTCAGCAACATCCTGTAGTGTTGTTCAGAACCAGGCCAAACATACCGGACCTCCAGCTTTTCCTACAGATGACAAACTTTTCTCTTGTACCGAAACTCCATCAGTCGCAAAACCAAGAGACTCCCTCTGAGCAGTTCGGTCGCAAATCCAGCGCTCATTCAAACCAAGCTCCAGAAGACTACTCTCTCCTCCACCTTCAAGATCACCAGCGATAACTGCGCTTCGTCCATCTCTTCATCCTGCTGCCGCCATTCCTCCGATATCAAAACAATCAGCGTTCAGCGCGCTAATCCAGAGGCCGCGGCAAAGACAAGGGGGGAAAAACTACAGCTGCAACGTACTTCCTCGTCCGCCAGCCTTTTCCATCCGGTCAACAACAGCGGCCCCAAAAACAGTTACGCAGTCTCTCCAGCGCTCATGAGTTCTCTCATACAGGCCTATCCACTTCCAAGTATCCTTTAACATCAAAGCTTCTTGAGTGTGCTAAATCAAGCTTAACACAAAGCTTTTATTTTCCATTTTATAACATGTTTACCCTGATTTTATCTATTAAGGTTGGCCGCATGACTTTCACCTTGGATAATGCTTTATTTTTATCCAGGGATGATTGTTTAATAGCAGCTACACAATGTTTGCTTTCGTTCGTGGAACAATAGGACCATGACCGATGGTAATATAATCTCATTGAGCTGTTTCATGTTTTCTGCAGGCTACTTTACTTCAGATGACCCTACTTCGAATCAGATGACGTCGTTCAAGTGATCTTATTCAAAGTCCCTTTCTATGGACTGTTTCAACGGCAACAACACAAACAAACGTTACTGCGCATGCGCGCGTTTGTGGCCTTAACTTAACTTCCAGTAGACATCCAAATAGAATCAATAACAACAGCTAAGTCCCTCCGGAGTAGATAATTTTTCATCCAAATGTTTGCTACGTAAATCAGACGGACTGAATGCAGCAATAACACTTGGACGCTTATTAAAATGTCCCTGCCGGAGGTAGACGCTTTAAAGTGGGAGAAATCGATAGAGGTTCGATAACAAGCTAAATATGTTTGCTACATAAATCAGACGGACTGAGATGCAGCGATAACTACTTGGACAGACTTATTAAAATGCAAATTTACTCTCTGCCAGCAGGAGACGCTTTAAAGTGGGAGCTAACGATAGAGGTTTCCCCAGTAACGGCTGCCGGGCTGTAAGCTGAGCTTACAAACTCTGCTTTATCAGGCACTCAACATGCAAGATGAAATACAAATCACATCGAACATTTTCTAAAGACAGTGTTCCTTCAGAAATGCAGTGATAAAAATACCCGCGCTTCGAATTGATTTTTAAACATGCATTACGTGCTCATGCTTATTCAACAAAGGCTTTTGGAAAATCGGTCAGTTTTGATATCGCCACAAATAAACGTATGTGAAACACATCCCACAGCACAACAACCTGAGCCCAACATCATTACTCTTTAAACAAATACAGACTGGAGGTTTGATGAAACGTCTATAGAACCCTAGATGCCATGTTCAATTTGGCTTTCTTCGGCTTCCTCACAGAGTCTCCGAATTCACCACCAACTCAAACTAAACCGACCGAAACACGGCCATTCAATCTTCATTTTCGCAATGGTGGAGGGGGGCCAGCAACCAGCCTGGCACATTGTGGCACATTCATTTAAATATAAAAATGTGGTTGACTATAAAATACTAGACTATTCTAGTGCCTGAAACACAGTTGAATACAGTGAATTTCTACTTAATTGTAATTTAGATATTTGTGAATTATTGTATCACGTAATACGACAATCTTTGTATTATTCCCCACCTCCAGGTATTTTAATAAAGGGGTTGACTTTATAGCTTTATCGCTCTGTCAATTTGGTTCTGGTTCTCAAAATCCCCCAAAACGTGTTCTCCAACATTACATACTCATGGATGAGACATGCAGTTAATGATAGGAATGTGAAAAAACAACAGCCAGAATGCCAGAATGTAAAATTAGTTGTTTTACGTATTTAAATGGTTTCATTTTCGTTTGTACTTTTAAAATGAATGAAAAATAGCGCATAAGTGTATTGTGCTCACATTTACTTGTGCATTAAATTAAAATACATATCAGCTTGTGCCTTATTGTGATCTGCAATTGCAGGATAGCCTATATTTTAGTATGCATTTGAGAGACGTTCTGAAATGTAATGCATACATACATGCATGCGCAGTTTGCAGCTTTAATGACTTAACTGACGACAGCACTGCGTCGTATGCTCATAGTTTCTTGTGCGCTTATTTATAACACCGCGATCAGAGCGTGCGCCGTGAGCACTGTGAAGGCTGACAGGACAGGGAAGTTTGTATTATTGACATATAGCCTAACAGCATCTCATTTCTCTACTGAAGCTCGTTTGGCTGGTGTACCGTTTCCGCGCTCATTTGACTCGCGCCTGGCACTGAGGCAAAGCTGAAGCACGCGTCTGAAAAGTCTTGTTTGATGTGGATGCAAAACTGAGCAGGGTGGCCAAGTTTAGATCAGGTGCCCGTCTGCTTCAGATGTGTGAGCGGAAAACTTCTCACACAGTGCTCGACTGTTACTCCTACAATCCTGAGCATCTTATATGCTCGCCTTGTGCCTTCAAGCAGTCCTTATATCAAGTCCTGATACGTGAGTTTGAACGAGAATGCACGCGTTGGCTGTAATGCATAGACGGACATCATGTGAAATGTGGACAGTGCCAAAATAAAGGTGACTTTTTATACTACAGATATCTATATTTTAAGCGTGGCATCGATGCATCATACCGTCACACATCGTATCGATATATTGATGAATCGTTACACCCCTAGCAGCCATTTCAGCAGCCCAGAGAGTTCTTTTCCGAACACCAAAATTAAATGTTGGGTCGATGGACCTAAAAGTTTGTAAAAGTTCCTATACCTTTGAATCTCATGCTTGAGCTGATCTCGCCATGGCGGCACATATAATAAAATTGGATCGATACAGAGAAGATTAGCATGGCCCCTGCGAAAGGATGACATGCGAATCCATGAAGTGCTCCATCTTTTCAGGGGCGGCCGTGGCCTAATATATGGAGCGTTGGACTTTTGGCCCGGGGTTGTGGGTTCGAGTCTGTGCTCCGGCAGAAATTGTCCACGACTGGGGTGAGACCCTTGGGCGGGGAGCTGAACCCCCAACTGCTCTCCGGGTGCCGCATCGTCGGCTGCCCGCTGCTCCGTGTGTGTGTGCACTTGGATGGGTTGAATGCAGAGAACACATTTTGCTGCTGATTAAACTCTGTATAATTGCGTATGTGACAAATTAAAAAATTCTTCTTCTTCCATCACATTAGACAAGTTCACCAATCACTAGCATCCCTCCGAGTCTGAACTGCTTCCCACTAATATTCCGCATTCCCCCGCTTACCTAGTCCCGCTGGGCTCCTTTTTCATCTGGATGCAGTGAGAGCTCTCCCTTTTCGTATTGGCGGGAGCTACCACTCCTGGAGTGGGCTCTCTCATTCGAATTGCTGCATGGGCTCCCTCATTGCTGTGTGGGCTCCCTCAATGGGAGATACCATCCAGGCTCTCCCGTTCGAGTCGCAGTGTGGGCTCTCCCGTTTTGATGGCAGAATGAGATCTCCCTTGATTCCTATAGGGAGCTCTCTCCTTCAAAACGCGTGGGAGCTCTCTCGATCGAATCACAGTGTGAGCTTTCCGTTCGGGCGCAGTGGGGGCTCTCCCTTTCTGAATCGCCGTGTGATCCTCCATGTTATTAACCATGAAGGCTCTCCCGTTCGGATTGCAGTGTGAGCCCTCCCATCCGAACAAGTGGACTGGAGGTACCAGGTTCGTCCGTCCCTCGGGTGCAGTGGGCCCTCATGTCCTTACGCCTTCTAAACCCTCGTTTCGGAAGCATGGTAATCCTACGTTTATCTGTACTCCGTAGGCTGCCTCTTTCTGTGGTGGTGGGGGTATGCTTTGGACGTCAGCGGCCCGTTTCCCCTCAGGACCAAGGGCACCCTGCCCCATCCGTGACATCTGGGGCCCCTTGCTATTTGACTTCATAGGGCTCCATGGCGCAGATGTGCGGCGGGGTGTTCTCCAGCCCCGCACTCAAACCTCCAGTCCCGAGATACTCCCGCAGGAGTAATTCCAGAAAGTCACTGCCGCAGCAGTGCAGTGGCGAGACGCACCCTAATTAAACTTCCAAGCACAGGTATCTCACCAACATCCTTTCATAGCTTAAATTTCACATCTTTTGGGAGGGTATCACCATCAGTCTTCAAATATTTGGGTATCCCGGATACCTAAATCTTCAAATATCTCATTCAGCCTTTGTCCAACTTGCTGTCCCAATTTATTCTGCTCTTTTGGGGGGTATATCAGAGCTCGAGTCGAAGCTGCTTCATCGAGCCCCTCATCAGCAGACAGCAAGCCAAATAAGTTTACTCGATTACCTAATGATTATATGGGCAAACAAACTCGTTAAATGAAGTTCCTAAACGTAAGTTTGGGAGGAGCGAGCTCATCTAATCATTCAATCAACAGCCAGAGTATATAAGCAGCTGCTTACCTCTCTCTAGTCCCAGCTGTTTCAGCATCCCTCCACCTCCCCAATCTCCCTCTCCTTCTTAGGTACCTTGCCCTTCGTAATCACTTTTTATCAAGTCTCTGGGGGGGGTATATCAGAGATCGAGCCGAAGCTGCTTCATCGAGCCCCTCATCAGCGGACAGCAAGCCAAATAAGTTTACTCGATTACCTAATGATTATATGGGCAAACTAACTCGTTAACTTTATTCTTATTTGAAGGGTTCTGATAACATACAGTGCTCAGCGTAAATGAGTACACCCCCTTTGAAAAGTAACATTTTAAACAATATCTCAATGAACACAAAAACATTTTCCAAAATGTTGACAAGACTAAGTTTTATATAACATCTGTTTAACTTATAACATGAAAGTAAGGTTAATAATATAACTTAGAGAACAAAATTTTCAGTTTTACTCAAATTAGGGTGATGCAAAAATGAGTACACCCCACTGAAAGTCTCTGGAGCAAAGCTAAATTTTAGACTACTACTAATTTAACAATAATTCAACCACAGGTGAGTCTAATTATTCATTACACAGCAGGCAGTTGACTATAAAGGGTGTTACTTAAAGAAAACTTTACTTATCAGTCAGAATACTGTAGCAAAAGTGGTACACACATTTAAAATAGATGGAACTGCAACCATCTCACAGAGACGTCCAGGTCGTCCATGGAAGTTAACACCTCGTCAGGAGCGTCTTCTGATGAGAAGGGTTGAAGAAAATCGACATGCAAGTTCACTGCAGTTATCTAAAGAAGTAGAAAGCCAAACTGGGGTGACTATTTCCCGTGACACAATACGGCATACACTGCAGAGGAATGGCATGCATGTGTGCCGTCCACGAAGAAGCCTCTCCTAAAGCCAGGCACAAAAAAGCCCGCCTAGAGTTTGCCAGGACCCATGCTGACAAAGATGAAGACTACTGGGACTCTATACTCTGGAGTGATGAGACCAAGATAAATGGTTTTGGAACTGATGGCTTCAAAACTGTATGGCGTCGCAAAGGTGAGGAATACAAAGAAAAATGCATGGTGCCTACAGTGAAACATGGTGGTGGCAGTGTCCTTATGTGGGGCTGCATGAGTGCTGCTGGTGTCGGGGAGCTGCATTTCATTGATGGCATCATGAATTCACAAATGTACTGCTCTATACTGAAAGAGAAGATGCTACCATCACTCCGTGCCCTTGGTCGTCGTGCACTTTTCCAACATGACAATGATCCTAAACACACATCTAAGGCCACTGTTGGATTTCTGAAGAAGAACAGGGTGAAAGTGATTCAGTGGCCAAGTATGTCTCCTGATCTGAAACCAATCGAACACCTATGGGGAATTCTGAAGAGACAAGTTGAGCATCACTCTCCATCCAGCATCCAATCTCTAAAAGAGGTCATTCTTGAAGAATGGAAAAAGATAGATCTGGCAAAATGTCGCCAACTTGTTAATTCCATGCCTAGAAGACTTGGTGCTGTCATTAAAAATCATGGACGCCATACAAAGTACTAGATTTAGTAGTTTTTGTTGTGGGGTGTACTCATTTTTGCATCACCCTAATTTGAGTAAAACTGAAAATTTTGTTCTCTAAGTTATATTATTAACCTTACTTTCATGTTATAAGTTAAAGGTCTTCCGGTGGCGCTGCTGAGTTCAGACTCCTGTGAATTAGCTCCACTCAAAACACTTTTGGACATTGGACACTGCTGCACTAACCTGATTCAGGACACTTTATCCACGGATCCAGCGTGGCCATTGGAGATACTTCGGAGCACCGAGGTTAACAATGACCACCTGAAGAACCGCAGGAGGTGAAAGAAACACCGTGGGAAACGTGCTGGAATTCGTAACAGACTGAGGGTAAGGGCTCACAGTCCTCCTCTTCCGAGTATTCTGCTCACGAATGTCCAATCCTTGGAGAATAAGATGGACGATCTTAGAGCCAGGATTAGTTTCCAATGGGACATTAGGGACTGTAACATCCTTTGTTTGACCGAAACATGGCTCATGCCGACGGTCCCGGACACCGTTGTAACGCCGTCTGATAACTTCTCTGTTTTACGGATGGACAGAACAGCCGAGGCCGGAAAAACCAAAGGTGGTGGAGTGTGTTTCATGATCAATAAGAAATGGTGTGACCCCAGAAATATCTCCATTCTGTCGTGTTCCTGCTCGCCTCACCTGGAACATCTCTCCATTATCTGCCGCCCATTCTATCTGCCCCGGGAATTTTCATCAATCGTCGTTTCGTCTGTCTACATACCACCCCAGGCAGATACTAGCTTGGCTTTGTCCAATCTCCACGATGAGCTCAGCGGATATATCAACAAACATCCTGACGCTGCATGTATCATCGCGGGGGACTTTAACAAAGCCAACCTCAAGAAGGTCATGCCGAACTTTCACCAGTATATATCCTGTCCAACCAGAGGACGGAATATACTCGATCATTGCTACACTCCGCTCAAAAATGCCTACAAAGCCCACTCACTGCCGGCTTTTGGAAAATCGGACCATGCCGCCATTTTCCTCACACCGGAATACAAACAACGGATAGTTCAGGCTCCCCCGGTGGAGAGGGAAGTGACGCGCTGGTCCTCCCACTCTGAAGCTATGCTACAGGCGTCTCTTGATGACATCGACTGGGACATGTTCCGGGCGAGTTCATCTGACGTCAGCGAATTCACGGATGTAGCATTAAGCTTTATCAACACGCTATCCGAACAGGCCACTGAAACGGTAACAATAAAGACTTTCTTAAATCAGAAACCGTGGGTGGACAAAACAATCCGTGATGCGGTTAACCATCGCACTGCCGCATACAACGCCGGTATTTTGTCAGGAAACATGCATGAGTACAAAGCATAGTGCTACGCTCTCCGACGGGCAGTTAGAGCCGCTAAACGCCGGTACAAGGAGAAAATTGAGTCACATTTCCAGCTCAATGACTCTCAACGCATGTGGCAGGGACTGAAGACCATCTGTTCCTCTGGAAACAACTCCTCTGCAGAGGTGAGAGCAGATCCGTTGCTGGCCGAAGATCTAAAAACCTTCTACGGCCGCTTTGAATGCAATGGCGGCGCGACTCTGTCTATCAGCGCGTCAGGAAGCAGCGGACAGAGCAGCGAGCATGTATTCACCGTGTCGGAGGATGAGGCTCGGAGAGAACTAAGGAGAGTGAACGTCAGGAAAGCAGCAGGACCTGATGGGATTACTGGCCGCGTTCTGAGGTCCTGTGCTGATCAGCTTGCTGGGTTGTTTACATCCATATTTAATGAGTCCCTCGCTACCTCTGTTGTTCCCACCTCCTTTAAAAAATCTGTCATAATCCCTGTGCCTAAGAACAGTAAACCCTCTTGCCTGAATGACTACCGTCCAGTTGCCCTCACATCGACAGTCATGAAGATTTTTGAGAGACTTCTAAAGAAACACATTTCCTCCTCCATCCCTGCTACTTTGGATCCTCTTCAGTTTGCCTATCGGCCAAATAGGTCTACTGATGATGCCATCTCTCAGGTCCTGCACTCTTCCCTCACACACATTGACAGCAAAAATGGCAACTATGTAAGACTGCTATTCATTGACTATAGCTCAGCCTTTAATACTATAGTCCCCACCAAGCTGGCTGTTAAACTCTCAGACCTCGGCATAACCTCTTCACTTTGTGACTGGATTCAAGACTTCCTCACCGCCAGACCACAAGTGGTGAAAGTCGGCCAGTTCACCTCCAACTCCATCACCCTGAACGTAGGAGCCCCACAGGGCTGTGTCCTGAGCCCCCTGCTCTACTCTCTATACACCCACGACTGCATGTCCTCTCACAGCTCCAATTCTATAATTAAATTTGCTGATGATACTGTGGTTCTGGGCCTCATTAACAACAATGATGAGGCCGCATACTTGGATGAGGTAGAGAGACTCACATCATGGTGCCAGGACAACTGTCTCTCTCTGAACGTGAGTAAAACTAAAGAGCTGATCGTGGACTTCAGGAAGAGACAGCAGCGGCCCTACACTCCTCTCATGATCAGTGGGACCCCTGTGGAGAGAGTGAGGAGCTTCAAGTACCTCGGTGTAAACATCTCCGAGGACCTGACATGGACTACACACATTCAGACTCAGGTTAAGAAAGCCGCAAAGACTGTACCATCTGCGACAGCTGAGGAAATTCACATTCAGTCAGGTCACCAACAATCCTGCCAGGCAACTTTCTACTTACCATCTGCGAAGCTGAGGAAATGACTCAGTGCATCTCAGTGTGGTCAGGGGCCGCCGTGTACTGACTGCAAAGCTCTACAGGTTAGTGCGCTTAGCTGAAACCAGGACTGCAAAGCTCCCTCAGAGAGTTCAGGCATCTAGCTGCTGCGCATCTCAGCAGAGCTGCTAAAATCATCAAAGGACTCAAACCTGCCGGCAGAGCTGCTAAAATCTGCCATCTCAAAGCCACCCCGGTAACCATCTTTTCTTTTACTGCCATCTGGCAAGCGCTTCTGGAGCATGAGCTGAAACTGAGAAGCTTCACATTCATTCACACAACACAAGACTCATTATTCAAACATTCATAACATCATCATCTCGTAACTGTATTGCACCCGTACATGCGTATTGCTGCTATGTGTACATACCCGGTTCAACCCGTTTGCACATCCCTCTCATCCCTCCTGTTCATATTACTATTTATTAAGTCCCAGTACACTGTTTTGCACATCTTATTGTTTTTGCACATCTTATTTGTTTTGCACTTTTTATTCCATTGCACATTTTACTCTTTATTTCTTTTTTTTTCTTATTTCTTTTTTTTTTACTTTACCTATATATATATATATATATATATATATATGCTTTTGTGTTGTGTAACTTTGATTTAATTTTTTATTTTATTCTTTGCACTGTCCACTGAGCGGACCTGATTTGACTTACATTTCACTTCTGATTATACCCTGTATAATTTATTATGTGGCAAATAAAGAAACCTTGAACCTTGAACCTTGAAACAGATGTTATATAAAACTTAGTCTTGTCAACATTTTGGAAAATGTTTTTGTGTTCATTGAGATATTGTTTAAAATGTTACTTTTCAAAGGGGGTATACTCATTTACACTGAGCACTGTACATAAGTGTTCAAATTAAAGGCGTTACAAAAGAGTTACGGAAAATTACACTGAAAAAAAAGTGCATGTTTGTCCATGCAGCTTTTTTTCTACATATAATTAACACCAAAACTGGCTAATTATTCAACAAGAGCAATAGGCAGTCACTCAACATTGTGCAACATTATTCGGATACCACATGCCAACTTACGCTGCTTGACTTTTTTGTACAAAAGGAGTGAAGAGTTATTTGCCGCTTTGAACTCATCGCGACCTCTATGAATGTTGGATACAGCGCGGGACCGCAGGAGCGAGCTAGGGCGTGTCATGACGTGACAAACTGAGTGACTGATTGCCATGGAAACGTAAACGTTATGTATAGACTATCTTGTCTCTTTGAATTTTAAAAAATTCTGCATTTATATACATTGCTCCATTAAAACCTCAACATGTAGAGAACACAACTGTCAAATGAAAAAGTGTGGGGGACGAATTTACTTTTTATAAAAAGTGGGGACACGTCCCCCGCGTAATCTACGCCCCTGAGCACAACAGTTAAACACATTTGTCTAACACATGTTTACACAGAAAAACAATGGAACATATTCAGTGTGATGCTTAGCATAGGGCAATGTTTAACAGCAAGCACTGTGCCTTGTCAATTGAATTTGAGCACTATGTATGGTATTTGGGGTCTGTTTTGCATTGTGTGCTTCACAGTACTCGTGTAGTACCTGCAGGCTCCCTCAGGTCTTAAGGGTGTCGACCCCTCCTTTGCACCAGTGATGGGTGGCATGCTGGTGGGACAGCTGTAATTTATGTGATCCCCTGTAATTTCCTGTTACTTTCTGAAGTGGTAGCGGGGTGGAGTCAGTGGAGGAGGTTGAAGGACCCTTCCCAGTTTGACCTCTCTCTACTTCACGCATCGTTGTATATTAGTATACAACATATACTGTGGAGGGAGTGCACATTAAAGAGGTCAAAGGTCAAGACAGCCATCCCTTGTAAATTGGAAAGTGTGTATTAATATTCGGACAAAATGCATGTTGTGATTTTGGCCAAAATAGGCAATAGACATAATACAGTCCAAAACAAAAATAGTGCACAATCAGCAAAGTATTTCAACAAAATAAAATAGTTAAAAAGAATAAATATAATGATGGTTCTGGTTCTGGAATTGACTTCAAAGATAAGAAAATTAATTAATATTGGCTAAAAATTCTGAATGAAAAAAATAATCTGAATGAAAGCATTCCAGAAATCACAAATATGAGCAAATCTAATTCACACATACACAAAGTAAATCGACTACAGACGTAGGATTTAGATGCAAAAACTACATCAGTTTTAACAAATCTTTGCTCAAAAGGTTGATAAAAATTAAAGATTATGATGTTTACTTGTAATGTATACATAAACTTAGTAGTTTAAACTGTGAATATGCTAAAAAAATGTATCATCCAATGGAATTTAAAATCTATTCTTTCATAGCATGCACGTTTGATGGAGGTGGCAGAAAATAATTCACTGTGAACTAATCAAGTGTGATTACAACTGAGCCAAGAGTCTGACTTAGGTGTTGTACTGTATATACAAACAACCTCTGCCATCAAGCATTCATAAATTGCTAATTTATTCTTAATGTATTCTTAATCAGCAGTCTAACCACACTTTGATTTCATTTCATATTATGAACAATTATTAGCAGCTAAAAGTGGTCTGATCAGTATGGGGACATACTTAAAAACAAGACATTTTAAAACATGCAGATTGCTCTTTTTTGTGATGCATTTTAACTTTGCTCTTTTTGTGAATACAAAAATCAATCAACTTCTTTATATTTGCAGCCAGACAAAAAAGTTTCTATTGAAGGATAAGTAGAGATATTTTAACTTTTTAAGGTAATATATAAAAATATAATCATTGCAACAACAACAAAACACTATGAATTAAACTAAATCTTACTTTTAAAAGTTTGGAGTAAATAAATTAATACTTTTATTCATCGAGGTTGATCAAAAGGGAGAGTAAGGACATTTATAATGTTACAATTCTTTTTTATTTAAAATAAATGCTATTCTTTTGAACTTTATATTTATCAAGATATCATATATATATATTATGGTTTCCACAAAAATATTAAACAGTACAACTGTTTCAACATTATGAATAATATAAAATGTTTCTTGAGCATCTGGGTCCGTATTCACAAAACATCTTAAGGCTAAAAGAAGCTCCCAACTTGCCGATTTAGGAGAACATTTTAAAAATAGTGGGCATATAAGTCCTACATTTAGGACTCCTAAATTGTAAACTCATAAACTCTGCAGGACACTGGCCCTCCAGGACCGAGTTTGGACACCCCTGGTATAGAATATTTAAATTTGAGTTTCAATAAATGACCATCCCTACAGTATAAATTCCAGGTATCTCTTGTTCTTTGAAACCACAATAATGGGGAAGACTGCTGACTAGGCAGTGGTCCAGAAGACAATCATTGACACCTTCCACAAAGAGGGTAAGTCACAGAGGGTCATTACTGAAAGGTGTAGCTCTTTACAGAGTGCTGTGTCAAAGCATATTAAATGCAAAGTTGACTGGAAATTTTAACCAAGATGGTGGCGCGTTTGGATGCAGTGGCTACTATGGGTCCTAAAAACTGTGTTTTTATGTCTGTTAGTCTCGTCTCCTCATCTTCAAACTGTCTCACTTTATCGCAAAATCATCAGATAAACAATCGGAAACACATCTATGATCACCAGAGCCTTCTGGAAATCGGCAGTGTGTTCAAACATCAGCTTTTGCCGGTGACTACTGAGAAGCTACAAGGCCTCTGTCAGCTGCTCAAGCCAAACCCCGAGACCGCGGCCTCGCCTACTGATGCCACCCGCACAAACTGTCAACGCTGACGGTATGAGAGGGGACAGGAACGCGGCAAGCGTGGAGGTATTCGAGCTAGGCTAAGGGCTAACCCCACTAGACCAGCGATTCCATCACTTAATTCAACTCAGTCGGTCTACACAGCATGAGACAAAGGATTGTTGTGTGTTTGTTTTCACTGAAACATGGCTAAACGACAACATCCCGGACTCCGCCATTCAGCTGCATGGACTAACCTGCTGCCAAGCGGACAGAGATTCATCACTGTCTGGTAAGACTCGTGGGGGCGGCTTATGTGTGTATATCAACAAAGAATGGTGTAACAATGCTGCGGTATTATCAAAACACTGTTCATCGTTAGTGAAGTTTATGGTTGTGAAGTGTCCACCATTCTATCTGCCGCGGGAGTTCACGGCCATTGTTATTGTCGCTGTGTACATTCCCCCGTGTGCAAACGCTAAGGATGCTCTTCATGAACTGTACAGCTCCATCAGCGAACAACAAACTAATAACCCTGACGGCTTTTTCATCATAGTCGGTGACTTCTACCATGCTAACTTAAAGACAAATTTGTCAAAGTTTTCTACCAACATGTGAACTTTGCAACAAGGGAAAACAACACACAAGACTTTGTTTATACAACAGGGAAAAACGCATACAAAGCTGAAACCCGCACCAATCTCGGGTACTCGGAACACATCTCTGTTATGCTAATTCCAGCATACAGACCACTTTTCAAATTTGCCAAAACAGTTCAAAAGTAGATCACGATATGGCTAGACAATGCTACTTTAGCACTGCATGACTGCTTCCAGGACACAGACACACAGATGTTTAAAGACACGGCCACCTATAACAACCACACAGACCTGCAGGAGTACACTGAAACTGTCACTACTTACATCAAAAAAGTGCAGTGATGATTTGACAGTCACCAAGACCATCCCCACACGTGCAAACCAGAAGCCATGGATGATATCAGAGGTTTGTGGGCTGCTAAAGACCAGAGATAAAGCTTTCAGATCAGGAGATAAAGCAGCCTTCAAAACAGCAAGAGACAATCTGTCCTGTGGCATCAAAAATATGAAACGGTCATTTGCTAAAAAATAAATAATCACTTCACAGACAGTAGAGACACACGGCCATTCAGACCATCACTGACTATAAGCCCCCACCACAGGCCTGTGATGACGACACATCCCTCCAAGATGCACTCAACCACTTTTAGTCACGGTTTGAAATGCAGAATGACACCCCTGCACAAAAACTGCCCACACATCCCAACGACCAGGCGCTTTGTCTGTCTTTCTCCAACCAACGTAAGGAAGACCCTAACCCACGTAAGGCTGCAGGTCCTGACTACACACCTGGCCATGTACTGAAAGACTGTGCTGAACAGCTGACAGATGTCCTATCGGATATCTTCAACGCCTCCCTGAACCAGACAGTCATCTCCACATGTCTCAAATCCACAGCAATCATATCGGTACCAAATAAATCACCTGTGTCCTGTCTAAACGACTCCAATCATAATGAAATGCTTTGAGAGGCTAGTCATGCACAACATCAAAACCAGCCTCCCTAACACACTCAATCTGCTCCAGTTTGCATACCGCCTAAACCGCTCTACGGATGATGCAATTTCCTCCACCCTCCACCTGGCTCTTACACACTTAGAAAATAAGACCCCTATGTTAGAATGCTGTTCATTGACTTCAGCTCAGCATTCAACACAATAGTCCCACAACAGCTCATTAATAAACTAACCCTGCTGGGCCTTAACAATTCCCTCTGTAACTGGATCCTGGACTTTCTAACCGGAAGACCTCAGTCAGTCCGTGTTGGCCGCAACACCTCGAGCACTGCCACATGAGCACAGGTGCCCCACAAGGCTGTGTGCTCAGCCCGCTGCTCTTCACGCTGCTGACCCACGACTGCACTGCCAAGTTCAGCTCCAACCACATCATCAAGTTTGCCGATGACACATCAGTGGTAGGTCTCATCAGCAACAACGATAAAACGCATTACAGAGAGGAAGTCACAGCTGGCTGAATGGTGTGGTGCAAACAACCTGTCCCTCAATGTGAGTAAGACAAAGGAGGTTGTGATGGACTTCAGGCGAAACTCGGGTGACCACCCCCACTGAAAATCGACTGCTCGACTGTGGAGAGTGTCAGGAGCACTAAATCCCTGGGGGTGCACATCAAAGAGGACCTCACCTGGACCACCAGCACTACATCACTCTCCAAGAAGGCGCAATAACGCCTACACTTTCTTCACCGGCTGAAAAGTGTTCCTGTGTGGCTCAGTGGTAGAGCATTGCGTCAGCAGCGCAAAAGGTTGTGGGTTCAACTTCCCAGGGAACACACATACTAATGAAAATGTATAACCTGAATGCAATTGTAAGTCGCTTTGGATAAAAGCGTCTGCTAAATGCATAACATGTAAATGTAAAAGAGCAAGTCTCCCTCTACATCCTCATCACTTTCTACAGGGGAACCATTGAGAGCGTGCTGACCAGCTGCATCATTGTCAGGTATGGGAATTGTAATGAAGCAGACCGCAAGACCCTCCAGCGGACAGTAAACACAGCTGCAAAGATCACCAGTGCCCCTCTCCCCTCCATCCTGGACATTTTCCTTGCACGAGTAAAGCTACCAGTATCATGAAGGACCCCACCCATCCCTACCACAGTCTCTTCCATCTCCTACCATCAGGAAGATGGTTCCGGAGCATCAGAGCCCACTCCGCCTGACTGCTCAACAGCTTTTTCCCCCAGGTTGTGAGAGCCCTGAACTCAAATCACCCCGCCACTCTCTGAAACCCCATACAAACCCACTACCTCCTGAAACATGGACCATCACCCCGCCAAACACCCCCCAACCTTACCACATCACAGAAAAAACTGTCTGAGACTTTTTTTGTGCAATTCGAAGTGTGCTACACACAGGTGAGTGGGCCTGTACAAACCACCTGTAGTAACACACTCTCCTCTATTCGAACTAGACACTTTTCACACATTACTGTATGTACATAATCCTACAAAAGCCTCAATAGTATATGTATGTTTCCATTCTCATGCACTACAAATCACCTTAAACTGTTCACCAGACAGCTGCTTGACTTACAATGTTACTATGACTTACGGAATGACAATAAAGCTCAACTTGACTTGAAAGGAAAAATTTGGATAGGAAAAGGTGCACAAGCAACAGGGATGACCACAAGCCTGAGAATACTGTCAAGCAAAGCTGATTCAAACACTTGGGAGAGCTTCACAAGGAGTGGACTGAAGCTGGTTTGAGTGTATCAAGAGTCACCATGCTCAGATGTCTTGAGGAAAAGGGCTATCAAGCCACTTCTGAAAAAGAAACAGCATCAGAAGCATCTTACCTGGGTTAAAGAGAAAAAGAGCTGGATTGTTGCTCTGTAGTCCAAAGTCCTCTTTTCAGATGAATGTAAATTTTGCATTTCATTTGGAAATCAAGGTCCCAGAGTCTGGAGGAAGTGTGGAGAGGTACAGAATGCTATGTTGCTTGAAGTCCAGTGTGAAGTCCACAGTCAACACAGCCATCCACCAGGAAATTTTAGAGCACTTCATGCTTCCTTCTACTGACAAGCTTTATGGAGATGCTGATTTCACTTTCCAGCAGGACTTGGCACATGCACCCACTGCCAAAGGTACCAAAAGCTGGTTCAATGACCATGGTGTTACTGTGCTTGATTGGCCAGCAAACTCGCCTGACCTTAACCCCATAGAGAATCTCTCTATAAGAGGAAGATGAGAGACACTAGACACAGCAATGCAGATGACCTGAAGGCCGCTATCAAAGCAACCTGGGCTGCTTGCTGGTGAGAATGGCTCAATGTTGTTGATGAGATTAACCCCTTATTCATAGCTTTCAGTCATGTGACAGGCTCGAAGACCTGGATGGCAAACTATCCATAGAACTGCAGTACAAGCCTGTTAATTTTCCATCTGTTTCTCAGCTGAGAGGTTTGCGATTGTAGCTACGTGTAGCTTAGCTTTTCTGTTGAATCTTACTTTCATTCTCTGTTGTTTTAAGTCATAATTTATAACTTAATTCCCACCATATTTCTGATATCATCTATCAAACTAATCTAACTAATTTGATCGTTTGCTTTTTAAAACCGTCCAGAGCGCATGCAGTGGGTCAGCATTCGTTAGCCGGTTAGCTTGTCACTTGCGGTTCCATTCGCATTTATATTCGCACCTATTATTGTTTTCTTTTGTCTCACTCCATTTAATTTCTCTCTTGCTCTTTTTTTCACGAGTTTATCAAACAACAGTGGTAAGTGAATCATTCTTCAATTGCTGTGAGTAATGGCTTCTTCTCCTCCTATTGTTGTTTGCACTGTTTACCACATGTACAGTTTATCTCTCTCTGTCGGCGACGAGGGATTCACATGTGATAAATGCAGGGAAATAGTTAGGCTGACAGAGAAGATTTCAGAATTAGAGACATGCATAAAAAACTTTAGATGAGGACAGTAAGAATGTGAGGGCAGTAGATTAGAGGGTGACACGGGAGTTAATTCTCAAACCTCTCCCGTCCAACTCCCACAAAAATTAATCTCTTCCCGTCCCAATCCCACGAAAAAACTGGGGGGAAATCCCGTCCCGTTCCACTCCCGGAAGAATGACTCCCATTCCCTCCCACTCCCGTGTTGTGTTTTTTTTTTGCCGAAATCTGTCAGTTACAGTAAAAATATAGTACAGATCACAGCGTGCCCACTTTATTAGTTGAATAAAAACCCAAAATGTCGTTTTTTGTTATTATATTGAACTGAAAGCCATCTTGCACAGTGTTGCACAGATAACATTTCATGTAAATCATCCATGCTAACACACACGTCTTCTATTTTTTTGGACATTTCACTCTATAGATATATTTTTCAAAGACGGAGTTTCGAAGTTTCTCGCTCAAGTTCACATGAGAGCTAAAGCGCATCCTGTTTGCTTAAAAGCGCAACGTTTCGTTGTTATTCTGAGTGCACACAAATAAATTTGGAGTCTTTACAGATTCGAAAGATGTATTAGGCTACTTTTATCTGTATGACCAAAAATTACGGAGATTTTAAGAGCAAGTGAGCGCACCGGAGCCTGTCCTGCAGCGAGCGCTATTCAGCTTCCACTCTCCACACAAACACTTCAATAGCGCACATTTCTCTAGTTTAACATCATATTGAGCGGCCATGTAAAGTTGCTACTACATACATCTTTCAGATGAAAAGCCATATTTGAGGTTGATGAATGATAGGTGAGCGTTTGGATGTCCTGCCCGAGTGTATTATCACATAGACCAGCCGTCACGGACTGCGTCATTCACTTAACCAGCTACACCAAAGCAAACAGGAGGAGAGCATAAAGAGACAGGGCAACTAGAATTGAGTTCAGAATTCAAATATACAGTTTATAGTTTATTTATATAAAAGGTATATTTGTGTGTGTAAAGTTGGGTAGGCTATCATTACTATTCCCGGTCCCGCCCACTCCCGATTAAATTTTTTCCTGTCCCGTCCCGATCACGTAATTCGTAGCGATTTTGTTTCCCATCCCGCGGGATTCCTGCGGGATTCCCGTGACCCATGGGATTCCAGAAAAAATGTCAGCCTCTACAGTAGATACTACTTTGGATGCGGCTAGCTCGGTGAGTCCTGTACATTGTTCGGTTCTGGCATTAGAGCCCATGCAGGGCAACTGGGTGACTGTGAGGCGGCATAGTCGCGGGTCAAAACACTGCTCTTCTGTTCCGATCAAAACATCAAACAGGTTCTCCCCACTCAGTGACGCACCCACTGAGAAACCTAATGAAAGTGCTCTAGTTATAGGCGATTCCATTGTACGGAACGTGAAAATAGAGACACCAGCCACCATAGTCCAACGTTTACTGGGAGCCAGAGCGCCTGACATCTTGGCAAATTTAAAAGTGCTGGCTAATGCTAAATGTAAATTCAGTAAGATTGTTATTAACGTCGGTGCTTATGATGTTCGACTTCGCCAGTCGGAGATCACTAAAATAATGTTAAAGAGGTGTGTGAACTTGCAAGTATGGTGTCAGACAATGTAATATTCTCTGGACTGCTGTCCAAGCAGTGGTGCCCCCGCAGAATAACATAGGTTTTATAGACAATTGGAAGAATTTTTGTGGCAGACCTGACCTGTTGAAAGGAGATGGTCTTCATCCCTCCTGGGGTGGTGCTGCTCTTCTCTCTAGAAATATGGAACATAGTCTTAGAGTTTGTACTTGACTAACTGGGGCCCAGGTCTAACTGGCTAAACCGACCATCTGCTAGCTGCCACACGTCACAGAAGTCAGTTAATTCTTACCACATAGAGACTCCTTGACCTAGATATCACACTATAGAGACTGTGTCTGTTCCCCGAACTAGAAAATACAGAAAACATACAAACCAAAGTAAGAGTAACAATTTAATTGGTGTTCAACAAATAAAAAACAGATATAATACAGATAAACAAATGATAAAGCTTGGCTTATTGAATATTAGATACCTTTCAACAAAAGCACTTTTTGTAAATGACATGATCACTGACCATAAATTAGATGTGCTTTGTTTGACATAAACTTGGCTAAAACCAGATGATTACTTTAAACGAGTCTACCCCCGAAGATTACACTTACAAACATGAACCACGTCCAAAAGGTAAAGGGGGAGGTGTTTCTACAATTTATAGCAATATTTTCAGTATTTCTCAGAGGTCGGGTTTCAAGTATAATTCATTCGAAGTAATGGTGCTTCATACAACGTTATCCAAAGAAACAAGTGTTGATGATAAATCCCATGTGATGTTTGTTCTGGCTACTGTATACAGACCCCCAGGGCACCATACAGACTTTAATAAAGAATTTTCTGATTTTGTATCTGAGTTAGTGCTGGCTGCAGATAAAGTCCTAATTGCTGATTATTTTAATATCCATGTTGATAATTAAAAAGATTAGTTGGGATCAGCATTGATAGACCTTCTAAACTCTATTGGTGTTAAAAAACAAGTTTCAGGACCTACTCATTGTCGAAATCATACTCTATATTTAATACTGTCATATAGAATTTATGTTAGTGGCGTTGAATATTTGCAGCAGAGCGATGATATATCAGATCATTATCTAGTTTCATGTATATTCCATATAGCGAAAGCTGCAAAGCCAACTTCTTGTTACAAATATGGGAGAACCATCACTTCTACCACAAAAGACTGTTTTATAAATAATCTTCCTGATTATTTCAGTTCCTCAGCATAGCCAATAGCTCAGAACAACTTGATGATGTAACAGAAACTATGGACTCTCTCTTTTCTAGCACTTTAGATACGGTTGCTCATTTACGCTTAAGGAAGATTAAGGAAAAGAGTCCAACACCATAGTATAATTAGCACACTTGGGCCATAAAGAGAGCAGCCTGGAAAATGGAGCGTAGCTGGAGAAAAATCGAATTAGAAGTATTTTGTATTGCTGGCGGGAAAATACTCTCTCCTACAGGAAAGCCTTAAAAACTGCTAGATCTGCTTACTTTACATCTCTTTTAGAAGAAAACAAACACAACCCCAAGTATTTATACAATAAAGTGGCTAAATTGACAAAAAAAATTACATCAGCAGGTGCAGACATTACCCAGCAGCACAGTAGTAATGACTTGAAGTAGTATGAACTACTTTACTTCCAAGATCGAAACTATTAGAGATAAAATTGTAATCATGCAGCTGTCAGCCACAGTATCGCATCAGATAGTATGCTATAGATCCCCTGAGGAACAATTACACTCATTGTCTTCTATTAGAAATGAAGAATTGTATAAACTTGTTAAATCATCTAAACCAACAACATGTATGTTAGACCCTGTTCTGTCTAAGCTCCTAAAAGAGGTGCTTCTAGAAGTAATAGATCCTCTTCTGAATATTATTAACTCTTATACTACTAATACTTGAATCTGATTGCTGACGAACGTTCTGAGGTGTGCAATTATTTTCAGGGAAACGCACGGCGAACGTAGTTCCAGGCAGCTCTCTTGACCGTTTTAAAGTTCCGTTTCACTCCGCCAAATGATTTCTGTTATTTCAAAGGTCTTACAAGAGAAAAATTACCAAAACCCACAATGACACTGGCCAAAAAAAATAAATACAGTAAACAAAAGGATAAAATTCGACAGATCTTGTCCATGTTTTTGCCACACAATTACGTTTTATTATGTATGGAAAGCACATAGCCTACTCTCTCTCTCCCGCTCTCGGTCTCACCCTCACAGACACACATATAGTTTGCACACACCTTAACATAAGCGCTAATGTAGTTAGCACTACTCTGACAATTTTATCAGTAACATAGTTTAAAAATTTTAAAACTACAAGACTTCTCACAAGCGATGTAGTGTGGTTGAAGTCTTGGATGAAGATAGTTGAGTCGAAGGATGTTTTAAGGATAAAAAGGTTTTATTGAAGAATTGTCTTCAGCCCAAAACAATACTGATTGCTCACACATTTGAAGTGTTCTGCTAGCAGACATGTGAAACAAGCAATGCCTTTTTCTGCAGCTCTCTGCCTAGATAGACCGTTCACTCGCCCCACCCGTGCGGGTGTCAGCTTGTACCATGCTCGGTTATCTTAACTTGATTTATGATGTCTGGTCTTGGTAACATTCCACAGCAGACTCATAGGCCTGTTACAGCCTAACATTTTTTCTCCCTAGCAGAGCACTTCTTAATGTGAAACATCCAATGTGAGACATTCATAGAAACAGACAAATAATTATTAAATGATTAATACAATCATACTTTTTTCAACCACTTATCCCCATTTTGAGGAGTTCCAATCCTCATTAACGTTTAAATAATACAGTTAGTACTTGTGATTGTTGTCCTTTAATATAGACGGACCTAACATTATATTTCCTATATGTGTATGTGTAAAAAATGCATCTTCGCTGTCTTCAGCTCACTAGCTTTACGCTAGGTAGAGAGCCTGACCGTAGGCTAGGTTACTTGCACCTGGTGGTTGTTGCCTGGCCGTGTTATTCCTCCTCGCAATCTTATTACACTGCACAGCTCTCCTCTTCCCAGTCATCGGATGAGTCTAATTCTTCCTGCAAGGGGGTCATTTCTTCTGCCCTTACTGCCATTATTTTAGTCATTCCAGTTTCAATCACACGTTGTGCCAAACCCCTTATACATTGTATACAACAACACCCACACAGACCCAGCACTGCTACTGCCACCATAATGGCCGTGAATATTGAGGTCAGCAACCCACTCCATTTTCCAAACCATTTTTCCATAATAGTAGTGAGTGGATTGTCTATTCCTGAGTTCTCAGCCCATTGATTCAAATCCTGCCGCTATTTGGTCCCTTCCTTTAAACTCATCTGGCACCCCTCTAGGTACTTCTATGCTATCATTCCATACTCTATTATCAAATGATCCCCCTGGGGATGTTACTGCACGTTTTGTCCTACTTAACTGTTTAACTTGTTTTAGTTCTTCCTTTATGTCCCCTGCTACGCCTTTTATTATTTTGAACGGCATTACCATATTTATAGGTGTGCACTGTCCCTTCCAAACACCTTGTAGGTTCCTTCTTATTTTCAGGTCGCCGCATAACCACCACATATCTGCTCGTATTAGATTGTGATTTACCAGTATTCCTAGCTCTGTCTCATTTTCCTTTATTGTTCTACTACACCACCCTGGCCCAAATATTTTCCTATCTATGCTTCCTTCGGTTCTTTCATAGCAAGTGTAATTATTTTTATAGGCCACTACGTTAGGAGGCATTGATAGTTTTAGTGCGGGGTATCTGATTTCATCCACCTCACAGCCTGTTACATTTTCCTGACTTAATAATTTTACAAGGCATGTTTGACTTTTTCCCAATGCTGGCATTGTGGCCAAATTTGGTCGTGCAGCTGCACAGAAATAACAACCTTGTGCCTGGGTTGTTCTTGCCGTATATTTTACCCATTCCAGCCACTCATTTCTATCTCCATACCCTGTTTCTATTGCGAATGTATCTTCTATTGTTACCTGGCCTAGTTCTTTTACTATTACCTTTCTCTCTTCCAACACTCCTGGTCTTATCAATGGAGTTGCCGTGATGATTCCTGTCTGGCTGACTATTATCCTTATTAATCCCATTGGGTCTGTCCCAGTCACATCTACTCCTATCGTTACCCATATATCCATCTTATTTAGAGGACTTATTGTCATTATCAGGGGATTTATATTTTCTTTTGTTACTCCATGACCCCTTAATATTTTAATTTTATTGGTTATGATATTTCTATTGGTTATCTTGTAATTTGGTTTGGTGCTCCAATTCACATCATGCCATGTGTGACACCAGGGTCCCGTAGGAGTGCGAACCGTCGAAGGCCATACACGTCATACCCCCTCCATGCTCTCTTCTTTCCACCACAGTTAACTATGTCACATAGGTCAATTTGTACTGTCTTTTCTTTGTTTTCTACAGCCGTTATTGTCACAGCCGCTTGTCCCACTATCCCCTTAAGTTCCATCAGTTCTATCACTATCAACCACCACATCCTCATTTGGACGAGTATAAACCTTTACACGTATGGTTGATTCTCCAAAAATTTTGTTAACTAATGTCTCTACTTTGGACCACTCTAATCTGTCCAATCCACACCCTATTTTTGGGATAGCTAATGTGGTTATGTTTTGCTCTAGACAGATCTTTCTGGCGTTTCTTAAGCTCTGTTCCAAGTTGTCATAAGTAGGTCTGTCACTCGCTTTTTCTTTGGCAATTAAGTGTAGTATCCTTCTTCCTTTCTTTTCTACATATGCACACTCTCCCACCCCCTTTTGTTATTCCACTAATTCTTCTACCCCGTATCTGTTTCTAAATTCTAAGGCTATTCCTGCCCCTAGGGCACAGTCTTTACTTATGCAGTGACCCAATGCTTCTTCCTCAGGGCTTTCGAACAGGTTCTTCGCTTCGTGTGTTATTACCTCGCTTTTGTTCGTGTTTATTTTAAGGCAGTGTGAAATGTTGTACCAGAAGTTTGATCCCTGCACTTTGATTGATGTGGGAGTGGCAGATGTCACCTCATACGGTCCTTCGCGTCTGGGTTCGTCCCACTTCCTTCGATACACTTTTATGTAGACCAGATCCCCCACTGCTATCGGTCCACTTCTGTTTGATTCATCTGGAGTTTCTCTTGGTCGGGATTCAGTCTGAAAAATACTTGCATGAATTTTGATTAGAGTTGTCACATTTATCTAATTCACTTCTCAATTTGTCTATGTCTTCAATTTCTATTGCTTCTCTGTCTCCTCTTGGCATTCTCCTTCCCGTCACCATTTCATGAGGTGTCAATTTAGTTCCGCGGTTTGTACTTCCCCTTATCGCCATTAGGGCTATTGGTAGCGCTGTTATCCAATTCAGGCCTGTTTGTGCACATATTTTGGAAAGCTTTCCTTTTAGTGTTTGATTCATTCGTTCGACTCTGCCTTGAGACTGAGAATGATAGACTGACCCATACTTAATTGTTATGTGTAGTTTCTCACACATTTTCTTAACTATGTTTGCCACAAATCCTGGTCCATTATCGCACTGTAATATACTTGGCACCCCAAACTGTGGTATTATTTCTTTGGAAAGTGCCTGTGCCACCGCTTCTCCACTTTGCTTGCCAACTGGGAATGCTTCTACCCATCTGGAAAATCTATCCACTACCACTAACATGTATCTTTTACCTTTTATTGGTGTTATCATGTCAACGAAATCCATTACCAAGTGTGTGAAGGGTCCCTTAGGGCTGGGGAAGTGTCTAATTGGGTGTGGTGTGCTTTTGATGTTTCGTATCATGCATTCGCTACATCGTGTTAAAAACTAATTAACTTTCTCTTGCATTCTAGGAAACCACATGTTGTTTTGTTTGATTATTGTATCTATCATTTCTGTCCTATTATTGTGCCCTGCTCCATGTGCTTGTGACAGGACCATCTGTTCTAATTGTTCTGTCACCACTACCTGCCCTTGTGGCGCTCGCCATATTTCCCCTACTTCGTTTGCTCCTCTAAGTTTCCATTCTAATTTTTCCTGCTCTCCAGCTTGTTTTTGTTGATCTTTGATTGTCTCTTCTGGTCCTCTTATTTGTATGCATTCAGTTTTTTTAGCTATCTGAGCCCTGGTTAATACTAACATCCCTTTTCTTGGTTCTGTTTCTCTTCTTGCTGCTGCTTTTGCTGTTTGGTCTGCAAAGTTATTCCCTAACGAGATCTTATCTTCCCCCTTTTGATGTGCATCGCACTTCATTATGGCTTTAATTATGTTCCTGTTAATTTTACACTCTGTAATTGGTTCCTCATCTTCGCTTTTTGATAGCACTACATGCTGGCCTACAGTAGGGCCCCCGAAAATTCCTATTGTTGATCTGGCCATGGGTTTATATGACACTCGGCTCTGGTGTGTCCTAGCCGAAGACACCCATAGCATTCCACTGACTGCCTGTCTTTAATTATTCTCTCTCTTCCTACATCACTTCTTCCTCTTGTTATTGGCCTGCCTCGCCCTGATCCTCTTCTATAGCTTCCCTGAGCCTGAGGATGGTACCCCTGTGGTAGCTGCACATTTACAACTATAGGTTGGGGGTTTTGCTGACTTTGGCCATCCCCTGGCTTTGATGTCGGTTCTACTTTCTGACCCAGCTCTTTCCCCCCTGTGGACTCCTCAGACACTCCAGCCTCACCCCTCACTACGTACGTACCTTTCAGTTTTTTGTCCTTTTTCAGCTTCTCCAGGTTAGCTTGTGCTAGCTTTCGAGTGACCTCTCTGCTCTGCTTTTCCAGAGATAGTTCTGCTTCCTTGTGAGTTTTAACGAAATGTCTCACAGTCTCAGACCATTGATCGTGGTCCATCTCATCCAGTCCTGGTATGTCTCTCAGTTTACCCTGTACTGAGATAGGCAACACCTCGTTTACGGCACTTCTAAACAGCTGTGCACACAGGGAAGATTTATCAAAAGTCACATTTTCATTAGTCATATTTCGCCAATGTTGCACCTGCTCATTTATCCATTGATCGAAGTTATCCTCAGATGTCAGTGGTTTCGTCAGCTGCCTGTTTTTGGACATTTTTGTGGGAAACCTGTCTCTCAATGTCCCCCATAATTCAGCACGGTACGTGTTTAGGGATTGACCATTGTAATCCTCACAGCCCACAGCATCCTTCATGCCAGCATCCTCCAGTATATCCTCCATCTCTTGCCTGGTTAATACCTTAGACAGCAAAACTTTAATATCCCCTACTGCAATCATATCTCCCACTGTCTCATCCTCAAAATAGGCAATCCATTTATTCGCACCATCTCTCAGGCTCGGTAGCTTTGATTTTAATGTTTCTACGTCCCTACCTCCCCATGGTACGTATTTCAGCTGTGTTCCTTCCACTAATAGTGGCATCATTTTTGCTCCCTTGAATGTCTCTTTATATTTCCTACCTGACCTGGTACCTGTTGTCTCTGCTGCCTCTCTTTCTCTATATTTTTAAACGCATCTTTATTTGTGGCTTTTTCCATATTAAACTTTAATTTAGGCTGGTTCCACCCATCTGGATAAGTTTGCTCATCCCAGTTTCCCTTTTGTCTTTCTTTCATATTTTGGAGTTCCATCTTTCTTAATTCTTTAAGGAGGTTTTCCTCCATTAATCTTTCATTTATTTTTTTGGTTAACTCCTCGTGTTTGTCTGCTATTTCATCTACCAGTTCAGTTGCTTGTTCACTTATTTCTAATAACCCTGCTCCCAATTCCCTTGCTCCAGTTTTTTCAAATGGGGTGCTTTCTGCATTTGGTTCAAAGTTACTCATGTGTCTTCCCCTCCCTCTACTATCTTGTCGGTCTTCCCTTATTTGGGCCTGTTCTGACTCTCTCTGGCCAGTCATACTGTCACTATCTTCTGTTTGATTTATGCTTTTTAATCTAAGCATTCCTGCCACTACCTTCACTGTGGTCTCTTCTCCCTCTGAAATCACCGGATATATCCCTACATGTTTTTCTTCCCTTTTGCAAAATGCTGGAAGCTCAGACATGGTCAGTTTTTCATTGTATGGAGGCGGGGCGCTCTGTATCTTTTTTCCCTTTCTGGGCAGAGGGTTAAGGCTAGACTTCTTTTCAGCTGACTTTTCCCCACCCGTAGCTTCTACTGTTTCCCTCATTAATTTATCAACCTCAATTCTCCACATATTCCTATACTTTCTCCATTTACCCATCATGCTAGCCCTCAGCTGCCTTTTTAGTTTAACCTTTCCTTTACCCTCTTCTTTTTTCATATTTAACCATTTTTCTGTTTCTTCTATATTTTGACTATCCCAGGTTCCTCCCTCCGGCCACGTAGTCTCAGCTTTTTCCTTGTTTTAATTTATCTGATACTGATTTGCTCCATTGTCTTAGCTCCTCCTCATCTTTTAGATTTTCCCCATTATATAATCCAAAGGTGATTTAGCTATAGTTATTCCTAATAGCCTTTTTTATCATCATCCATGTCTGTCTGGGGTGTGGTAAACAGCTCCTACCCTTGGAAACAGATGGTTACTGCCGTGCACTTTTGCCTCTGGCCTAAAATGAAAGTCAATATCTTCCCACAGCAGCGGAGTTTCAGCTTCTACAATACATAGGAAATTCAATTATTTGGGTTTTGTGATGTGCGTTTAACCTCTTTTTATTTAATCTATGCAGTTAATCTCTATATCCTAATTAGTGAATAATAGCAGTCAATATAAAATTTTTAGCAGTTCCCCAGCTCTTAATTTTCTACTGTTCGTTCACAGATATTACCCAGTCACAAATTAGTCTGTTTATGATCTGTTTATCAGTAAGTTCACTTATATTAGGTTCTCGTCCATTAATTCTTATTCATTAATTCTTGAATTAATTCTTCCACACTATATACTAAATAGTTTAACCAGTGATCCCTTTTTCTTTATTATTCTATTTTATCAAAATAACTCGAACTCAGTTGCATTCAGTCTAGAACCTCTAACTCAGTTCTAATTCATTTCAAAACAACTCGAGCTCAGTTGCATTCAGTTTAGAACTTCTAAATCAGTTCTAATTAATTTTTAGGGTCATCAATCGACTCGCGCCTCTTTCGATTTCACTAAATACAACTCGCGCCTCGGTTGTATTTTTTAGAACACGCGCCTCGGTTCTATTTTTAATTCCCTTTAATACAACTCGCACCTCGGCTGTATTTTACAACTCACTCCTCGGTTGTATTTTTTGAAATAGAAGATGCGCCTTGGTTCTATTTTATTCTTTTTATAGGACACGCGCCTCGGTCCTTATCATTATTATTTCCTATTACAACTCGTATCTCAATTATATTTTATTATTACCACATCATTCTCAGTTCTCTTAGCATTTTAATCTTCATCCACCTTCAATTCGTGTTCTTTTTCAATGATTCTGGGGATTTCTAACAATTTTTTGGCTGAATAATTTTAGCGTTTTCAGTTCTCACCAGAGGACCATAACTCTCACCTACCCGAAAAAACACACGGTCCCTAACTAGACAAAGTAATTTTATCTTTGTCTTACCTTGTTTATCTGAGAGCCGGCTGGACCGCAAGCTTTCTCGGACAAGAGAGTGTCTGCCCCTCCCGGCTAAACTCGCTCTGGTTTCGCCAATTGTCAATCGATGATATCGGTCAAAATCCTGTTCGTGACGCCATTAATGTGGTTGAAGTCTTGGATGAAGATAGTCGAGTCGAAGGATGTTTTAAGGATAAAAAGGTTTTATTGAAGAATTGTCTTCAGCCCAAAACAATACTGATTGCTCACACATTTGAAGTGTTCCGCTAGCAGACATGTGAAACAAGCAATGCCTTTTTCTGCAGCTCTCTGCCTAGATAGACCGTTCACTCGCCCCACCCGTGCAGGTGTCAGCTTGTACCATGCTCGGTTATCTTAACTTGATTTATGATGTCTGGTCTTGGTAACATTCCACAGCAGACTCATAGGCCTGTTACAGCCTAACATTTTTTCTCCCTAGCAGAGCACTTCTTAATGTGAAACATTCAATGTGAGACATTCATAGAAACAGACAAATAATTATTAAATGATTAATAAAATCATACTGTTTTCAACCACAGTAGGCACAGCGAAAGAAGCCATGCGGGGCGGGGCTCCACCCCACAAGAACAATCTGATTGGGACAGCCGCCCGTGGGTGGACCCAAATCTAGCTGTTTAAAATGGACAACAAAAGCTTTTAACTTCGTACTTCTGCTCAAACTCGCTGCTCGCAAACTTGCTAGAAACCTCGGTGTCTTCAGTGTAGCACTTGTGTGGACAGGCCCACATTACCACGGGCTCTTACACATCAAAGGAACCTGATTAGGACTCCTTTTGCTAATCTCTGTAAAAGACACAGGAAGAGAGAGATTTATAGCGCCACCTCCTTGCGCCGATCTAAGAGATGACCTTTGCTCCCAGATCCACTTAGAGACAGAATTTCAGCGTTGTTTCTGACTGGCTTACCATAAATAAACACAGAAGTAACTTTTTATATTGAGAATAGGACAGCGTCTACAGACACTCCCGGGATCCCCTGATTGGTTAATGCCTAAATTTATGATTTAATCAACAACAAGGGATATACGTTGACGGACGCTCACCAGATCCCCAAAACGTGACATTCTCATGACCCCAGACAGCTCCTCTTTCGTCCCCCCCCTGCAGGTCAAAGGAAATAACTTTTCTTTGTCTCTTCTCCGTGCAGGGAACACCCACACTTGTGTGGACTTTATGCAAAAAGACATTCATTTATTTCATCACTATTAGAACAAAGATACCCAGGAAGGACGTGCTTGATGTCGTTCATATGCTTGGTGTGATTATTTGGAATGTAGGATGTTTTAATCTGTGCCTTAACCTGTGTAGTAGATACAATTAATATATGTACTTTGTGTGTTAAATGCAGAATGTTTGGTCTTGAGCGGAAGTTGTCATCGTCAGCAATAAGTTGGTGTGGATGACAGTTAACCTTTAGCATCATAATGTATGATTACAGCACGTATAGTGGTCTGTAAGGATATCTTCCTTCATGTGATGAATTAAATGTCAGATAATGTAGGCGCGGCAAAAGAAGCCGTGCAGGGTGGGGCTCCGCCCCACCAGAACAATCTGATTGGGACAGCCACCCATAGGTGGACCCAAATCGAGCCGCTTAAAATGGACAACAAAAGCTTTTAGCTTCAGACTTCTGTTCTCACTCGCTGCTCACAAACTTGCCAGAAACCTCTGCATCTTCAGTGATCGCCCGGGAAGCGGTCCCCGCCTTTACCATCAGGCTGACCGCCAGAAGAACCAAACAGTTCATCACTGAAAAACTTTAACTCCTGAAGCGATAAGAACTTCTAAAGCAAACCTTCCAACAGCGTCATCGTGTCGCAAAAGAACCAGGCAAACCGCCAATCACAAGAGGGTTTCCCCAGTGACATCACGCTACGACGTCAGCCGCCGGAGATTTCCAGGAAACACGCGGAAACACGCGGAAACATGTGGAAACGGAAAGATCTGCGACGAGCTCAACTTAAAGCAAGTAGAACAAACAAATCTCTAATCCTTCTGAACTGATGAATTGATCTATATGCAGAAAAGACAGCAAAGTTCTCTGTTGTGATCTTCCTCTAGTTAAAGTTACGAGATAGAAAAGTGCTCGCTTTAAACTTTTTTCGAACATTAACCGCAAAACTCAGAATATGTGTGTGTATGCTTATGTGTTGTTTATGTGTTTTATTAAGTTTAGTCCATGTATTGTAGAATAACAGTTAGCAAATAAACCTTGTTTCATTTATAAAGAATGATGTCTTGGGCTGTGTGATTTTCAAGTTTAAACTATTTGCCATAGATCGCGTTACCTAGCTCAAAATTATATAAAGTACTAATTTTGTTTATTTTTATCGTTGGCCCCGAAGCAAGATAAACGAAATTGTTAAAGATATACTGATGTTAATGGTCGCTGGACGAGTCGTCAATAAAGTATAAATCATAAGTTAAAGATTAATATCACTTTAATCAAAGCAATAATAAATCTTTAATAAATGATTCCCCAAAGCTGAAATAATTTCAGATTCTAGATTTATTACAGAATGGTGGAGGAAATAGCTGGCAATTAGTTGTCTTGAAAAATCATAACATATTCTTAAGATTAAATTTGTGTATTGTTCTATTTGATCCGGAAAAATAGATTTGATACAGAGAAACAACGTTTGTTTGTGATACTGTATTCTTGTTTGTGGCACACGGTGCGTTTTGAATGAAAGTGCAACGCAAGTTGTTGTTAAGAAAAATGAACTGCAGTAAATAATTTATATTTGTCTATTAAGACAAGATTAAGTCGCTTGAAAAGCACATGAGAGACAAATGAGCGGATTCCTCATTTCTCTCTTTTAAGGCCTCGTAGTGTGATTTGTTAGTGCGTGCTCCGCTTCCAAACTCATCTATGATATGAAAAATCTCCAGGCTTGAGAACGTTAATTTAGCTAATTAATGATTCTTGGCCACTCTTTGATTCATGCGAGTGAACTCAAGACAAGACACGTGGCGCTCAGAGAAGGAGGGGCCAATGTGGTCTGTGGGGAGGATTATGAGATCGATCAAGTTAAATTGTTTTCTATGTGTGTTGTTTGTCTAAACAGGCAAATATCAGCATAAGGTCCGCTGAGGCCTCAAGAATTTATAATAATTAATCCGTAGATTAATTTATCTTGCCCTAAATGAGCGAGATTGTCAGTGCTATAAAAGATAATAATCTAAATAGTGCTTGTAGATTTTGAAGTGTGAAACACACTTACGGCTACGTTTATGTACTGAAACATAAATCACACCCTGGTGTGCGTGTCACCATAGTGACAAGCTCAACCAGGAAGTCTTCGGAAACCATTTCCGGAGCATTTGCTAGTGCAGGCTCAGTCCCCGCGCCATTTTGAGCTGTTGTAAACAAATAGCATTAGCACAAAGCTAAGCTAACTGAAGATAAGGAGCTTGCATGGAAGCTATGCAAGGCTATTAGCATTGAAGGCTAGCGGTTAGCACATAGCATTTAGAGGGTTTTGAATGTGGTATGTTGCAGTGTGTCTTGAAGTGTTGTTGTGACTTAAGCCTTTACAGCTGAACTCTAACTCACACTAAGATTTTCATACTGTTTCTTTCTCTCGTTTGCATTTATTCATTCTATCTCTTCTCCCATTTAAAAGGACTGTTACAAATGCAATGTTAATAAACTGGCTGTGTGATTATAACTGATCATCAGTGTCTAGCGATCTCATAGGTGGTTTTAATAAACATTTGTTTAAGGTTTTTATTTTTAGCGGGTATCAGTTTAAAAGGTGGTGGTTTTATTAGAAAGAATTCGGTACTACCTCATTACCTTGATAATATGGTGATTCATTTGAGTATAACTGCTCTCCTGATTTTAAACACATCAGTGGATAAGTTGCTATTGTTAGGAATTTTAAATTGTTAATTTAATGTCATAATTAATTACACATTTGAAATTAATTTAATTTCATAAAATTATTTCAGTTCCTGCTTCCACGTAGCAACAATAGCCACTGATTAATCATAAGCGCTCTTTTAATTTGACAACATTAAAATCTTAATCATTATCAAGATGGCCAGAAATGTTTAATTTCATTCACAAGTAATTAGCATTGCACAGATTAATTTGGTTTGATGATGTTAATGACACAAGGAGGAATGAGTAACTTGTGATGCTAGTGATCCGAAATTAGTGATTTGGAAGCTGTAGTTTAATTTCATAATTAATTACGAATTTAAAAATTCTAATTACATTTAATAATTAATTACACTTCCTGTTTACATATTGCAACAATATTGGTTTATCAACTCAATTGTAAATTGCTCTTGTAATTCTAATCCTAATCGATCCTTTCAATTTTAATGATAACATCATTACATTTTAATTAGAAACCACAATTTCTAATTTTAAATTCTAATTTCAGTCACAACACAAGTCTGGCTCTACCTGTTAGACCTTACTTCATCTTCTTAGGTGATCTGATTAACTCTTATTTAAATTTTAATAAGGTTCCCTTTACTTAGGCCTGAGAGTAGATAGCGCTCCCCCTAGTGCTGAGTTGGTGAAGTGACATTGCCTCCATCGTGGGTCACAGCAAGCAGAGTCACCTGTTCCAACGTAACCTGGTGCGGGCTGAGGGGGAAACCGAATACCTCTGTTCTAGTATTGCAAAGTGACGGCAAGCAGCAGGCCTAGCAATCGGGTATCGGAGGAGGAGTCAACAGGCTGACTGGGCGAAGGTGCGAATATACCACCCCGGGTAACTATTGATGAGGTACGTCAGACTTCGGGTCCGTGCTGACGGATAGCCCCGGGATTTAGCCCCGCCCCTCTTCAGGCCAGCAGTCGTCGACGTGCCTCACCCGAGTCCCAGCCCGGTTGTGCCAAAAGCCACGGCTGTTTGAGAGGCTCACTGCAATACGGTGGGGACTGAGTGTTCGGCAAAACCCTTACAGGAGCTCACCTGGTGTGCTCGGACGGGGGGGGGCTTGCTGCTGGGCACCGTGGAAGCAATGTAATTTCTCACCAAGCTTAGGGTATAAGGACGTTAACCTTCCAATTAGAAAAACCCCAAAAGGAAATTAAGGTTTCCTCAAAACTTAGGTCAGTTTGTTTTACCCTGTAAAACAGCCAAACCAACCCCCTAAGTGTATCGACTCAACAGCGCCACCACGCTGCCACCCTTGTTATTAGTCCTAACCTTGGGAGTAAATCCTCACATCTCATATCTTTCCTCCCTGCTGCTATCTTCTAATTTGAATACTGCTGCTGTTTTCTGAGATTTTGCCTGTGGCAAGTTCATGAGCAGAGAACTTTCGCAATTGAACAGGTATTTGTGAAACTTAAGAACTACGTTTCAAAACAGTTTTCTATTTACCTTCCTCTATTGTGAAATCCTAACCCTCCAAGTTAAAGCAGGTCAATGAGAAGATTGGCATCGGCAAAATTTTAAGCATGCACGAGAGACATGCTAACCAGCGTCATGGTGTAAATTTAGCCATTAAGGGACCAGTACGGTCATTGCTATTGTTTTCCTCCATCCAGGAGAAAATTTTTAATAGCAATCACAGTTCTATTACAAAAGAGAAAACCTGTTTACAATCCTCTGACTAGAAGCGTCCTTCTAAATCAGACTTAACAAAAAAAAGAGAGACAAGAGGAAAATCTGCTACCAGAAAGAGATATTTTGTTCTTGTCCCTCCCCCTCACCTTTGAATTAGACTGACCTCCTTCCTTGAAAAAAAAACAAGGTGACTTTCTCTTACAGGAAAAGGTGAAGCATCCTGTTATTACTTTTTTTTCCTAATTCTGTTAGTGTCCTTTTCTTTCTCTTTTTCCCAGCTGTGCTACCTTTATGTGTGCTCAATAATTTCTCCACAGAGATTACAAATTAGAAGCTCCCCACCAGAGGATCACAGACGCAGAGAATCACACTCAACACTAGCATACACTATACTTTGCACATTTACACCCCTGTTTTGCTTTGTTTTGTTTTGTTTTGCTTTGTTTCCCCTTTCAAGGTCTGTGTCAGTTCGGTTCGAGATCTCCCTCACCCCGCCAGAACATGTCTCACAAAACAGAACATGTCGGTCACTGGGAGGATCTGGAAACATGGCAAAGTGTTGCGACATACAGCCTCCTCTCTAAGGCTGCTGAAACACTCAAACATCAGACACAGGACCAGCTGGATGACCCAAGTCAAAGCTACAGTCACAAAGAATTAGCCAAGATCACCAGCTCCTTAAGTCACACACTCATCGCAACCCTCAAGTTGAGCGACAAGCACGCTGCACAACTCCAGCAGGAGCTGATACGCGCACAACGAGGCATCATGCAGCTAGAACTGGAAGCTCAGGAACGACAGGAAGGGACTGATGAGTTGGAACAAGGCGCTGAGGAGATCAACAGGTTAAAAGAGACTCTAGCAACTACTAGCCATGAAATGAAGCAAATCAAAGAAGACTACGCTGATCGTTCTGACAAGCTACAGTATGCAGAGCAAGTGGAGAAGGCAAAGGCTGACTTCAGGGACAACAACAGCAGAATCAAAGCCCTTGAATCTCACCTGGATGAGTCAAGAAACGAGATCAGCCGCCTAAAACGACAGCTCGACTACTTCAAAGAGGAATATGAAAGTTTCCAAGAGGAACTCAAGCATGCTTATGAATTGTGCCATGAGCCTTCAAGGACTCAACATGCACCGACCTCACCCCTGCCGAGCAGGACCAGGTCACCTGTTCCTGGACTGACATGTGAACAAAAGATGGAGGGGGTGGTGTTGAAACATTCACCAGCTCCCTCTGAAGAACTTTACCTCACGACAAAGCCAAAATAATCTGCTGCAGCCAGCCGCAGATCGTCGCACAGCTTGGACGTAAAAGACCTCGACAAGCTCGCCAGGAACATTTGCAAATTCAAACCCAGCATGCCAAATAGCCAAAATGTCCAAGCTTATCTTCAAGATATCGATTTCCATCTGGAAATGCGACCTAACGTTATGGACAAAGATAAACTCCATTTACTCCGAACGACATCCAGTCCTGAAGTTCGCAGCTTCCTTTACCGACAGCCTGCTTCAAAAAGCCCTCATTAAAGAGTTTGCCAATCCTGAGTCCGATCAAGGCTTAGTGGCTGCCCTGGAGACGAGACAAGGAGGTCACGAACCTCCTCAAGTCTACTACAGTCGACTCAGACAAGTATACTTTGTAACTCACAATGAACCTGACATGGAGGATGAGCTGAACTTTAAAACTCTCTTCCTAAGGAACCTTCATCCCGGCATAAACCACCCTCTTGGCATTCTCGCATGTCCACGAACAACGAATACTCAGCAGTTGCGAGACTTGGTGCAGAAAGCCTACGGCAAACAAAAGATGGCCTCAGAAAATAGCGCCAAAACCCCAGCAGTTCTTGACTTCAACACTCAAAGTCAAGGGTTGGCTCTAGAGGGCACCCAATGCCAAGACAGCGCCAAGCCGCCACACAGAGAGTGGAATGCACCCCTGTCCAACAAAGAACGCAACATGCTGGCACCCAACCTAAACAGAGGTATGACCGCTGGGACGGACCACGTGAATGTCAACGCTCACCCGGATGACACTGGGATAAGTCATGGGACCAATCAAGGCCTCATAAGAGTCAATGGGAGAGATCGTGGAACCAGCCAAGCTCTTTTGGAAACTCAAGAGAGAAAAGCTCATGGGAGTTCAATGGAAACTCCAAGGGAAAACGAAAAATTCACCCTGGAGCAACCAGCCCAAGGAATCGACGAAATAATTCACAAAGATTCCAAGCTGACCAAGCTCAAACTGAATCCACACAAGAACAAAAGACCCCACCATATTTCGACTCACAAAGGCTGATGGAAAGATGATGAAAGAGTTCTTCCAAAGAAAGGAGGAGGATCGGAAGTGGGAAAAGAAAGAGAAACCAGCTTCAGCCTGACTAGCAGTCGGACGAGAAGGCAGCGACAAGCTGACCCAATCAGCCACAGAGAACATCACTCCTTCACATCACTCTCTGAGAACAGTAAACACCCTAACTTCAGATGGACACGAAACCCCACCTGAAAACCCAGCAACAGAGTTAGACTCATCACCCAATCACCCAATAATCCATATCACAGCAGCGTCCAACAAACACCTGCTGACGAAACATCTCAAGCTCCTGATAGTGCTGTCTTGGTCATCTGCCACTCCTCCGAAGAACACCAGATCAGTCCTGACATCCTAAAAGTTTCCTCCCAAACTCCAGTTCCTCAACTCCTAGGCGATCTCATTGAGAAAGGTATAGCAAGAAAGTTTTACCTCTCCGTCATCATCGAACTTCATCTCAGAATCGAAGCCCTTCTCGATATGGGAGCCGACATTACTCTAATGTCTACAGAATGTCTCAAGGAAGTCAAAGAAAGAACAAAGAGGACTAACGGAACCCTTAAGCTCCAAAGGTGCGAACTGAACCTCCAAGCATACTCCCACATGGGCCTACAACTAAAACATGTGGCCCCAATTCATCTAACAGTGGGACCCATGGACCTCGTCCATCCAGTATACATTTCAACACTCAACACGTATCCACTCCTCATTGGGAAAGACCTGCTTAATCGCTTCGAACCTCTAATAGACCTCAAGCCCCTAAAGATTTGGACACAAGTCTGTGAGCTTCTGCCCTGCCAGTCATTAGATTCCAACGAGTCACAGTGTCAAGTCACTGATCGATGATGAAGTAGCAAAGCCAGGATCTGGACCGAGCACAAACAGCAAGGACCAAGACCCTCTCCTCTGCTCTCTGCAGGAGCCTGAATCAAATGCAGGCCCCCTTCGAATCATGACTGCAATAGATGTCCAAGTCACATCAGTGTCCGACACAGCACTAGCCCTGTGGGCAGAGAACTCAGCCATCAGCCTGAAGCTATTCAGAACACTGATGCAATGACATCAGAGTCTAGCGCATGTCGCTAAGCACAGCTGCTTCCCTCTCAGTCCCTGGTCGACAACCATGACCACCTCCAAGATCATCTGCGCTATGGACATACATTGGAACAAAAGACATCTGAGTCACTACTTCCTCGTCGTCCCAGACCTGCCTCATGACATTTACATTGGAGCGGATATCATGGTCCTGCTCAATGCATGCATTGATACCGTAAACGACATAATATGGGCTCCCCTGTCACACCAACTGACAACTTCAGTCAACCTCATGAACCTCCAATCCGGTCAAACCATGCCAGACGCATGCACTATGATCACGGAGCAAGAAGCCACAATACCTGCCTAGAGCAAGAGTGTCCGCATTCGTCTCAACATGCGACCTGGCCAAACTCTCAACAGTAAGCTAGGCTTCTTCCAACCTTCCAGGACCTGCCTAAAACTCAGATTGATGCCACACCTCTCATTGAAGTGTCATCTCGTGCTGTGTATGTGTTGTTCAACAACTGTATGGCCCAAGACATCCACATTCCCAAAGCCAGTCACCTGGGATCAACCAGGCATTCCATTACTTTGAACTAACGGTACCTGTCATAGGCCCCATACCAGCCCAACTAACGTCAGACGAATGCAATGACACCATAACATTCACAAAACCTCATGAAATCATTGCCATCACCTCAATTCTGCTGGTGTCCAGAGAGAGCATCTGCCGTTCAGAACTAACAGATGACACTCACCTCGCTGTTTACGCTGTCTCAACACAGCCTGTGACAAAATCACCTACACAGGTGACAACCGGGGCTCAAAGCCCCTCAAATGACTTAACTGCAGAATAACGCTACGCACAATGCACAAGTTCAACGCACAAGTTCAACAGATCCTAAATGAGGCAGATGCCTGCACAATAAAGTGTATCACCAAGGACTCAAAGAGGTTCTGCACAAGTACAAGGATTCCTTCACAAAGGATTCCCTGGATTGTGAACTGACCAACATCCACACTGTGCGCATCCCGACAAACCCAAATGTGCCACCCACATTTGTGCGACAGTACAAGATTCCAATAGCGTCATATGAGCCAGTGCAAGAAATTGTTGACTCCATGCTGGAAAAGGGGGTCATCCGGCCCTATAACAGCACATACTCTGCCCCGATATGGCCAGTCCTAAAACCTAATGGCAAATGGCGGCCCACCATCGACTACCGCAAGTTGAATCAGCAAGTACCATTGTCACGATGGCCTATGACCCAGTTGGACCAAGAAATTCCAAAAATCAAAGGCTCGACGATTCTGTCCACATTGGACATTGCCTCCGGGTTCTGTATAATCCCTGTCCACACCGATGACCAACATAAGCTGGCATTCACCTTCAGCAACCGATAGTACACCTTCACACGGTGCCCCTTTGACTATGCAGAATTCAACATGTTCCTTAACAAAGCATGCCCTGACGCCAGAGTCAGAGGCAACCTCGTCTATGTAGACAATGTCTTAATGAAAAGCTCAAGTGTGGAAGACCACTTCAAGGAAATCGATCACGTCCTAAACCAGCTGACAACAGCAGGAGCTAAAATCGCCCTTCACAAAGGACAATGGTGCAAAACCAAGGTGAACTATATCGGACTGCTTGTCGGAAGAAATGGCATCGAGCCACAATCTAACCGTACCCAAGCAAACCAAAGCATAAAGACACCAACCAACGTCTCTGAGCTGCGAAGCTTTCTGGGAGTGTGCAATTACTCACGACAGGTCATCGAAAACTACGCTAACATCGCACGACCACTAACTTCCCTATTAAAAATGGATGAACACTTCGTTTGGACGAAAGCCCAGGACACAGCTGTGAGTCAGCTCAAACAGTGCCTGTGCTCTGCTCCGTGCCTGGCCTACCCAGACCCAGGGAAATAATTATATCTGGATGCTGGATTCTCTAATCAGTGCCTCAGCGCAGGCCTATACCAGCTCCATGACAAAGACAAGCGAGTGGTCGCTTATGCCAGCAAGACGCTGCTTTCCCCATAATGCAAGTATTCAAACTGCGAAAAAGCTTTGCTTTGCACTGTGTGGGCCATCCAGCGTTTCTCTAATTACTTCGGTGCTCAGAAAGTCATCATCGAAACTTTTCACCAGCCAGTCACCTTCCTCAACAGTCAATGAATCAGAGATGGCGTGGTGACCAACGCACGCATAGCTACCCGGCTAATGACACTCTAAGGACGGGACATTGAGACAAAATATGCCCAAAACTATAAATCCTCACTTGGAAACGGGCTAGCGGCCTGCCAAAACTGTTCAACGGACACGCTGTACACCTCGGCAGAACTGAAAGAACCGCCACAATCTCAACTGACAAATGACAGGTACTTCGAGGAGAATGTGTGTGAAGGAATGCCCACAGCATATGTCGATGGCTGCTCCCACAATCGCAAGGGCAATTTAAAAGCTGGAGCGGGTGTGGTCTGGCTCAACAACGACCCGTGCCCACCGCAACAACTCAAATTAGGCCCTCAATCATCGCAATATGCAGAAATAGCAGCCATCCTCATCAGGCTAAAACTGGCTGCATCCCACAACATCAAATAACTCCTCATCTGTACCGACTCGAACTATGCCCTTCTAAGCTTCACCTGCCATTTAACTGGATGGAAAAGGAATGGATTCAAGACAGCTAACAACAAGCCTGTCAAGCACCAGGAACTCTTCCAAGCAAGCGACGCCATCGTCACATGACATGATCGTTTACTGGAAAAAAGTTTGAGGTCATTCAAGTCAACCAGGACAAGACAAAGACTTAAATGACCAAACCGATGCCCTCGCCAAAGCAGGTGCATTACATGGAGAGTCCTGGACATTTCATGCACTCCCACCCAACCCTTCAGTAGCAGCAGTAACCCGCCGCCAGCATGCCACTGGCGCGCACACCCCTGCCTCCTCCCACATTGCCCTATCACCTCAGTTCGCTGCTGACGATCTCCTCACCCTCCAAACTGCGGATTCATCACTATGAACTATGGCAGCTCATATTTCCGACCCATTAACTCATCCCATTTCCACCTCTGACCTAAACACGTCCTCTGAGCTCCGCACGCTCCACTCTATCAAGCACATGCTGCATCTAAGAGACGGTGTTCTCACATAAGTCCCTGAGCCACTCACTGGGCCAAAGCTCGTAGTACCTCACGGCCAAAGGGGGATGATGCTGGCACACGCACACGATGCACCATGCGCAGGACACCACGGTGTCAAGGCCACCTATGAAACACTCAAGCAAGTAGCATACTGGCCTGACATGCAGCAAGACGTAGCAAAATACGTAAAAGGATGCCTGGTGTGTTGCCAGTTCCAACCGGCAAATCCAAACCACCGAGCACGACTGCAAAGGAAAGGAATGACCTTCCCATGGTCGGACCTCCAAATAGACTGGGTAGGACCCCTGCCACGGTCAACACGGGGTAACAAATACTTCCTCACCGTGGTTTGCGAATTCACAAAGTGGATAGAGTGCCTCCCAGCTCCCAATGATACAGCAGAAACAAAAGCCTACCTGTTAATGAACCACATCTTCTCAAGATTTGGACTGCCTTTAAAGGTCAACTCTGACCGCGGAACTCACTTCACCGCCGAAATCATGCAGGAAGTGTGGAAACTCCTGGGTATACAGGCCAAGCTCCATATAAGCCATCACCCAATTTCCTCCAGTCAAGTTGAACGGGCTAACAGGACAGTGGTCAGCATGTTGAAGAAGTATGTAGCCACCAATCAAAAGGATTGGGATATTAAACTTCCTCTGGTACTGATGGCTGCTCGAGCCACCCCTCACCAGTCTACCGGAGTACCCCCATTTACATTGATGACAGGGAGAAACATGACGCTACCGCTACACCTGCTGTACCAACCTGGTGACCTGAACCTTGTCAACGCCTATACCACTCACCAGTACCTGGAAGAGTTACATCAGCACCTAAGGACGAACTTTTGTCTTCACCCAACAGCAACTACAACGAAGCGCGGAAGGTCGGAAAGCCTACTACGACAAAAAGTTCTCTCACCATGAGCTCAATGTCGGAGACAAAGTGTGGTACTACAGCTTCGCCCGACCAAGGCAGAATGCTCCCCATCGCCTGTCAAAGAAGTTCCTACCTCACTGGACAGGACCCCATGAGATTGTAGACAAGCTCTTGCCTGTTGCCTATCAAATCAAAATCAGACATGGGTGCAGCGAACAAGTCCTTCGATGGGTCCATCGAAACCAGATAAAGAGGCACCAGGGCCCTGTTGACAGGAAAAGAGGGAAGATCAAACCCATTGACAAAGACCGACAACCACCTGCTCCACACCACACAAACATAAGTACTGTCGTTTTAGGAAAACAAATAGCAACCCTGCTTAAACCCAACACATACTCTCTCCTCCGCTGCACTGCTAGGACCAATCTCTAGTAGAGAGGATTTACTCCACACATGTGACACTCGCGTGCGGCCTCACCTCATTCGGTGTCCTTGTGTCTCTTTGTTTTGTTTTTTGTTTTTATTATAATTATTATAATTATTATTATTATTTTTTTTTCTCGGGTCTCACTTTATGTTTTTACCTTTTTCTCTCTCATTATAATCTCCTTTCCCCTTTAGTCCCCTCATCAGGGAACTCCCTTAACCAATCCTTGAATCCATGCCCTGAAATTGAGATTGACTCCCTTCAATAAAGTCATCGTAACTCGTTGTGAGAACCATTGTTAACCGATCGAGGCAACCCGCCAAATCATGACCGACATGCTACGCGAAATATGTTCCTTGATCGACAACTTAGCCATGAGTAGTATTCCACACTACTTGATACCTCTTAGCCTTGTCCAAAACGCCCTAACTTCGGCCACCACGGGCCCCGCTAATCCCATTCAAACCCATCTCGCCTTTTCCCTGGGTAGCGCTATTCCCTTGTACCTAGACCCGGAAGCAGGCGACTTGGCTTTTCTTCTTAGTTTGCCCATTATCGACGCTAATAATATTTACCGGCTTAAAGACATTGTGAATGGGGGATTTTGGGATCTTTATCCAAACCTAAAGATGTGTATGCTCATAAGGAATTCATTTACCGAGTAAAGCCTTCTACGCGATAAAGACATGCAGCCTGAATCCATTAGACCCGAATGCCCCGGGCAACACCACGTTCTCAATGAGGTAACACAAGCCGAAATTGGAAACCGATCTCAACACCCCAGCACGAACCGCGACCCTCACATATCAACACGACACCGCCACGCCATTCTGCCTAACCTAAAGTCCCTAAGGGCTGATCCTCCATATTGACGAGTATGTATCACCTCACGATGAGTAAGGACATCTCCCCCTTCTTCAAACAGCACTTCCTCAGAATTGGAAGAAAGGATCAAGGAGGAAGGACCTTATTGATTTGAGTAAAGCTTTAGAAGCTAGCTCGCCTTACGTTGGCGCCAATTATTCGGTCTTGGTCTGCCGCTGACACAGCGCTTTGCATCTCTACTATTGTAGATGTTGGACTTTGCACTGGCCTTCCTCTACACAAGCGAGTGAATGCCGCAAGAGTCTCAACAAAGACGTCAGGCGTCCCGCGCCTTTTCTCTATAAAACTGACCAAGAACCCGACAGAGAACCAACCAACCTGATTGAGATCATGCCTACACCGTCTCGTCGAAGCCCTAACAATTAAACCAATCGGAATGATCCAATTGCCAATAATCCTAAACAATGCATCCCTACGTCTTCTCAAGTTTCTAACCTGTTCATTCCCCAAATTACCCTACACCAGGACTCAGTCAGTGATGGAGATGTTGTTTGTGTCTTGTGTGTGCCTGCTCTCTCTGCCTCCTGTTCCAGTGCCTGCCGATGTTCCATCGGGAACATCACCGAGCCAAAGGGGGACGTGTAGGACTTGAGGGGACAGGCCCACATTACCACGGGCTCTTACACATAAAAGGAACCTGATAAGGACTCCTTTTGCTAATCTCTATAAAAGACACAGGAAGAGAGAGATTTATAGCGCCACCTCCTTGCGCCGAGCTAAGAACTGACCTTTGCTCCCAGATCCACTTAGAGACAGAATTTCAGCATTGTTTCTGACTGGCTTACCACAAATAAACACAGAAGTAACTTCTTATCTTGAGAATAGGATAGCGTCTACAGAAATTCTCTGGATCCCCTGATCGGTTAATGCCTAAATTTATGATTTAATCAACAACAAGGGATATACGTTGACGGACGCTCACTAGATCCCCAAAACGTGACATTCTCATGAAGAACATCCCCCGGACAGCTCCTCTTTTGGCCCCCCCTGCAGGTCAAAGGAAATACATTTTCTGTGTCTCTTCTCCGTGCAGGGGACACCCAAACTTGTGTCGACTTTATGCAAAAAGACATTAATTTATTCCATCACTATTAGAACAAAGATACCCAGGAAGGACGTGCTTGATGTTGTTCATATGCTTGGTGTAATTATTTGGAATGTAGGATGTTTTAATCTGTGCTTTAACCTGTGTAGTAGATACAATTAGTAGATGCACTTTGTGTGTCAAATGCGAAATGTTTGGTCTTGAGCGGAAGCTGTCGTCGTCAGCAATAAGTTGGTGTGGATGACAGTTAACCTTTAGCATCATAATGTATGATTACAGCACATATAGAGGTCTGTAAGGATATCTTCCTTCATGTGATGAATTAAATATCAGATGATATAGGCACGGCAAAAGAAGCCGTGCGGGATTGGGGCTCCGCTCCACAAGAACAATCTGATTGGGACAGCCGCCCATGGGTGGACCCAAATCTAGCTGTTTAAAATGGACAACAAAAGCTTTTAGCTTCGGACTTCTGCTCTCACTCGCTGCTCACGAACTTGCTAGAAACCTCGGCGTCTTCAGTGATCGTCCGGGAAGCGGTCCCCGCCATCAGGCTGACCGCCAGAAGAACCAAACAGTTCGTCACTGAAGAACTTCAACACCTGAAGCCATAGAACTTTAAACATCTTAATAGAGTCATCGTCTCACAAAGGAACTAGGGAAAACCGCCAATCACAAGAGGGTTTCCCCAGTGACAACACGCTGCGACATCAGCCGCCGGAGATTTCCAGGAAACACATGGAAACACGCGGAAACGGAAAGATCTGCAATGAACTCAACTTAAAGCAAGTAGACCAAACAAATCTCAAATCTTTCTGAACTGATGAATTGATCTGTATGCAGAAAAGACAGCAAAGTTCTCTGTTGTGATCTTCCTCTAGTTAAAGTTACGAGATAGAAAAGAGTGCTCGATTTAAACTTTCTTCTAACGTTAACTGCAAAACTCAGAATATGTGTGTGTATGTTTATGTGTTGTTTATGTGTTTTATTAAGTTTAGTCCATTTATTGTAGAATAACAGTTAGCAAATAAACATTGTTTCATTTATACAGAATGATGTCTTGGGCTGTGTGATTTTCAAGTTTAAAATATTTGCCATAGATCGCGTTACCATAGCTCAAAATTATATAAAGTACTAATTTTGTTTATTTTTGTCGTTGGCCAAGAAGCAAGATAAACTAAATTGTTAAAGATATACTGAGGTTAATGGTCGCTGGACAAGTCGTTAATAAAGTATAAATAATAAGTTAAATATTAATATCACTTTAATCAAAGCAATATTGAATCTTTAATAAATGATTCCCCAAAGCTGAAATAATAGCTTCTAGATGTATTACAACCGCCACCACACCCATCATCATGAGAATGAGATATAAAAAAACATTGCTACAGTCCTGTGTTATTGCACCCAAAGCCAATCTGATGGGCACCTCCTCTTTGTTGGACATTTCAGTGGTTGTCCTACATGGAAGCTGCTTCAAAGAAGCCAGAGTGGAGTGCCATGTGTTCAGATGATGCCTTTGATAACAGCCATTCATCTTCATTGGCTGAAACAAGCCTTAGAGTGATCAAGGCACGCTAGGCCCTTTTAAACCTCATATCTGATATGGAAAACCTTCATGTCAGTGCAGGTTTCTCAAAACAGACCTCAGACTGTGTGCCACACTGGTCTCTCCATTTGACTCATGTGATAGTCGCTGCTAGTGTGTGTATGTTTGTGTCTGACAGAGATGCACACTCTTCTATTCTTTGTACAATGTTTTTTAATGTAAGTGTTGGTGCCAGTGCGTCTGTGTAAAAATACAATGTGTTTTTCATAATTAACTCTCTGATAATCTAAAAGCTATTCATGAGTGTTTGACATTTGACCCTTAGTCCTCTTTATATCACTATGTTTATTCATGACTTAATAATGCAGCAACCTGTGAATTATTTAACATTATCTACCATTATCTTTGGAAATAATTATATTCTTGTTTTGAAGTAAAAATAAAAGATTTTTCTTCTGTGGTATAATAATTCAGGATTATTATAGTTACAAAAGCTAAAACTAAAACTATTAAAGCATATTTTTGTTACTTGAAAAAAATGTTAACTGAAATAAAATAAATTGTAAATTAACTTATTTTATTTTAGCTAGCAACATTTCAGTAACTTGATGGCTATATATAAATACACTTTTGTAAAACAAAACCAACAAACTTACAAATTTAAAAATTAAACGGGGAAAAAAATGTCTTATGTGTGTTTCTCTTTTTCACTCTAGAAATGAACCAACATATCAAGACATTTTACCCCCAAATTCTGTGGCAACATCTTAATGTAAATCTTCCTCTAATCTTTCAAAAAGGCTTCTATTCTAGTAAGCACTCAAAATGAAGAGTGTTGATGGGTTCAGGATTTCAAAGCATGTTTTGTTATTTCAGGACACTTGACAAAACTCCTTTAAGAGGAAGAAAAAAAAGCTAAACGTGCATTGAACCACTGAAAGTGCTTCAACACATTTGTCATTGTGCAAACTTTAATCTTCAGCAATCTTTTTTTATGAAAGGCTTTGTAACTGTTTTCCTGTCAGTATCAAGTAGGACCGTTAAAAGCCTTTGATGTGGGCATAATTTGGCACAATGTATCCACTCTCCCCTCTTATGTTGGTCTAACCTTTGACGTACAGTTATTTTTGAGACAGATGACTTCAGAATAATGTTTTTGTTTTTTTTATCCTGTTTTACATTGGCTGGTCCTAGCAGCTATCCAGTCATGCTTTCAGGCACGCAATTGGCGGAAATTGGTAAATAACATGTGGCAAGTGATGAGATATTTTTGGCCAGTAAATGGTCTAAACAAACCAAAATAATAGGGTTAACGTCCGGGTTAGTCACAAGTATCGCTTCTAAGGTATCAATGGAGAGACAAAAGAGTCTGTTAGCAGGGAAGGAGACAGAAATGGTATTCGGAAGTCTTTGTGTTATTTAAGCATTTGTGTTTTTGTACAGTGACTAAATTATTTTAAGAATAATGGTCAATCAGTTCAACAACACTGTGATGCTGAGATGAAGCTGATTACATCTCTGACATCTTTTATCTTTGAAGTGAGTAAAATCTCAATGATAACAGAATAATTACGTCACTGTCAGTTCCTGTGAAACACAATAGGTCAACATTCAAGTTCTCAATTTTCACTCTCAAAATTCAAAAAGGTGCTTTGCAACAATTACCACCAAGGTTGATAACAAGAAAAAGTAAGAAAAAAAGACAGCAGAGTAAAGTTAGATCCTATCCAATTAAATCCTGTGGCATGATGGAGCTGAGGTTGAGGAGAATTAGAGTTTATTAGGATCAATATGGGAACTGCTGCATCACTGGCCTTTTTTTTACCCCTCATTCACTGGGAAGAGCTCACAGGCTCACCGGAGGAAGGCCCCACTTGCTCTGATTATCAATTTATGGCTATTATTTGTTTGATGAGGCCCCCTGATATGATGCTTCGTTCTTGGACAATCAGGACTGAGCTGGTGGCAGCAGGCAGACCAACACCACAGGACGAGTGGCGCATCACTCTGATTGGGGCACTTTGCAGGAACAGACAACATGTGGCACAAGACACTGAGGAGTTTCATAGAATTTAAGAAACCATTACAGTGATTCAGATGAAACACTGAGACTGAAACAAAATGAAACAAAAATAGACAGACAGACAGACAGACAGACAGACAGATGATCCCATAAGAACAAATCAAAAGAACCCCAACTTGCATGGTTTGCTTACAGATCTATACTGTTATTGTATACAATACTGTAGGTAACGCTTGAAGGATTTAGGAAACGGATGTTCTCCCTACATTCATTCATCTATTAGAGCTCCTATACAGCAGAAGCTGAACTGTTTTCACAGTTGCAATTCCATGAATTTTTGGTGCTATTTTCCTGTTTCACTGTGAAGCTACTTTGACACAATCTGTATTGTATAAATCGCTACAGAAATAAAGGTGACTTGACTTGATTCAATAGACAGACAGACAGATTATTAGACAGAATGACAGACAGATTGATGGACAGACTGACAGATCTTCTATATCATACAACCTACAGTACTGAACAAACTGCCCAGTCTTGTCATGGAGTTTGGACTCCACTTTATTTGTAGTGTAAAAAAAACACTTATAGAGTGTGATGGATGTGTAGTTGACCTGTGCTATGCTGAGTCTTAAGACAGGTGTGTAGATGAATGTTGGGAGGAGAAAGGAATCATTGTTTTTTTGTATCTGGCCTATCTGCTTGTTTGCCTTGTTTTAGTGTGTCTTCTCTGGCACACTTGGTTTCATCTGCAAGCACTTCAGTATGCATGTATACTAATACACACAAATACACACTCTGAAAGGCTTCTACAGCAAGTCTTTATTTACCTTTGACACCAGGAGTGAGAAATGTGATATCACACTACATTATGGGTTAAAAGGTTGCATATCAGTGATTTTGGGGAATTTTTGGAGGATTTGGAGGAATAATAATACAAAAATGCCCAGGCAAAAACAAATGATTACCAAATAAAAGGGTCTGATATTGCATTATAAATCTTGAAATACATTTTTAGCAGGGAAAAAGAAGATTAGTTTCATTTAAATTTGAATGCACACATAAAAAACAACACCTCCAATAGAAAATAGATCTCTCAATATCGTAATTGTTTCTAGACACAAATTAGAGTAAATAGAAATCACATGGAGTCATCGCCTTAAATATCCTGTTCCTCATGAGAAAGCAATCTCACAAAAAAGTGAGAAAATAATCTCTTTATCAAAACTGATCTCAATGATGTCTTAAACACTGCTCATAATTGGCAAAATATGAACTCTGAACTCAGTCATACATTTGAATATGAACTCAAATATTTCTCATTAACTTCTTCTATATTTTATTCATACTATTATTATGTATTTTATTATATTCATTATAATTCAATTTTAATTATGAAATACTGTTTCATTGTATTTACTCACTATTCATGTTGTACCATAATTGCGTAATTTTTATTTCAAGAAATTTCAGAAGAAATGCTCTATTCAAAATTTGATATTTAAAATAAGTCAAGTCACCTTTATTTATATAGCGCTTTTAACAATACAAATTGTAACAAAGCACTGCACAGTATCAAAATAGGCAAATTGTGTCAATAATGTAAAATGACAGGATTTAACACTCAATTTTTAGCTGAATGCATTTCATGATATAATAAAAATAAACATAGCTGAGATTTTTATTTACATTTTTTTATCATGCTAAAAAACATTTCACCAAACTCTTGCCAACATGTACATTATCACTTATTAATCCTTATTTAACATAACTAATGAGTACAGGGTCTATCTTACCTTTCATTTGCATTGCGGGGTCATTTATTGTCATGCTTTGTCATGTTTACTGTAACTATATACTAGCTGCAATAACAATTAGTACCAGTGTTTATTGACAGGAGCCCTTAAACTTTACATTGTGTAACCAAACGGGGCATAAAATAATTCCCTTTGTAATGTCATGTAATCTCCCTTAGTGATTTGTTGTCTAAAAAAAACGGTTACTAGCTGGGGAAATCTGTTGTTATCTGCTAAAATCTCTCTGCTTATCTGTCAGCACTAGCTACAGATGCTGTTTCATACAGGCACACACAAGACATCCCCTGAGTCAGCGGGCATATCTGTTTGTGTTCGGAAAATAAGGGCTGTCTGCTTGAAATATAAAATGCATTGTTGTGGCTGCATTGAAGTAATTATGTTCTTTGGAAACTCTAGACTAAGCTTAGGTTTTTTGATGTAATTTATATGAATTTAACTGCTGTAAGCACATAGAGGTCAAGGAAAGCTGTCAGGATACATTCATTCAATACTTTTTATGATACAAGAATATGACCTCATATTTTCTGTTGAAATCAACACTTTTAATCAGGTTTTTTCAAGTTTTTTTCTGTCCTGTCAGTGTTGAAATAAATTGTATAATCAGTTAAATAAATAGATGAATTAAATTTATTTTAAGGGTCTGAGTAAATTTAAGTTAACAACACCCTGGAGATAAACAATTACTTTCTTACATGCAAACAGTCTATTTGGGAGCTGCTGCCATATTCAGGCTGAGGCATGCTATCGGCTCCAAAACTATTTTGACAGATGGTGGTTCATGATAAACGAGCCACTTTTTCCTTCACAAAGTAAGTAATTCTCGTAGCTCATAGACGGTTTTGGCATAAATATCCCCTGTGTATTCATGGTAACCAGTTTTTTAGGTGGGTACTTATTTGCTGCTTAGCACATTGTTGTTGAAACTACGTGTAGCCACTTCAGTCTATGTATGTAGTTCATGCACCAGCTAGTAAAAGACCTGACCACCATTCCCACATCACAACTGTTTTGATTGAAATGTATCTTTCTTACTCTGCCTCCACTGAGAAAAACTGGCCATGTTCACACAGCAACAGTAGTCTCGTATTTGACTGCTTATTACATTTACATTTACACACACTTTTGCGGGGGTGTTGACTGCATTCTGTAAGCAAACTCACACTGTGCATTTTAAAGACATTTTATAGACAACCTTACTTTTGGTGAAAATAAGCACTGGACAACTATTTGGTTAAACATTGTAAAAGTAATTTTGTGAAGCATATGTGTCTCTTGTGCTTTCATGTGTGGTTTTGGTAACTGACAGAGACAGAGATATAAACTGTCATCAGAAGGATTTAGATCCAGTCTTGCACAGCAGCTGCTCCTGTCATTTTTGTGGTCCAAATGATAAACATCAAACTCAAAATCATTCGAAACTTACTTGTTCAAGGTGACATTTGTGGCTATTGTGTCTTTTAGGTGATGTCCCTAATCACATTGCTTTGGGTCAATATATTTTTTTTTACATATGTAGCTAATCTTTTACTAGCTGGTGCAGGAGCAAAGCCCTGAATGGCTTAGCTCCTCAGTACTTGAGCAAGCTCTTAATCGCATTATAGTCCTCCACGTCCGCTATGATCTCAAAACTCTGGCCATTTGATAATACCTAGAATATCAAAATCAACTGCGGGCGGCAGATCCTTTTTCTATTTACCGCCCAAACTCTGGAACAATCTACCTAATACTGTTCAGGAGGCAGACACACTATCCTAGACCAGGTTACGTTCATAAAGTCCCCGCTAATGTGGCGAGGTCGATCATGCTGCAAGCCTTCTGTCCTCCTCCCTTTCAGTATGCGGACCAGGAAAGGCACAATTTGCTCTGCCCAGTACGGGCATTAGATGCTTGCGTCCACAGAGCTGCCATGTGACATAAAAATGAACAACTGTTCGTATGTTTTGGACCTCCTAACAAGGGGTCCCCTGCATCTAAGCAAAGGATGAGCAAGTTCGACGTTCAATTACGACTGTAACCTCGGTTCCCTGAAGAGGGAACGAACGTTGCGTCCCCGGCCATTTCTCCTTCGTGCCTGTAGGCGACTTGCTCAGACTTTAAGCTAGTGACAGCTTCGTTTGGGCAGCCTTTATAGCTTCCTGGTTCGTGACATCACCCGCTCTGACGTCCCAATTACACCTTGGATTGATTTCACATGTTCTTCAAGACTTATCATGCAAAGCGTTTCCCTAGTGTCTTAAAAACTGTGATGCAACGTTCGTTCCCTCTTCAGGGAACCGAGGTTACAGTCGTAACCGAACGTTCCTTGCCGTTGTCGCCTCTGGCTTGCTTAGTTGGGGACACTTCATTTCCAGCTATATTACCGACTTTTTTGTACAGATACTTTTTAAACTGAACTGAGCTGGACGATGACATCACTGAATTAAATAATGAAATGCCTTTAACTGAAAAATGGGCATTTAATCGTGTCATTTTACATTAGTGATACACTATTTTCCTATTTTTATATTGTACAGTTGCTTTGACATAATTTGTATTGTTAAAAACACTATATAAATAAAGGTGACTTGACTTGACTTGACATATATGAATATAACCATAGAAAAGAAAAAGCAAGACCACCCACCATGTCTGCAAGACTAAAATGGATTAGTCCTTATCTGTCGTTCTCAAAGACAACAAGCCATCAGAACATCCCTAGCACTGCAGCTCCCAGCCAGGTCAGTGTTGAAAAGTGGCCAGTCTGTTAGAAAAACACAGTGTGTGTAACAAGGCTTCCTGTCGGGAAATTAGGTAACGTGTAATTCATATAGTGCCAACCAAGAATTTCTTTCACTCAGGAACCACCTCTGCTGCTCTACTTAAAAACCAACTGCCATAATAGAAATTTAACACAGGTATTTTTAACTGGTGGTCAGGCAGGACCTGCAGAGTGTTGCTCTGGATCAAGATCTGGGTATTTTGGTTGGGGGATGCATGCACATGTCAGATGTCATGAGGGCTATGAATGGGAGATCAACCCCCCTCTACCCACCCCGGTCTTCCCCAAGCTGTTTATGTAGGCCTGGCAGGATTTCCTGCTACATGATGAAATAATTAGAGGCCTAGTATGAGAGGGCAATGCCATGCCCAAAGTCAGGAGAACCTGTGGAGGGGGGAAACTGAAATCAGATCATTTTGATTCCTGAAAGATTGGTTTCCATCCTCTCAGGAGCCTATTTATGCACATTATCATTATTATTTTTTGGCTGCTGCTGTTTTTTTTAAGCCATTCACCCAAAAAGGTTGTTCACTACCTTATTGACACTGATATTTATCACATCCCCTGCGCCGTGTTAAATTTCTTGGCAGCTTTAGTAATAAATTATACAGAAATACGGAAGGAACAAATATGCTTGTCATTCTGATACAACATGTGTTTCGGAAAGTGCAGTGACAACAACAACATGATAAAAAAATCAACTTGTCCAGCAGCTGTTGGTAAGTTAATTCACTATTTGTTTTTTTCTGCTATTAACTTGGTACTCCAAAACATGGAATAAATAAACAAAGTATGGGATGCAAATGCACACATTGTTTGTTTTAGAAAGCGTCCGTGCTTGGCTAACTACTAGAAGTAAAAATCAGGATAAATAGCCAGAATATCCAAAACTGTGTGCCACTGCTTCACTTTATTATTTTTATATGATATCTTAACAATTACACAGTTCCATATGCAGTTAAAAATTATTCACTTTTGTGAAGAGCTATGGGAAAACATTCAACAGCTACGTCAACACCTTGTACTGTCCGCACGACTGGAAAAAACCTTTGGTTGGAAAAGACATGTATGTGTGGTGATGTCATGCATTTGGTGTGCATACAGCTGCAGTGAGGTGAGGAGGCTGCTGGGACAGGTGGTGGGCTTCAGTCCTCTGTGTCTCTCTTGTCATAGCTGAAATAATTGTTGGGTAGATTACTGTCACCTCGCCTGCCTTCCACTCAAAGGCTGTTTTTTTCATCCACACTAGCCTGTTTCTTCTTCACACCTTTGCAAAGGATAACAAGAAATCCAGACAAGTCTGGTTGCTGAAAAATATTTATTTCTATATTTGCTTTAATATGCTTTGCAAAAAGGTTTAATTTTATTACTTAAGTAACAGCATAGAGAAAACCACCGGTGGGCCCACTTGCCAGTACATGTTTAAACAGTAATATCTTAGTCTGAACCTAAAGCAATCTTGACAAACTATACAGGCGCATCTCAATAAATTAGAATGTCGTGGAAAAGTTCATTTATTTCAGTAATTCAACTCAAATTGAGAAACTTGTGTACTAAATAAATTCAATGCACACAGACTGAAGTAGTTTAAGCCTTTGGTTCTTTTAATTGTGATGATTTTGGCTAAAACCCACCAATTCACAATTGATTATCAGAATCTCAACAAATTAGAATACTTCATAAGACCAATAAAAAAAAACATTTTTAGTGAATTGTTGGCCTTCTGTAAAGTATGTTCATTTACTGTATATGTACTCAATACTTGGTAGGGGCTCATTTTGCTTTAATTACTGCCTCAATTCAGCGTGGCAAGGAGGTGATCAGTTTGTGGCACTGCTGAGGTGGCATGGTCCCAGTTTTTTTTGACAGTGGCCTTCAGTTGATCTGCATTTTTGGTCTCTTGTTTCTCATTTTCCTCTTGACAATACCCCATAGATTCTCAAAGGCAGGGGTTCTCAAAGTCTGCTTTCAAGGGTCCAAATCTGAATTTTCATCAGTGTCAAAGGTCTGGACTGGAACAATTGGTTATTATAATTCAATGGTCATTAATTATCTGCCAACAGGAGGCGCTGTTGTAGTGGGAGATATAGTGGTTTGGTTTCCCGGTAATGGCTGTAATCAAAGTAATGTGCTCAAACTCTACTTTATCAGGCATTGCAGGAAAAACTAAGTGAAAATGACATCGGAGCTTTTCAGAATATGGTCCGTTCCTTTAAAAAATACATTCATGTAAAAACAACCGTGCTGCACTTCAATGTTGAAACGTGCAGTGCTCAGTTTATTCAACCAAGTATAATCCTTTTGGAAAATCTATTTGTGGTGGTCAGTTTTGATATTGTGACGGGCACCACAAATAATTCAATGAATGGGAAACACTGGACACTGTTATAACTCAAATGGCCATAGTTTAAATGATAACAATAATACTAATACTAATAAAATACTCATATTTGCAGTGAAATGCCACCCGATTATCAAACGTCAAACTCACTGGACAACAAATGTCATGAAGGAAAAGTTTCATTGCCTGCACTTTCGTTTCGGACCATCTCTAAACAGACATTTAAAAACTAAACAAATAAACTAAACTAAAAAGTTTAACATGCGTTTATCAAAGTGGGCAATATAATTAGTGCTCTTGAAATACAAAATGGAGGCGGGTCCGGATGCGGACCGGAGTCCGGACTTTGAGAAGCACTGCTCTATGGGGTTCAGGTCTGGTGAGTTTGCTGGCCAGTCAAGCACACCAACACCACGGTCATTTAACCAACTTTTGGTGCTTTTGGCAGTGTGGGCAGGTGCCAAATCCTGCTGGAAAATGAAATCAGCATCTTTAAAAAGCTGGTCAGCAGAAGGAAGCATGAAGTGCTCCAAAATGTATTGGTAAACGGGTGTAGTGACGTTGGTTTTCAAAAAACACAATGGATCAACACCAGCAGATGACATTGCACAAACTGAAACGCTTGATATAATGGGTATTCAAAGTTGTTCTGCTGTGTTGTAAACTTTAAAAAATAATTGAAATAACCATAAAAACTAAAGCAAGACTGTTGTCATAAGACGCGCTGTGTATGACGTCACTAATATGAGACGCATAGTTGCAAAGAGAGAGCACGCTCTTCGCAGATCGCGAATGTTATCAACGCAGATTAAAAGAGCAATGATCGATGGTAATGAAGCAGATGATATGTGATTGTAAACCCTGTGAGATCCAATGTGGTTGATTAGTTGTTTTGAGATCCCCCCCCCGGATTTGGTCAGGTTTTTTTTGCGAGACTGAGTTAACCTGTGATCCTGAGATGGCGAGCCTCCAAGCTAAAGAACCATGAGAGAGACATATTGAAGAAAATCCTGCGACTCAAGCAGTGCCTTATCAATTATCGCAAATGGGATTACTCCGTTCTTAGTGGTATTTCTCAACAAATTACCTCAACACTGATCATCTCACTAACTGATTTATTTTACACTATTGAACAATTTGCACTACACAAGGAGTACTAGACTTGTGCTCACTGGATTCATTGTTTGGATTCAAAGGACAGAGTTTTTCCCAAGTTCACACTTATTCTATGTACTGAGAACTTTTCATATACTGAACTTGACTGTTGTACTATTTTAGTTGTTATTTTCCTGGAGTGATTTATTGTAATTATTTTGTGGTGGGTCAGAGGTTCGAACTCAAACCAGTAACCTAATAAGCAAAGCTCCTAAGAATCTATAAAAAGGTTAGAGAAAAAAAAGTAAATCAATCAATAAGAAGGAAACAAATAAAAAATAAATTCAAAAATTGAAGTTAAATATCAAAAGAGCTCTAACTTAGTTTCAAACTAAAAGAAGAGAAAGAGAAGAGATAATTGTCTTGGTGTTATTCAATTGATTTATTTTATTGTAATTTAATTTAATATATTCATTCAATTCAACTTTTATTCAAAGTAAAAGACAACTTCAATAATTTTCTTGGTCTGTCTGTTTTGTTAATGTGGTTTACTTAAATTGTTGCCCCCCTGTAGCGAACCTAGCACCTTGACTGGTCCATTACAGTGTATCTTCTTATACAGATTGATACATAGAGAGCAATCATAGTAACTACTTGTGCATAGGGTTACATTAACACTGGACTTCAAGCAACGTGGGCTATGAGCTTCTCCACCCTTCTTCCAGACTCTAGGACCTTGGTTTCCAAATGAAATACAAAACTTGCTCTCATCTGAAAAGAGGACTTTGGACCACTGGGCAACAGTCCAGTTCTTCTTCTCCTTAGCCCAGGTAAGACGCCTCTGACGACAACTGTAGCCAAATTCCTTGACACGTCTGTGTGTGGTGGCTCTTGATGCCTTGACCCCAGCCTCAGTCCATTCCTTGTGACGTTCACCCAAATTATTGAATCGATTTTGCTTGACAATCCTCATAAGGCCGCGGTTCTCACGGTTGGTTGCGCATCTTTTTCTTCTACACATTTTCCTTCCACTAAACTTTCTGTTACCATTGCTTGGATACAGCACTCTGTGAACACCCAGCTTCTTTGGCAATGACCCAGAGAGCGAGTTCTGACCTTTACTTTGAAATAGTGACACATATAAAAATCATGAAAAATCAGCAAAAATCTCCATTCATGTTCATTTCAAGTGTTCAAAAGATAACATTCATTCAATTTTTAATTCTAAAAGTGTTTCGAATATAAAGAAAAAACAATAGGTTCTAAATTTTTGGTGCAGCATGAACGATAACGTATAACTATAACGTGCATCCAGGGTTCTTGTTGCAAGTCTTTTATGTGTTTTTTTAGAGGTTGAATTTAAAACCAAATACTGCCATACTACCCTTAATACTTCTGAATGTGATGTCTGTCATCAATATTGATAAAAGTAAGGAAAAACATGTTTCAGATCACTCAAACCATAAATGTGTCACTAATCTCAGCACAGAGACAAGGATTCACGAAACGAAGGACTTTAATATGACACAGGTAGACAGGGAGCTCAGGCAAGGAAGACACTCAGGAAGACAATGAAGGACCGACAAACACTGACTGAATGGACTGGGGCTTATAAAGACAGGACAATTACGCTAAATGACGAGACACACCTGGATCATATGAACACAATCAGACAGGGGAAACTGGGCCACAGGGAACACATGGGGAGCAAAACACAAACAAAACAGTCCACAATGCTGACGTATCACCCCCCTCCCAGAAGGAGCATCCTCGCACCGTAGAAACAAAGGGGAGGGGCGTGCGGGAACTACGGCGGTGGCTCAGGAGGAGGACGAACCCCTGGCGGGGGCCGGCAAACCGAGTCCATGGAGATGATGAAGGAGGGAGGAGTCAGGGAAGAGATAGGACGATGACGATCTTCACCAAGTATGCGGTCAGAGTCCCCACCCCAATATGGTTGTGTATTCTTACTTAGTTTTTCTATTCTTTTGGATTTATTTATTAAAATACTATTCCTTTGATTCTCCTCTTGCCCTTCATTACAGCCACCAAATCTGATACTGCAATGATATAAGACAAATTACTTAATCAATATAGCTTTTTAAATCTGTGGGATTACTGCTACATATTTGACATGACCTTAAAAACGTTGAAAACGAATAATACTAAGATGTATTTACAAAAACAATCCATCAGTTTACTTAGCAGTTGTTTCTGAATTTATATGACAGATTTAGTTTATAAATGTTATCAGTTTTAATGCTCCATGAAGATATGTAATCAGCAATCTCTTCAAAATGTCAAACTGCACTTTTTTTGGTAAATATACTAATCAAATCACTTTAAAAAAAACATGGAAAATTATTTTTCAGGTCCTTACGGGAAATCATGTTTCAGGTTTCTTGTTTGTATTGTTATTTTCACAGATAGCAAGGTGACATCGATACAAGTTGCGTTTTCATCCAAACCACCATCCTGGTCTGCATTTTCCAAAAGCATTGTTGTCTAGTTATGGTCGCAAGTTCCATTGAACTCTATTGGTAACAACGGAACTTGCAACCATAGTTGCTTTTGGGAAATGCACCCCTGGTTGACTGATATTTCAATGTTTAAAGAACGTATGTTGGATCAGCATTGACATTTTGAGGAAAACTGACAGCACACATGGGTGGAGACTGACATTGAACTAACATTGATTTGTAGTTGATCACAAGATTATGCAAGTGATCACAAGATCATGAAAGTGTCTATCCACACTCATGAGTGTATCGCACAATTGAAGCATATCTATGAACCAATTGCCCTGATCTTTTTCCCTCTCTGCGTCTGCTCAAAAATAGCAATTAAACAATGGCAACACGCCATGTGGTATGAACGGAAGTGATGGAGGCTACACGGTTCCAGTTTTGGGGGGCCCACATATTTATTTCACATATATAATTTGAGCAATCAAGTTGCAGCTTGATGATTGGACCGTATAGTGTGAGCACATAATTAGTGAGCTTTGGCTTTACATTGTATGCGATTTACATGTACAGTGAAAATTGGTATTTAACAAAAACATTGCTGAAGTCGTACAGTTGTAAAGAAAGGTGATGGAAGAACACACTCTTTGGGGAATTTGTTACTTTCAGTATTATATCATAAACCAACCAACTAAAGTCTGGATCTAAAGCCCCTCCCCCCTCATCCAGTGCAAAAGCGCGCACTTTCTTTCGGTCACAAGAACAAAGGAATGTGCGGGAACGTTTCTAAAAGACATTCGTTCATTTATGACTTTCAAAAACATCTAACAAGAAACATATGGATATTAATTGCCCTGATCTTTTTCCCTCTCTGCGACATCGTATGTAACAAATTATGTTGATGACCGTTAAACTTTAGCATATGTGTGACTAAACGTATATAAAATCTTAGTTTGTATCTTCCACGGAATGAATGAAAATGGATCACGTGGAACACCCCAGAAAGCTGGACATGGGCGGGGTCCGCCCCATACCGACACTCTATGATCAGCCGCCTATGGGCAGGGCCAAATCGGACTGTTTAAAACGACGCGCCAGTGTGCGCGCTGCCCCTCTTGACCTCTCTTGAAACTCGCTCTCCAACGCCGGAAGGATGGCCCGCTGGACTCTCGCCTTGAGACCCGGCTGAGACAAACAACGCACGCGTGAATCAAAGACTGTTAAACGCCGTAACGTCGCAGAACCAGCAGGTAACGACGCTTCCATCTCAACGCAAAACCAGCACAAATAGCCTCCGTTTCCAACACGGCTCCACGGTGACGTCACGCAGCAGAGTTTTCCCAGAGCAACGCGTGGAAACCCACGTGCGAAACGAGACAAAGGTTCCCAGAGCAACGCGTGGAAACCACGCGGAAACAAAACTAAAGCAACAGCCTGCTTTTCCATCATAAAGCAAGTAACAAACTTAAGTTTTATCCTAACTGAAACTGGTAAATTTGATCTGAATGCAGAAAAGAAAGCCTAGGATCTTTGGATCTTTGCTGGTTGTTTAAGTTATGAAATAGGAAAGAATGGTATTCTTTCAACATTTAACCTCAAAACTCCCTTATGTGTGTGTGCATGATTGTGTGCACATTAATTAATCCATTTATGTTAGAATAGCAGTATAACAAATAAACCTTGTTTCATTTTTAAAGAATTGTCTCTGGAATGTGATTTTAAGTATTTTATCCTTATTTGCCAAAAGATAACGCTTACCTAGCTCGAAGCTGAGATGGATTATTACATTTGTTTTATTGCATGTACAAAAATAAGTTATATTGATGTTAATATACTCGCTGGACGAGTCTTTAACCCTGTATAATCATAAGTAAATTTAACTTTAATCAAACGATATTGAATATTTAATAATTAATTCCCGGAGCTGAAACAAAGTCCCTTTAATTGCATTACAGTGTATGCCCAGCTTAAGTGAGCAAAAACATTACTCTTGCACTTGCCCATGTCTTGCATCAATTCCTGAATGCTTACACGACACCTTACTTTCTTTCCTTTTAGTGAAAGGAATTAAGGCAGATGAGGATGAACAGTTAAAGAAATGAGAAGCACAACCTTGATGACCATGGTGCTGATTATACATTGAGTTGTAATAGACAGTATGATCACATGACCTGGAATTTGATGCTATGTGCCTTATCTCTTGTTCCTTGTTACTTGGATGTTGTGTGGTTAGTCTTGGGAATATCTGTGAGTAATGGCCATACAGTAGCTTTCCTACTTATGTGCATCAAGTTAAACTCCAACACACCTGCCTGAAAGTTTCTACACATACTGAAGGCTTTAATTAGCTATTTCAGGTGTGTTTTTGACTGGAGATCAATTTGATTGGAAAGTGGCTCATCTAGAGCAAGACTGTACACCCCTGCCATAGTGTTGCTATTTACAAATGTTAAAAAAAGAATTAGTAATTGTAGATAAAATAATCAGACTTTAATGCTAATACAATCTTAGTTAGATTTTTTTTTGTTTTCGAGCAAATGGAAAAAGTGAATCATATTGTATTTAACATTTAGATTTTCTGTATTTGACTATGACGCCCGTTTCACACCGCAAGCTTGAGCGGTTCATGAGCGGCGCACAAGCGGTGCGTATGCAGAGCAGGAGTGTGCTTTCCCATTGTGCTTTCATACTAGCAGCGTTTGTCGCGCGCAGCTGAACCGCGGCTTGTACCGCAACACAGACAAGTATCGTCATTTCTGTCATATTTTCCAGCGTTATCCTCCGAACACTGTGTGCCATGTGCTTTGATGTATGATATGACCAGCATACTCTGTGATGCGACCCTTTCCCCCAAACACATATGTAAATAACATATATTATATAGGTGATTAACACGATAAACTTCAGCCAAGTTTTCAAGATGTGTTTACGAATTTAAAATGTATGTCTTATCCTTCTCACAGAGGAATATTCATGTTTGCCATCTAACAGAAGGCTTAGAGTTGCATATGCTAGATTGAATATATTACATAAATCTTTTGTGTATCAGTCTGTAAAATTAATTAATCAGAAGTGGGGGTTCAAATGGAACTCTGGGCTCTGGAAAATAGAAAGGACTTACTATTCTATTGCACTGTAGCCGTGTGTTTATGTATGTAATGTTGTTTTTTGTATTAAAGTGCGTCTATTGTATTGTTTGCTTAGCAGCCTAATTACCGATGTAAAAGTAAGACACACGCAAATGTGAGATCCAAGACAAATTTAGGAAATAATTCCAACAATAATTGGATTGAATAATTGAATTGAAAAATAAATATTAAAGCTAACAAATGCCCTAGTTTTATCAATTTAACAGACCTTTGACTTTTGATCAACAACTTGTGGAAGTGAAGTGTTGATGTGCGTTTTATTTTTTGAAACGCATCACTTACATGAGTTTATGGTGAAATTTGTTATTTTTAATGTTAATCGGGTCAATTTCTATCAAGAACAATGCACTGTGACTTTAATGCGGCGCAGCAAAAATAGACTCGGCGCCGAAACGATCGCGGCACTGCTGCTCACGCGACGCTCCTGCTTGACGCTCACGCGCTGCTCCTGCTAGCGATGTGAATGCACTCATTTGTTAACATGCACGCCGAAAAAAATACGCGCTGCTGACGCTCCGCTCACGCTTGCGGTGTGAAACGGGCGTGACAGTTGAATTGATATGGTAATGTCATTCTTTCTTTTTCTCAAAGGAAAAAAAAACTGATAGAAGCCAGATTTTTACAACGTTAGACCACTTGAATAATGACATCAGTCTCCTCAAACAAACAGTTTTTGGTCCGACCTGAACATTTCTCAGAACATTATTTTTTTATCATTGATTGCTCTTAACTGTGTTTAAATAATACAATGGCTCAAGTACTGGAAACTTGTTGTTTGTATGTTGTTGCAATGTTGCTTTAAAAATATTATTTGGTATCAACAAAGTGTACTGACGATTCAGTAAGTTCACCATTGTTTTGCTAAAATTTTAGTAAGCATATTGTTTCAACATTAACTGAGCAAGCGAAAGTGATGTTGAACCAGCATCATTTTGTAATGTTAATTCAGTGTAATTAGCATTGATGCATCAATATTGACTAAACATTGTTTCAGTGGTTGCTTGCAATCTGGGGATTCTATGTACACAGTATGCACTGCCCTTACCAAAAATAAGTATACTTCAAGTTTATTTGATTAAGTATACTTCAGTAAAGATCAAGTATATTTATAAGCATACTGTATGTAGTCAGTATACAAATATCAGTGTACTTGTAAGTGTACTATTTCAATACTCATTTTCAATACTCAAATAAGTTTATCTTGGTCTCATCAGACCACAGGACATGGTTCCAGTAATCAATGTCCTTAGTCTGCTTGTCTTCAGCAAACTGTTGCAGGCTTCTTTGTGCATCATATTTAGAATAGGCTTCCTTCTGGGAGGACAGCCATGCAGACCAATTTGATGCAGTGTGCGGCGTATGGTCTGAGCACTGACAGGCTGACCCCCCACCCCTTCAACCTCTGCAGCAATGCTGGCAACACTCATACGTCTATTTCCCAAACACAACCTCTGGATATGACGCTGAGCACGTGCACTCAACTTTTTTGGTTGACCATGGCGAGGCCAGTTCTGAGTGGAACCTGTCCTGTTAAACCGCTGTATGGTCTTGACCACTGTGCTGCAGCTCAGTTTCAGGGTCTTGGCAATCTTCTTATAGCCTATGCCACCTTTATTTAGAGCAACAAATCTTTTTTTCAGATCCTCAAATAATTCTTTGCCATGAGGTGCTATGTTGAATTTCCAGTGACCAGTATGAGAGAGTAAACACCAAATTTAACACACCTGCTCAAAGTGTAATTTCTTCAGTGTTGTCACATGAAAATATATAATACAATATTTATAAAAATGTGAGGGGTGTTCTCACTTCTGTGAGATACTGTAGACTAAAAATATCCATTCCTATTTTTTTGTTTAAAAGAAGTATACTAATAGCACACTTGAATAAACATATTTTCTGTAAGGGTGTGCATGGCTATTCATAATACAATTACATAAAATAACATACATGTTCTTGTTTCCATATGTCTGGTTACTTTTCCCTGCTGAAAAGCCTAGCACAACATGAATTCCCATGAAGGTCCAATCTAGTTAATTCTGGTCTATCATGAATGCTGTTCATTAGCAATACTCATTTTCAAGTTACATGTTAAGTTTATTTGTAATTTAATTACAAAATTAAAGTAATTGTAATTAGTTACAGACCACAGACATGGTTAAGGATTACAGGGTTATGTCCTTTTCACACACACTCCCACATACTTGTCTTCAGCAAACTGTTGCAGGCTTCTTTGTGCATCATATTTAGAATAGGATAAACATTTTTTTTCTAAGGCTTCCTTCTGGGAGGAAAAGCCATGCAGACCAATTTGATGCAGTGTGCGGCGTATGGTCTGAGCAGTCTGGCAGGCTTCAAAGGGGACACCAGATGCCCATTTTCCACCCTTCTTGAAATGGTCTCGTGGGTGTGTAAAACCTCGTTTCGGTGCAGCAATGCTGTTAATGAGCTCTGCTCACCCCGCAAAACTCTTCTGTGGAAGAGCAACGTCTATTTCCCAAACACAACCTCTGGATATGACGCTGAGCACGTGCACTAAAATGCCTTGAATTAAAATGTTTCAGAAAGCAGTCTGGAGTGATTTACGCATCAACTAATAATTGCATCCTGTGTGGTGGTGAGCAAGAGACTTCATGTCACAAAACATTAAAGTGGGCAGCCTTCCTTACCGACCCTGAACGGTGCCTTGCACAAGGGTTTGAACGTGGTATTGAGGGTGTTATTCACTACAAAATCAAAATGGCATTGTGTTTATACCATTTTTACCATTGTAGGGTTTAATTCAATGTATGAAGATATTTTGCATCCACTGTCTCTTTAAAATTATAATATTATCATCTTAATTCAAGTGATGAAGGATTTGGAAAGTCTGACAGTAGTCAGTGTTGAGCACTACTGTTAAATAAGTGTCTGCCAAATACATAAATGTGAAGCTCTACAAGAAGTATCCAAAACAACAAGAAAATATATTGTGTTTGCTGTGAATTCATTAAAGAACTGTTAATTGTTACATTTTGTAGGCATGCAAGTATAATATAAATACAAGCAAGTGAGCATTTATCACATAACCCCTAAGAACCAATATCAAAGCTCTCAGAATGATTATAACATCACTCATATCGGTATCTCATCTATAACATCCACATAGTAGTCCAGCACTGGTCTGAGGTCAGCTGTACCTGTTGATCTGCACACCAAAGGTCCCAGGCTCTCTCTCTCACTCATCGTGGCAGCAATCAAAGTGCTCCCCTGGCTCCGACTGTGGCAGACGCTATGCTGAATAAGGGCTAAGGGTTCACAGGGAAGGACAAATCACTACCAGATGAGAGCAGGGGGCTTTACATGGCATTTCCTTTCTTGTTTGCTCAGAGGGAGGCTAAGTGCTCTGCCACATTTTAAGTAACCATAAAAACCATACAGAGCAGAGTAAAAGTATGTTAATGCATGCCAACTCTTGACCAATATCACAGAGACAGATGCAAAAACATGGGTGATGATATTGATTTGTTTGACGAGTAAAAAAATGAAGGCTGTCAGTTTAACGCGTTAACTTAATTAATTAGTTATGAAAATTAGTTATGGGTGACCTACTCCTGGCAGAGTTTCAAACACATACACTTGTTTTACATTTACGAGCTCTGGGATTCCTGATGAATCTCAAAAGGAGCTCACTGGCTCAGAGTCAGTGGATGTTATATCTGCGTCGCCGGACAGACTCAAAGCACGACAGGGGCAGAGGATTATCGCAGTTGTCTGGCTCAGTTTCGGCTGAGGAGGCGAGCTAATTTTTCTTTAGATAATTGAGGCTGCTTGGGCACATGGCTTCAATAGCAGTAATATGACTTGGTCTTCTCTTTATGCAGGGGTTCCGGCACTGGGGGCAGTATACTGCTCAACATTTAAAACAGACATGTGTCGATGGCGCCGATGTGCGTCAGGCACTGATCCCCTGGGAAACCCCAGTCTGTTGACAGAGGGAATCCCCTGGGCAGGGTTATGCCATGTGTAGTAGTAACAACAAATGCATCACGACATGGACGAGGAACATGGACGAGGAAGAGTGTCAAATAAACATTTTGGAGTAGTTCTCCTGGTGCTGAAACACTCAGCCCAGCACGGCAAAAGTCAGAATAAAAAATATGTGGCGTTGTACATAATTGGCAAGGGAGCATTTGCTCTCTTCCTCTGCTACAATTGTCACGGATGCTATGGGGCAGACCTGTGGTCCCCCATGTTGTGATGTTTGCACACTAAGTAATGGCGCAGATCTGGGCTCGGGTTCCGCAGAACCGGTGTGGATCTTTTTGCATCTGCAGAAAAACATGCACTGCCCATTTTTTTTCTTGAATATGGACAGGAAAGCCCAACGTGGGGGTGGATGCCTTGTCGCTTGTATAGTCCAATGGCCCTGCTGTACGCATTCCCGCTCAGGGACACCATGGACAGGGTGCGGGGTCTGCCACTGATTTTGGTGGCTCCTTGCTGGCCAGCAAATACATGGCATGCGAGCATTATGACATTGCTTTGTGAGGACATTGTGGTGTCTTTTTCCCCATGCAATGACCTGCTGTCCCAGGCAGGAGGCAGACTCTGCACCCTTTGCTGGAACTGTGGTTTCTAGGGCCTGCCTATTGAGAGGGAGAATCTGATAGATCTGTTTGATCTGACAAAAATGCCTGCAATGCGAAGATTGTTTCGTTGAAGTAGCGCATATTTAAAGCTTGGTGCGGGCAAGGCTTGTTATTGCCATGTCAGTGCCCAATTCAGGGGCTACCGATTTTCTGAAGGATAGTCATTCCCGTTCCACACTGGAAGTTTACTGGACAGTGGTTTGTCTTGTCTTGAGGGCATTGCATTGAGGCTGTTGCACCAAAGCGCACACCTGCTTGCCTTCAGGTTCCTTAAAGGGCCGGGTATTCTTATTTTTTTTTAGCTCTGCTCCGTCTCACGCAAGGTCGAGAGCGTGAGCTTTTCAAAGAATACTCCTTTGGCGGGGGGGGAGGGAAGACGCGTTCGTCAACACAGTCACAAAAGTTGGGCTGCACGCGGACCCTCCTGATGATGGCAATCACGTCATACAGGCAGTGTGCGGACCATTGTGTAACTCCCAAGTTCTGCTCTGTGTTAGAACGTATGCAAAGACGTTTTCAGCGCAAAAACATTCTAGTTGACTTTGTTTCTAAGTGCTCAAGTCAGTTGAACATTTGCTGTGGTATATGCACTGTCAATGCAGACACAAACATTATACTGCACGCAGACAGACGCCCTCCTGTTGGCAAGATTTATGTCACATGCAAGGTGCGTGGAACTTGGGCTTAGGTCTACAGGCTATGTGTGAACCTCTGTTTGAGCCTTTAGAATCCTTGAGTCTAAGGATGCTGCCGTTGGTTGGCACAGGCACCAGAGAAGCGCATTGGGGATCTTTATGCGCTGTCGAAGCATCAAATTTTGAGTTGGGTGGTGTTGCACCAGCATTCCCTGATTGCGTGCATACATCACTCCTCCCTCTCTCCTCTCCCCCTGTAGCTGCTGTGTGGTGAGCACACTGCACTCACGTTGCACACGTTGCACTGTGGCTGCACACTGATGGTGGTTGAGGAGAAATCTCCTCATATGACTGTTAAGTGCTTTGGGTGTACAAGCAATACACATTGAAAGTGTTATATGAAGGCCTCATTCATCCATTCATCACAAAGACGTCTATTTGATGTTTGCGTTTACATCTGCAAGGTTTTTTTTTTTTTACAGTATTTGCTCATTTGCAATACGCCTATAGAACGTTTTCTTTCAGATGTCAATTAGACATTTATTAGATGTCTTTAAGATGTTTAGGATTTAGAACAGGGATGGGGAACGTTGATCCTGGAGGGCCGGTGTCCCTCCAGGGTTTAGCTCCAACCCTAATCAAACACACCTGAAGCAGCTAATCAAGGACTTCAGGATGCAGTTAGATATTTTTTTCCCAGGGTTTTTCAGGGTTGGAGCTAAACTCTTCAGGAGAGTGGCCCTCCAGGATCAACGTTTCCCACCCCTGATTTAGAACATATATAAAACTGACATCTTAAAGGCGCCTGTCAGATGTTTGTAGACATCAGATGCTTTCCAGATAAAGCAATCTTTAACATACATCTTGCAGACTTATGTGTACTATCCGGGTATACACCGGACAGGAGTGCTCTTTTATTTAAGCTGCCTGCCCTGTCAAATCTCTGAATCAGAGGAAGACAAGAGATTTTAGGCTCTTGTACAAGTTGTACGCAGATAAATTGTGCGGATGCTCAAATATTTTGTGATATTCGCCCACTCGGCCCATGTGAAGCCATGACTTGAATGACTATGGCGTCTTTCGCATTGGATTGTAGAAAGCTCTGTCTATAGCATACAATACATACCTGTTATGACTAATGCCAGCATTGGTGCTTGGGCGCTCTACGAGGGGCGTGGAAACATCATGGGTATGGTTTAAGATGTTCGTGCGGCTGCCAGTTGGGCATCACTGTCCAAGTCTGTAGACGTCACTGCGGCAACAGTAGCAATGTCCGTGCTCACCGCAGGGGTTGCAAGCCTAGGCCCGTCACTCCTGTGAAACACATGGGGTATATGACAGTGCTGATCCCTTATGTTTGGTTCAGCAACTTTGCGGGGCATGAATATATGTCCCATTGTCATGTGTTGTACCGAGTGAACCGACTGAATGGGAACGTTGAGTTATGCATATAACTGATGTTCCTAGAAGGGTAGAAAAGAGGTACAACGCCTCTGGGCCCCACGTAGTCATGCGTGATTGGCCTTTGAGGCGTGAATATAAGTGTCTTCAGCAGATGGTGCAAGAGCGCGATATCCCATAGTGGTGTTGTACCTCGATTCCCTCCTTCTGGGAAAAGCAGTTATATGCATGACGCAACGTTTTGAACGAATCATGTAAACCAATGATTGAAAGACCCATTCATAAAGTGAGCTGTTTAATTAATTCCTGAATGTATCAGCCGTTTAAACGAATCGAATGAAAGACTCAAAGAAATTTACTGCCACCTGCTGGCAGTTTTAGTAATTATATCATATGTAAGTATATCGTAATTTACTCAAATCTGAATGACTTACTTTCTTTTGTGGAACATAAAAGAAGGTATTTTGAAGACTGTTGGTAACAAAGCTGTTTTGGTTAGTAATGATTTCCATTGTACGAAAAAAAAAAAAACTAAGATGTTTCTCAAATTATATTCTTTCATATTCTATAGTTTATGTTAGGCCATTGTAGCCTAAACATTTATGTGTAATACATTTGTTGAATTGAATAAGATATTTATTTCTAAAGCTACTATTTGTAATGTCTACGTAATACTTTCTCATTTAGCATAAAAATAGTATTAAATCATCTTTTGTTTTGTTTTTCATAGCCAAATGTAATTTGCGATTAATTAGATTAATTAATCGACACATCATGTAATTAATTAGATAACAAAAATGTAATCGACTGACAGCAATGTTCACTTAAATCAAACACCCCATTCAGCCTTCTGTATTGTTCCGTTCCGATTTGTGTCACATTCGGCTGCAAGGACATAACCATTTCATAAATATTGTCTATCATTTTTAATTTGGTAACACACTGAAATTACTTGTATAATGTGAAACTTTTTGTATATACACATGCCGAGGTGCTATGTAATCTGGAAATAATGAAGATAAAGATATTTTCAGCATTTTTATAATTGCCCAGACTGTAGGGCGCTAGCCCTGGACTTTCATGCCTTAGACGGTCCCACTTTAGTTCACGACTGACTTAGGCCTATTAAAATTACGTAATTAAATCCACAGTATATACGTCTGCAATAGTCCACTGTTCTCTACAGCCTTGTAATTCATTGTATTTTTTCTAGCATGTCTCCAATAACTGCCTTTTTTATTTTAGCAAGGTGCTGCTTCAGGGGTTGTCAAAAGATAATTAGGTTATCATTATTGCCAATTAATTTCAGAAATGGAAAATAAAGGACAATTGTGATTCCTTATAAGAACATAAGGGACAAAATAAGAGTTGCTCAAGATATTTTTACTGTACCATAATCGGCTGCCTGCAGTTCAAATGTTCTCAGAAATAATCACATTTGTTTTGCTTAACCTATTTATGTACAATTATTATTTTTTAAGTTAGATTGTTATGCCTTTATTGGATAGAACAGTAGTAGAGAGCAGCCAGGAAAGCATTGGGTGGAGAGAGGGGGCGGGATCGGCAAAGGAACTCGATACGGGAATCGAACTCGGGTCGCCTGTGAGCACAGTTGCACTATATGTCGGCGCACTAACCACAAGGCTATTGGCGCCGACATGTACAATTATTCTAAAAATTATTTTAATGTCATACAATAAATAAATTAATTTATGAAAAAGTTATCGGCCTGAGTAAATTGTACCATTATAGAATTGTGACTGCACAAGTAGTGTAGTAATTTAGGAGGTGAAAATACTATGAAATTATGTACGTACAATTGGCATGAAATTTGAAAGCATAACTGAATATCTATGGACCTATAGATATTCAGTTATAATTAACTGAATAATTAACTCCACTGGCTTCGCTCTGTTCCCACGGCTCTCGACCCCACCCCACTCATCACAATAATCAACTGAATTTCTCAGACCTCATTGCTAAAACTGCTCGGTCCTGCAGATTTTATACTTTATACAACATTAGGAAGATCAAGCCCTTTCTTTCGGAACATGCAACGCAACTCCTTGTTCAAGCTCTTGTCCTGTCCAGACTGGACTATTGCAATTGACTATATACTGCTCTCTTGGCAGGTCTTTCATCCAGTTCTATCAAACCTCTGCATTTAATCCAAAATGCTGCTGCAAGATAGGGTTGATGCGATAGACAGTGTTGACGATTTACCGGTGTGAAGCCGAAACACTAGTTAGCAGGGCCGGAGTGGGATCCATTTTCAGCCCGGGAGTGTAATGCTCAAGACCAGCCCACCACCAATCCCCATCCAACCCCCTCCCACCGTGGTGGAATCTGGATAAATGACAGATCTGTTTCTTAATTGACATGTTTCAATAAAAAATCTGAATAATGTAAATATGGCCATAAATATCAATAACAAATCACATACTGAGTTTTCTGCAACAAAGTGTCCAACTGTTACATTATGAAAATAATGGTTTGCATTCAAACAAAAATAAAGTTATGCAGTAAGAAATATACTTTTTGCACTATTGTTTTTTATATCCATGTCAATGTAATAAATAAAATAAATGAGATAAACTATATGAAACATTTCTGCTACAAAAGATACAACTGTAACATTATTAAAAAAAAGTTAATTTCTAAATTGAAAGCTGCCAAGCAGTCATTAATAACTAAATGGAAAATCAGTAAGCATCTCGAAAGAAAGAAAGAAAGAAAGAAAGAAAGAAAGAAAGAAAGAAAGAAGAAAGAAAGAAAGAAAGAAAGGCCTTCTACCATTCTTCACAAGTTTTGGTTTACACTCAGAGCTGAACATGGCAAAGCCTTACAGCATCAACAACCGCCTAAGCAGTGCACTGGTTTCTGCAACTTTGTTTATTACTGTCTCATTGTTCTATAGTTTTTGGCTGTAGTCACTGTACCTTGAGTCGCCAATACCTGTGTTCTTGTTTGTCTTGAAAAAATATCTGTCAGTTTGGTATGTTTGTCAGGGACCTTCTGCCTGGCTGCTGTTGTCTCACTGAAGATCAATGTCTCTGTTTCTGTCTCTGTCCCTGTCTCTTTCTTTTTTTCATTTCCCTCAGCATCAGGCTTATCTTTATTAAACCACAATAATATTTAAAATAAGTCAACAGGCTAAAATCAATTACATTACAGACAATCAATATAAAAAAAAATCCTTCAATGTAAGTCACTTTGGATTACTCTTTCTCTTTGGCTCTCAACGGAGGTGGTCGCTTTCTCTCCTCGTCCTCACCCTTATCTTCCCTGCTTTGCTCCCTTGTCTCGTGAGAGACTCTCTCTGCACTGCTCTCCAAACTAAAATATTATGGATTAACTGGTCTCTTAATGCAATTGACACTATCGAAACTTGGGTTTCGGGGAACCTGACTGCCCTGACGGAACGTTCGCAGCCGGCTATACGATGGCGCGTGGGAGAGGTGGCGAATCGTGTGTCTTGCGGCTCTTTCCGTGGAGGACATTGATATCTACCTTTTCGGAACCATGATAACAGGTATTTTGCTGATTGGATTAGGCTTTACCCTGGGTTATCGAAGAATTCAGAAAACGGGAACAGCTGTCCAAAGCCCCACAAGGCTGCCCGTATGATTGAAGCTGTGGGAAGAGCGGTCAGCATTGAGCACTGAGACTATAATCGCAATATGGATTCTACCAAGGAGAAGTTCACGGCTTTACAAAGGGAAATTGATTAAAATGAGACCAAAATGGACAAAAACGGACAGAGAGTAGCCTGCAAAAATTGGAATGTTTACTCGCCCCAAAGACAAAACAATCTTATCTTTTTCTGGCTCCCCTACAGTGGCCTTGGCAAGGCTGTTGCTGCAATCTACCCCGGGTGTGCAATGCAGTTAGACGCTCTTGCGTTCCTCCCCCACCCTACAGACATTACAGACATTACAGACATTGCCCCCCCCCGACCATTCGCCTCTGTTCGCTTCGATCCGCTGGCCTGGTCAAGCGGGTCTGACCAGCGCCGGATCAGTGGCTGCGGGATCAGATGGCTGCTTGCTGGGCCGGATTCACTTCCCCTGTGGCTATGTCGTGTATGTGCTTTTGTGTTGCTGAGGTGTTTTTCCTGTTCTCACACTGTACTCCCCAAGGAGCATAGTCTGGGAGTTATTTTTTTCTCCTCACTTTCCTCATGTAAATGCTGTATTTTTCTTCAATTCTACTTGCATTTCACTACTGATTATACTTGTATGATTGTGTATGTGACGAATAATAAAGAACCTTGAACCTTGAACCTTGAACCTTGGATAAAAGCGTTTGCCAAATGCATAACTGTAAATGTTTCTAGTCACTGCACCTTGAGTCGCCAGTTCACGTGTGCTCGTTTGTCTTCTTGAAAAAATATTTGTCAGTTTGGCACATTTGGCCGCATCATCCTCCGATGCCTTTCTTTTTTAACCTGGCTTTTTCAGCTCCTCTAGGAATCTTTTTTTTTACTATCCATCTTATTCTTCCTGCGATTAGCGCACTCTCGCTAACTCACACCACTGCATTAATGGTTTCGGTTTGTCTCCATGACAACGACCTGGGACACGCGCTTGTGTAGAGGAAGAGAGAGAGCGCGCGCGCGCTCTGACAACAGAAAACGTCACATTTTAATGATAAATTCAAATCTAGTGTTATTAGCTTAGTTATCAGTCACACGGTAACTTAAACACATATACGTTATTATGTGTATGTAAAAAAAAAAAAAGCAGGCGAGTCTGCCGGCCCAATTTATGAACGGGGCAGAGCGGCCCACCGGGAATTCTCCCGGTTCTCCCGATGGCCACTCCGGGCCTGCTAGTATGTCACTTTCCCACCGCCGCACTGCCCCCAACTTAATTTAGTAATAAAAAATTGTTTAGTTCAGTTAGAGAAAAAACGCGGCTGCTTAATGCAGCGTGCTGAACTATAGTCGCATTACAGATCAGATTTTATTTATAACGAGAGGGGAAGCTGTCAAGAAGAGTGGGTGAGACAGACAAGACTGAGAGTTTCAAAACGACATGCAAAAGCGCCTGTTTTTAAAAATATTTAGGATTAAGAAAATCCTGTTGACTTCTGCCATTTATCTAAGCCAGGTGATATTGGAAGTTTTTTTTTAAACATTCGCTTCTTATTTATTGGTTCCACAGTGTTTACTGATCTTCAGTTTTGTATACCTAAACTTTGTGTAGTTCATATTAGGCATATAGCATGGTGTATTTTTTTTTGTTTTGTTTATAAAAGTTATATGCTCTACGTTGTATTTTGTTGTCTAAAGATGCCAAATTGCCCTAATTTAAAAGGAAAGCTGTTGGTTTTGATTGCGTCTATTGTCCTCATTTGTAAGTCGCTTATAAAAGCATCTGTTAAATGACTAAATGCAAATGTAAATGTTGCCTATGAATGAATGAAAATCCATATTTTTAAATAAAGAAAACTTAGAGAGTGTGGGCTACTTCTGGTCCTCGGATTTACTGTGATCCTCACATTGTGAGTAGTATGCGAGCTCGTGAGTTCAAACGATCCTCATGCCGTGAGCCTCACAGTGTGAGTAATATGTGAGCTCATTATGAATAATTGATTTAGCAGGTTGTAGGAGGCAGTTTAAATACTGGGGATAATGGTGCGTTCAAGTCATGTCGGATACATCGTATTTACGAGTTGAACGCAATGCCACCACAAAGTCGTTATTACGAGTGGGAAACTCGAAATTTTCTTTAAGCCCCGAATTTCCGAGCTGGGGGCGTGTCAGTGAAAAAACGTGTCGGATGCAATGTATGCAGCCAAAGCACATCGGTAAAGTTGTTGAAATTATTAAAATGATTATTTGTATGTAATGTACAATAAAACTACATAAGTTACATATACAACATATTATATTATTGTGTAAATATTATAGAATATATAATTATTCCGTTTACATGATTAAATAAAAACAGAAAAAAGAAAAAAACACAATGATGCACATTATTCATTCATAATTTTGTAGATGTAGAGTTAAAAAAATCGTTGAATTTTATGTAGAATAGTAAAATCGCCATTGAATGCGCCCGACGTCGAAACAACGACTTGTCAACTCGTAAGTACGACGTCCCAGGAGGACTTGAACACATGATCATCTACATCTTGAATAATATTCCAAAAAGTTTTGCACCTACAGCACACATTACATACATTGATGCAGAAACGCTGATGTTCTAAATGTCTAAAGTATATAGAGATAAACTCCTTATAAGCTCCTTGATTTCGTGTAGCAATTTAAAATATAGCATAATCTGCATGCACAATATAGCCTACTATAGAACAATTTATTTACTTTTCTCTATACAAATTATTTGCATTGGTATTTTGTTAAGATTTATATTTGGCGGTTTTACATGTATTATGACACAACAGGTCAAAACTAAAATGAGAAGTGGAAAGGGAAATTGGATCGAGAAAGATCCTCGAGCCAGGATTCGAACTCAAGACGCCCTATGTGCACAATGCTATATGTTGGCGTGCTGTCCACATGGCTATCAGTGACGACAATAATTTGGAGGTTTTAATAAAATATTATTTATTGATAGATCACCAAATGGGTCAGCAAATTTTGGCTGTACGTCTTGCGCATCAAGCCCGGAACAAAAATTCGATTACTTCCTGAACAGGCTTAAAGAACAATTCGTTCAGGAACATCACTACAGTGATTTAGTGATTTAGTGATTTTCTGTATTTGCTATTCACATACGCTGATATGATATTATAATGCCAATATGCACTGTGGCATGGCCCCATGTTATCAAATTAGCCAGCTACACGTGTTAGCCAGGTGGGGTGGCAAATGATAGGCAGAATTAGTAAACATGCTTGTTTTTTTCTTTCTAATAAAATATATTGCTATGCATTTAAAATTAGTTTAATATACTATGTCCACAAAAAAGAAAGTTTAAGAACATTTAATTTTTTAAATAATTTCAATCAAACACTGGTGACACAGCCACTTATGTCTATGTAATTTTGAAGTAACACCACAGACGTTAATATAACACCACAGACTTTATATTACAAGTTATTACAGGCTCTGTGGTGTTGCCAGAAAAGACAGTAACACCACAGAGAGCAACACCACAGACAAATCATCCTAAATCCAGACTTTTCTAAAATGAAGGCTGCCATCATGATGATTTCAAGATCAGGGGACATTTTGGAAATATTAATAAGTATATTTTCTATCAAAATTTGTATTAAAATATGCCAGATCTGCAAGTTATCGACATAACACCACAGACACTAATAAAGTGTGAAACATGAAATTGTCAGATATTTAGCTAACTTTGAGAAAATGTATAAGAAATAATGTACTCCCCATGCACTCCTCAGATCAACCAGCACCTGCAATGACATTTACACAAAGTAGTCAAAATAGAATTCTGACATTCATTGTTGTAACACCACAGACATGAATTTGGGAGACACAACTTTTTTCTTAAATATAACAAAATATGTATTTTTTAAAACAATTAAACAATATTGTACATGTTAAATAAAATCTATTTTCACAATATAACCACTGTATTTGTGTTAAAAATATTATATTGTTGCAATTACATTCCATGATACCTCTCTGAGGTATGACGGGAACATCCATATTTAGTTACAAATTCAATCTCTAAAACTCAATTAAATATGTATTTTAAAACAAAAAAATTAAACTTTTAACAGTGCACAAATTGTGTTTAACCTACAGAATACAAACATGCAAACATTTTACTTAAAACTGATCACACCCAAAAGCATCAGAGCCAGTTACATTCAGTCGGTGTTTACAGTCAGCATTTAAAATCATAAGTGTGTTCAGTTCAGTCTTACAATGTTTCAGCTAGTGTTTAAGTGTGTCCCTGGCTTTAGTGCACTATTTATGATTTGTTATACTTCATGAAACAGATCAATACTAGACTATATTACTAAGTCGGGATCATTTTTCAGTAACTATACAAGCATGTTTTGTGGAAGCATGGATGCATGATTTGTTTCATATTTTGTTGAACTAAGTTATTTTCACCTGTTAGGTTGTTTGCAACTGATTGCAATTGCATATTGCTATCTGTGTTTCAGGATGTGTCAAGTCTTTCCAAGGAGACAAAGAAATCGAAGTTAAGAGTCGAAAAGGAGTCTCCAAAACAACACCAGAAGCAGAATGTATCTGTCGGATTGAAATATTTGTGTCAAATGCCAACTCCAAACTGAAAATAAATCAAAATAAATAAGGAAACTGAATTTTAGAAATACTTTGAAGGAAATATATTACATTCTACATGTTTGTGATATTACTGACAAATATTAGATAACTTTTAGATAACAGTTAACACACTAAAATATCAGAATGATTTTAACACAATGATATGACAATGGTCTTACATGGTGAGCTCACATTATGAGCACACAGTGAGTGTGCAGTGACTTCACACTTACTCATAATTCCCACAGTAGGAGCGCACAGTGAATGTCCTGTGACCTCACAATGAACAGTGAGTGTACAGTGACCTCACAATGACCACAGTATGAGCGCACAGTGAGTGTGCTGTGACCTCACAATGAACAGTGAGTGTGCAGTGACCTCACAATGATCACAGTATGAGCGCACAGTGAATGTCTTGTGACCTCACAATGAACAGTGAGTGTGCTCTGACCTCATAATGACCACAGTATGAACGTACAGTGAGTGTGCTGTGACCTCACAATGACACAGTATGAGCGCACAGTGAGTGTATATTTTGACCATAGTATGAGCACACAGTGAGTGTGCTGTGTGGTTACACTTTTAGCTCACTGTGACCCACAGATTGTGGCCACATCATGAGAATCATGTGAGCTCATGGTGACATCAATGTGAGATAAAATTGTTGACTGGGTACATCAGCAATACAAATTAAAATAGTGAAAGATGTCTTCCCTAAGGTAGAGTGAATGTTTTCCTGCTTTGCTGGAATTTGGGCTCATGAACAATAAGTTTTTACATTTGCCCAAACTGATTTGGCAAAATCAAAATGCGGATAGTTAAAGAGAATTGCCTTTAGCTTGAGTCCCGCTTGCTGTGAAGTGGGAGCAGTGGGCTGAGGATTCCGCTTGCAGATACGGGACAAACTGCATTCCGTAAAGCTTTCATACGGGCTTCTTTGATGCTTTAAATCTGGGGCGATTCCATATTATATGGAACCCCTGCTGAAAAAAAACAGCTATAACCAGCCTACACTGGTTGTCCGGTCTTATCTGATTTAAGCTGCAAGCAGCTAGCTTTTAGCTGGTTATTCCAGCTGTTCTCCCAGCCTAACCAGCTAAAGAGGTGGCCAACCACCCTCATAAATCAGCCTGCTGACCAGCTATGACCAGCTAAGAACAGGCTGGATGATCAGCTAAAACCAGCTTAGGCTGTCACAGCAATTACTTTTAATACAACATTTCAGTCATTGTTCAGAGCAAAAACTAGCTAGACAGGGAGAGGTTAAGGAAAGAGAGCAAAGGTGTTTTTATTTTAGTTTTTTTTTATGAAGAAAAAGAAGCAGATGTCAAGTGAAGGCAGAAGAGATGAGTTTTAAGGTGTCGCTTGAAAATTGTCAGGGACTCAGCATTCCAGATAGGGGTGGGAAGTTCATTCCACCAGCCAGGATCGGTGAATGAAAACGTTCTGGAAAGTGATTTTGTGCCTCTCTGTGATGGCACCATGAGGCGTCGTTCACTCGCAGATCTCAGGCTTCTGGAGGGGATGTAGATTGTCATCAGTGAGTGGAAGAAGGAGGGAGCTGAGCCTGTGGCTGTTCTATATGCAAGCATCAGTGTCTTGAACTTGATGCGAGCTGCAACCGGGAGCCAGTGCAGGGAAACAAAGAGAGGTGTGACATTGGCCTCTTGGGTTCGCTGAAGACCAATCGTGCTGCAGCATGCTGAATCATCTGTTAAGGTTTGATTGTGCATGATGAAAGTCCAGCAAGAAGAGCATTGCAGTAGTCCAGTCTATAAATGACAAGGGCCTGGACAAGAAGTTGTGAAGAAGTTGTGAAGGGCCTGGGCTTTCTGATGTTTTGCAATGCAAACCTGCAGGATTGAGCACTTTTTGCAATGTGGTCTTTGAAAGTGAGCTGGTCATCGAAAATTACCGCATGATTTCTGACTGAGCTTGATGGGGTAATTGTTGCTGAATCTATCTGGATGGTAAAATCATGTTGTAGAGTTGGAGTGGCAGGGAAGACAAGAAGCTCAGTCTTTGCCAGGTTGAGCTGTAGGTGATGTTTTTTGATCCATGCCGAGAAGTCCGCCTGGCAGCCAGAGTGCAGCTACCGTAGGATCTTCTGGTCAAAATGAGAGATATAGCTGTGTGTCATCAGTATAGCAATGGTAGGAGATACCATGTGCTTGTATGATGGGACCCAGTGATGTAGTGTATGTGGAGAAGAGGAATGGTCCAAGATTTGAAACCTGAGGAACCCCAGTGACCAGTTGATGCGCTCTGGATTCCTCCCCTCCCCAGGCCACCTTGAAGGACCTGCCAGTGAGATAGGATTCAAACCAGCAAAATTGAATCCCTGTGATGCCCAGTGATGAGAGGGTGGACAGGAGGATCTGATGATTAACAATGTCAAAAGCAGTAGATAGATCCAACAGAATGATAATCGATGATTTGGAATCAGCTTTTGCAATCCACAAGGCTTCAGTGACTGAGAGTAGCGCCATCTCAGTTGAATGTCCAAATAAAAAGATTGGGGCTGCAATGAGTGCAGGCAGCCTAAGGACAACAGCATATTTCAACCCCAGTAGCATGACAACACCAGCCCATGCTCGCGGACAAAAAAAACAGACCAGCCCACCGGGAATTCTCCCGGTATTACCGTTTAGCCAATCCGGGCCTGCTAAGGGCTCATTCACATGATGCCAAAGCTTTCCATATCCAATATTTCTTTTCATGGTTCTTTTGTAAACACAGTGTCATCTCAAAAAAATACCTGCGTAAACACGAAACCACTGAAGCCGACTCAAAACGATGTAGTAAACATGCCAGACCAATATGTGGCATTGTAATTTTGCCACAGAGATACACTAAAAATGGAGAAAAGGACTGGGAGCATGTGCTTAAGCCTTGCACGCTGTATACAAACCAAACACAACAACAAAAAAAGCTAATAAACCCAAGTAGCCAAAACTGTTTGGCCCGATAATGGCTCAGATCTGGCAGGCCGGAATAAATAACTTGTTGCCAGACTCGGCATGGACATTGGATGAATGATGCCCCAGAATCGGCCCAGATACACTGGCCCGAGTCCGGCTGCCAAAACTGCCGGCATTGGGCCACAATCACACCGACGAGAAATGAAACACTTAGCCAGTACTGGTCCGAGTCTGGGTACGGAAACTGAGCCAACTTAGCCAGTACTGGCCTGAGTCTGGGTACTGAAACTGAGCCGACACTACCAGCATTGGGCCCCAATCACACCAACAAGAAATTAAATACTTAGCCAGTTCTGCCTTGAGTCTGGGTACTGAAACTGAGCCCACACCACCAGCATTGGGCCAAATTCACATCAATACAAAATGAAACACTTAGACAGTACTGGCTTGAGTCTGGGTACTGAATCTGAGCCGACACCACCAGCATTGGGCCACAATCACACAGACAAGAGATGAAACACTTAGCCAGTACTGGCTTGAGTCTGGGTACTGAAACTGAGCCGACACCACCAGCATTGGGCCACAATCACACCAACAAGAAATTAAACACTTAGCCAGTACAGCCTTGAGTCTGGGTACTGAAACTGAGCCCACACCACCAGCATTGGGCCAAATTCACATCAATAAAAAATGAAACACTTAGACAGTACTGGCTTTAGTCTGGAGACTGAAACTGAGCCAACACCACCAGCACTGGGCCACAATCACACCGACAAGAAATGAAACACTTAGGCAGTACTGGCTTGAGTCTGGGTACTGAAACTGAGCCGACACCACCAGCATTGGGCCACAATCACACAGACAAGAGATGAAACACTTAGCCAGTACTGGCTTGAGTCTGGGTACTGAAACTGAGCCGACACCACCAGCATTGGGCCACAATCACACCAACAAGAAATTAAACACTTAGCCAGTACTGCCTTGAGTCTGGGTACTGAAACTGAGCCCATACAACCAGCATTGGGCCACAATCACACCAACAAGAACAGGACCTCACTGTTGGTTCTTATCACTTAACCAAAATTCAACCGAAACAGGACAAAATAACTCTCTATCTGGAAATGGTCCGGGATGACCGTTTAACGCATAATTCAATAATGGAAGACTGTTTTACGATCAGACGTCTGAGCTAAGAAGCTCTGCAGATGCACACCCAAAGTGACTTCCTTACCCCAGACACCTCCCGTTTCTCTGTTGCATTCCAAGGGAATGCGCACTCTCTCTCGTTCTTGAGCAGACAAAGAACGAGCAACTGTTATTGACTTTATGGTAACAAACTATTAATAATTCCTGCTGATATTAAAGCAATATACTCAAGCGAAAATATATAATAAGGTTGTATTTTATGTCTTCTATAAGCATGATGTGTTATTTCTAATCTTTAATCTGAACCCTTTTTATGTTTTAGTAGGAAAAGATATGAACGTGTGTGAAATATGTTGAGTTTGATTTCTCATGAATGGTCATGATAAATGCAACAATTTGGTGTGAACTATATGTCGATTCTCAGCATCGTACGAATGATGAATACTTTTCTAAGTTATTAGTGGTATTTTCCTTCATGTGATAAATTGACTATCAGATAATTTAGGCACGGAAAGAAGCCGTGCGGGGCGGGGCTCCGCCCCACAAGAACAATCTGATTGGGACAGCCGCCCATGGGTGGACCCAAATCGGGCCGTTTAAAATGGACACAAAAGCTTTGTTCATTAGCTTTTTTCTCTCGCTCGCTGCTTGCTGGAACTTCGGGTTCGTCATTTGATCACGCTCGATCACCGCCTTTACCATCAGGCTGACAAACCTAAAGAACTCAAATACTTCGACAAAGGTCTCACTGAAGAACTTTAATGCCTGAAGCCATAAGAACTCTAAAACAAGCTTCTTAACAGCGTCATCACGTCAAAAAGGAACCAGGCAACCGCCAATCACAAGAGGGTTTCCCCAGTGACATCACGCAACCAGCAGCCGGAGGTTTCCAGGAAACATGCGTAAACACCAGATCAGCTGACAACTCAACTGAAAGCAAGTAGACCAAACAAATCTCTATTGTTGCTGGTGAATTGATCTGTATGCAGTAAAGATAGCGAAGTCTCTGTTGTGATCTTCCTCTGGTAAAGTTACGAGATAGCAAAAGAGTGTTAACCTTAAACTCTCTTCAAACCGCAAAACTCCTTATGTGTGTGCGTATGTTTATGTGTGTATATGTGTTTTAATACGTTTAACATAGTATTGTAGAAAAAAAGTTAGCAAATAAACCTTGTTTCAATTATAAAGAATGATGTCTTGGGCTGTGTGATTTTCAAGTTTTAAACTATTTGCCAAAGATCACGTTACCTAGCTCAAAATTTGATAAAGTACTATTTTGTTTGTTTTATCGTTGGCCACGAAGCAAGATAAACAAAATTGTTAAAGATATACTGTTGTTAATGGTTGCTGGACGAGTCGTTAATAAAGTATAAATCATAAGTTAAAGATTAACTTAACTTAACTTAACTTAAATCAAAGCAACATTGAATCTTTAATAAATGATTCCCCAAAGCTGAAATAATAGCTTCATAAATGTATTACAGAATGGTGGAGAATAAAAGCAGGCATTGGTTTGATTTGAAAATTCATATCACATTCATAAGAGTCAATTTGGGTATTGTTCTATTTTATCCGGAAAGATAGATTAGATATATAGAAACAGCATTTGTTTGTAATACTGTCTTCTTGTTTGTGGCACACGGTGCGTTTTGAATGAAAGACAGTGCAACGCGAGTTGTTGTTAAGAAGAAAATGAACTGCAGTAAATAATTAATATTTTTCTATTAAGACAAAATTAAGTCGCTCTAAAAGCGCATGAGAGACAAATGAGCGGATTCCTCATTTCTCTCTTTCAGGCCTTCATAGTATGATATGTTAAGCGCATGTTCCACTTCAAAACTCATCTATGCTATCAAATCTCCTGGCTTGAGAACATTAACTTAGCTAATTAATGATTCTTTGCCACTTTTTGATTCACTACGCGAGTGAGCACAAGACGCGCGGCGCTCACGGAAGGAGTGGCCAAACGCGGTTGGGGAGAATTATGAGATTGATCAAGTTAAATTGTTTTCCATGTGTGTTGTCTGTCTTAACAGGCAAATATCAGCATAAGGTCCGCTGAGGCCTCAAGAATTTATAATAATTAATCCGTAGATTAATTTATCTCGCCCTAAATGAGTGAGATTGTCAGCGCTATAAAAGATAAGAATCTAAATATTGCTTCTTGGTTTTTAAGTGTGAGACACCCTCGGAGCTCCAGTTATGTGCTGAAACTGCATAACTCACATCCTGGTGTGTGTCACCATAGTGACAGCTCAACCAGAAAGTCTTCAGAGACTCTTTCCGGAAAATTTGCTAGTGCGCAGGCCTAGTCCCAGTGCCATTTTGAGCTGTTGTAAACAAATAGCATAGCAGAAACAAAGCTAACTGAAGCTAACGAGCTTGCATTGGAGCTTATGCAGAGCTATTAGCATTGGAGACTAGCTGTTAGCATGTGGTTGCATTTTGTGGGTTGAATGCAGTGTGTTTTGAAATGTAAGTGACTGAACCAGTTACTTTTGAACTTTGATTCACACTGAGACTTGCTCCCTCATTTCTTTCTTTTTCAACCTTATTCAGTATTCTTCTCTCTCTCTCCCTCTTCTCCCATTTAAAATGACTGTAAAAAATGCCTTGTTAATAAACTGGCTGTATTATAACTAACGTTAATCGTCAGAGTGCTTACGATCTCACAGGTGGTTTTAATAAACATTTGTTTAAGGTTTTTATTTTTAGCGGGTATTAGTTTAATAGCTGTTGGTTTTTATTAGAAATTAAGTCGGTACCTCCTCATTATGGTGATTAATTCAATTATAACTGCTCTCCTGATTTTAAAGACATCAGTTGCTATTGTTAGGAATTTGAAATTGTTAATTTAATGTCATAATTAATTACAAATTTGTAATTAATTTCATTTCATAAAATAATTTCAGTTCCTGCTTCCACGTAGCAACAATAGCCACTGATTAATCATAAGCGCTCTTGTAATTAGACAATAACATTAAGATCTTAATAATTATCAAGAGGGCCTGACATGTTTAATTTCATTCACAAGTAATTAGGGTGGCACAGATTAATTTGGTCTGATGATGTTGATGACACAAGGAGGAATGTTATGTATAACTTGTTATGCTAGGGATCCGAAATTATTGATTTGGAATCTGTAATTTAATTGCATAATTAATTTTTTATTTGAAAATTCTAATTACATTTAATAATTAATTACAGTTCCTGTTTACATATTGCAAAAATATTGGCTTATCAACTGAATTGTAAAATGCTCTTGTAATTCTAATCCTAATCGATCCTAACAATTTTAATGATAACATAATTCAATTTTAATTAGACACCACAATTTATAATTTGAAATTCTAATTTCAGTTGCAACACAAGTCTGGCTCTGGCTTCCAATTAGAAAATCCCAAAAAGGAAATTAAGGTTTCCTCAAAACTTAGGTCAGTTTGTTTTATCCTGTAAAACAGCAAAACCAACCCCCTAAGTGTATCGACTCAACAGCGCCACCACGCTTCCACCCTTGTTATTTGTCCTAAACTTGGGAGTAAATCCTCACTTTTTTTCTTCTCTTTTCTCCCTGCTGCTATCTTCTATTTTGACTACTGCTACTGTTCGCTGAGATTTTGCCTGTGGGAAGATCATGAGCAAAGATCTTTCGTAATTGAACAGGTATTTGCGAAACTTGAGAACGACATTTCAAAACTGTTTTCTATTTACTTTCCTCTCTTGTGAAATCCTACCCCGCCAAGTTAAAGCAGGTTAACTAGAAGATAGGCTTCTGCAAAATTTTAAGCACGCATGAGAGACATTCAAACCAATATTGTGGTATCAATTTTACCATTAAGGGACCAGTACTCTCATTGCTATTGTTTTCCTCCACCCAGGAGAAAATGTTAATAGCAATCACAGTCCTATTACAAAAAGAGAAAACCCGTTTACAATCCTCGGACTAGAAGCATCCTTCTAAATCAAACGTAACAAAAAAAAGAGACAAGAAGAAAATCTGCTACAGAAAGAGATATTTTGTTCTTGTCCCTCTCCCTCACCTTCGTATTAGACTGACCTCCTTCCTTGAAAAAAAGGAGGGTTTCTCTTACAGGAAAAGGTGAAGCATCCAATTATTACCCTTTTACTGGCTCTGTTGGTGTTCTCCTTTTCTTTCTTTGTTTCCCAGCTGTGCAACCTGTGTGTGTGCTCAATAATTTTCCCAACAGAGGCTACGAATTAGAAGCACCCCACCAGAGGATCACAGTCGCAGAGAATCACACTCAACATTAGCGTACACTATACATTGCACATTTATACCCCTGTTGTGTTTTGTTTTGTTTTGCTTTGTTTCCCTTTCAAGGTCTGTGTCAGTTCGATTCGAGATCTCCCTCACCCCGCAAGAACATGTCTCACAAAACAGTTATGTCAGTCACTGGGAGGAAACATGGCTAAGTGTTGCGACAGACAGCCTCCTCCCCAAGGCTGCTGAAACACTCAAACATCAGACACAGGACCAGCTGGATGACAAAAATAACAAGCCTCATGGGACAAGATCCAAGTCAAAGCTACAGTCACAAAGAATTAGCCAAAATCACCGGGTCCTTAAGTCACACACTCGTCGCCACCCTCAAGTTGAGCAACAATCACGCTGCTTGACTCAGACGAGCATACTTCAGAACTCATAACGAACCTGACATGGAGGATGAACTTAACTTTAAATCTCTCTTCCTACGAAACCTCCATCCCGCAGTAAGTCACCATCTTGGTGTTCTCGCATGTCCACGAACAATGAATGCTCAGCAGTTGCGAGACTTGGTGCAGAAAGCCTACGGCAAACAAAAGATGACCTCAGAAAAGAGTCCAAAAACCCTAGCAGTTCTTGACTTCAACACTCAAAGTCAAGGGTTGGCTCTAGAGGACCAAGACAGCGCCAAGACTCCACACATGGTATGCACCCCCGTCCAACAAAGAACAAGACTGAAACGCTGGCACCCAACCTAAACAGAGGCATGACCTTTGGGATGGTCCGCGTGGACGTCAAAGCTCACCTGGACGACACTGGGATAAGTCATGGGACCAATCAAGGCCTCATGAGAGTCAATGGGAGAGATTGTGGAACCAGCCAAGCTTGTTTGGAAACTCAAGAGAGAAAAGCTCATGGGAATTCAATGGGAACTCCCAGGGAAAACGACAAACTCACCCTGGAGCAATCAGCCCACGTGTTACGATCCTTGGCATCGTTGTTTTCGTGTGTGTTGCTTTGTGTATGTGACTGTGTATGTGTGCAGGGATTGGCTCTTCATCAAGGAACGTGACTGGTGGATCCTGAAGCGGGTGACTTTAAAAGGGCGGCGTTACCAGCACACGAGGAGCTCACTTTGGCGTTTGCTGTTGTGGCGTGAAGAGCTCCGGATTCCTGCTCCGTTAACAGATCACCAACGGCTTTGTGTTTATTGTTTGTGACTATTTCGAATTGTGATTTATTGGGTTTAATTCTCTGGAGCGTAGGAGAGGTCTGCTATTTATTTTGATCTACCTTTGCGATGTGTTTTCTGGTCTAGGGAGATAGGGAATTACATTTGTATTTTCTTTTCTTTGTAACTAGGACATTTATATGTTTCTTTTATTTAGTTCTTATGTTTGTTATTTTGGCCTTGGGCCTCTCTGAAGCTAATGCTCCTTATTATTCAATCTTTTGTTCTTTCTTTAACAAATGATTTAAATGTATGTGTTGTAACTGGTGATCTGTTGGCTGTGGCTGGAATCCTATTAATACTCGTCGTTCGCGTCTCACCCTATTAATATGGGCCGTAACAAATGGGGGCTCGTCCGGGATATGTATATTCCTTCTCGTTTGGCTTGTAATTAATAATTTTGATTGGCAGTTTTTTCTTGTGTGTGGGGGAAAGGAGGAATATAAAATGGAGTTTAGTGTTGAAGTATTTCGACAGAAACCTTCGTATGACATTTTAGGTTTGTGTCGCAAAAACGATCTTTATTTGATTGCTGATTTTTATGACATTTCTATCACAAAAACAGCTCGTAAAAAAGACGTGCGTGAGGTGATAGAGGTGGCGTTAGTACAGCAAGGTGTGTTACCAGCAGTTAAACCTTTTGAGAGTGATGCGAACGTAGGTGAGGGCGCGAGTGGTGGAGAAGGCTCACTTAGTGGGTTGGGTACAGCAGATTTAAAACTGGCCGTCCAGCTAAAACAACTTGATTTGGAAATTAAGCGTCAAGAGCACACAACACAGGTGCTGCGCTTTAGGCAATGTGAACTGGAGATGCAGGCTAGTCACCGATTGCCTAGTGATGATAGACCCGCACCTGCTCTTGTTCAAGCTAGTCCGAATTTGTATCAAACTGATCATTTGTTGCTGCCTTTGCCTCCTGTCAATTTTCAATGAATTTTCAATCTAGTGCCACCTTTCCGTGAGACCGAGGTGGATTCGTATTTCCGCGCTTTTGAGCGCATTGCCATGGCTTTGCGATGGCCAAAAGAAGTGTGGCCTCTTTTGTTGCAGTGTCGTCTGATTGGTAAGGCTCAGGAAGTCTGTTCTGCCTTGTCTATTAATGATAGTTTAGATTATGAAAAAGTGAAGTCTGCTGTGTTGAGAGCGTATGAGCTTGTCCCCGAAGCGTATCACCAGAAGTTTCGCTCGCATGCAAAAACTGCCAATCAAACATTCGTTGAATATGGTCGTGAAAAAGGTGTTCTCTTTGATAAGTGGTGCCAATCCAGTAAAATTATCAATTTTGAACAGCTTCGTGAACTCGTTTTAATTGAGGATTTTAAGAATTCGTTGCCAGACAAAATAGTGGTGTACTTAAATGAGAAAAAAGTTTCCACTCTTGCTGAGGCCGCAGTGAGCTCTGATGAATTTGTATTAACACACAAAAATGTGTTTGTAGCACCTGCTCGACGAGAGGGGGTACAGTTTTCTGCAAATTTGGACAAATCTAAACCTTCCAAATTAACGAAATCCTCAGGACCATCGGACGCTCGTGACTGTTTTTATTGTCACGAGACTGGTCATCTGATTGCGGTATGTCCCGCTTTGAAAAAGAAAAATAAGTTTAGACCAGCGAAGAGTGTTGGTTTCGTGCGCACTATTGGTATGGAATCGTGCGAAATTGATTCTACTTTTGAACCTTTTACTGGTTAAGGTATGATCTCGATAAATGGTTTAGAGGAGGACCAAGTCCCTGTTACTTGGCTGCGTGATACAGGAACGGCTCAGTCCTTCATTTTAGAAAGTGCATTGCCATTCTCGAGGGAAACATACTGTGGCTCAGATGTTTTAGTGCAGGGTATTGAAATGGGAGTTGTGAAGGTTCCCTTGCACACGTTGTATATTCGTTCTGATTTGATAACTGGTTTCGTAAAAGTGGCGGTGCGAAAACAGTTACCTGTGACAGGAGTTACAATGATCATTGGGAACGATTTAGCAGGGGGAAAAGTACTTCCTATTCCTGAAGTCATTGAGAATCCGCTTAGTGCGATTGCTGCTTCAAGTAAAGAAGATGTGGAAGATTTAACTGTGTTCCCTGCATGTGTGCTTACTCGAGCCAATTACGAAAGTTTCCTAATGTCATTGATCTCTCTGATAGTTCTTTTGTTGATAAAATGTTTAACCCTGTTTCGTCGCAGCCTGAGGTGTCCGTGTCCACACCGCTGTCCCCTGTCGGTGGTGTTGATGCTGATTCTGTTGATCTGTTACTGTCTATTGATCGTACAATATTTGCTGCTGAGCAAAAACAAGATCCGTCGCTTGCATGTTGCAAATATTCTGCTGTCACACGAGAGGATATTGTGAGTAAACCAATTGGTTATTTTTATGAAGATGGAGTATTAATGCGAAAATGGACACCTTCAACATCAGATAATTCAGGCTGGGATACGATTTACCAGATGGTAGTCCCTAAATGCTTTCGTGAACAAGTGCTGAGTGTTGCGCATGATAATGTTGCCGGTCATCTGGGCGTCACTAAAACACTTTATCGAGTGATGCGTAAATTTTTTTGGCCTAAAATTAAATCTGCTGTTACAAAGTATTGCAGATCTTGTCATACGTGTCAGATGGTTGGAAAGCCTAATCAAGCTGTTCCCCCCGCACCTCTGAAACCGATCCCAGCTATCGGTGAGCCATTTGAACGTGTTATTATAGATTGTGTAGGACCCTTACCGAAAACGAAATCAGGCTATACTTATCTGCTTACGATTATGTGCGCAGCCACTCGCTACCCAGAGGCCATACCACTTCATTCACTTAGAGCTAAAGCTATTGTGAAAGCCCTGACTTTTTTCTTTTCTACTTTTGGACTTCCAAAGGTCGTCCAGACGGACCAGGGAACTAATTTTATGTCCCGTTTGTTTAATCAGGTTTTATCTCAGCTGCATATCCAGCACGCTGTTTCGAGTGCCTATCATCCTGAGTCGCAGGGTGCTCTGGAGAGATTCCACCAAACGTTGAAAACCATGTTTAAAACTTATTGCACAGAGTCTGAAAAGGAATGGGATGAGGGACTGCCTTTGCTTTTATTTTCCCTCCGAGAAACTGTCCAGGAGTCTTTGGGGTTTAGTCCCGCAGAGTTGGTTTTTGGGCACACGGTGCGTGGACCACTTAAACTCCTGAAAGAAAATTGGCTGTCTGACGTGAAGTCCAATTGTAATATATTGGATTATGTTAGCTCGTTTCGAGAACGTCTTCATAAAGCTCGTGATTTGGCTCAATCAGCCCTGTTAAATGCTCAGATAAAAATGAATAAATGCTTTGACAAGGATGCAGTGTTTCGTTCTTTCGAGAAGGGAGACCAAGTTTTGGTTTTGTTACCACTCCCTGGCTTTGCAGGCAAAGTTTTCAGGACCCTATGTCGTGGATCGGAAACTCAGTGACACTGATTATATTATTGGTACCCCAGATCGGCAGAGAAAGACTCGGGTGTGCCATATTAATATGCTCAAACGCTATATTGCTTGAGGTAAGGGAGAAGAGTCAAAAAGCTCTGTTGTCTCAGTTGCCTCTAGTGCTCTGGTATTACCAACTAGTATGAATGAAGATGGTCTATACCTGCAAAGTATGCCCATGTCTGGTGTTAGATTAAATAATTCTGAAATTTTGTCAGATCTGAATTCTCATTTGTTGCATTTAACTGAAGACCAGAAAGCTGACATTGTGTCATTAATTCAGTTTTTTTGGGGTTGTTTTCTGATGTTCCGACTCAAACAAATGTACTTAAACACGATATTGAAGTGAATGAACATCCACCAATCAAACAAAATGCGTACCGAGTAAATCCAGCTAAACGAAAAATCATAGAGTCTGAGGTGAAATATTTGGTGGAAAATGGTTTAGCTGTTCCTAGTTCAAGTGCTTGGAGTTCGCCTTGTCTGCTTGTCCCGAAGCCAGATGGGTCTCATCGCTTCTGTACAGACTACCGTAAGGTAAATGCAATCACAAAACCTGATTCGTTTCCTCTGCCTTTAATGGAGGATTGTGTATATAATGTGGGCTCAGCTCGATTTGTAACTAAATTGGATCTTTTGAAGGGTTATTGGCAAGTTCCCTTAACAGAACGGGCAGCCGAAATTTCTGCATTTGTCATCCCCAATAACTTCTTTAATTATACAGTGATGGCTTTTGGACTTCGGAACGCTCCAGCAACCTTTCAACGCTTGATGAACACCATTCTAGGTGATGTTGCAAATTGTAAGGTTTATTTGGACGACATTGTGGTGTTTTCGTCTGACTGGAAAGAACATGTGAACACATTATTTACTGTTTTCACGCGTTTGCTTAATGCTTCACTTACGTTGAACCTGGCAAAATATGAATTTGCCAAGGTGACTGTTACCTATTTAGGGAAACAAGTTGGACAAGGGCAAGTACGTCCTGTTGCTCAAAAAGTGCAAGCCATTGTTGATTTCTCCGTGCCTCAAACGAAGCGCGAACTTCACCGTTTCTTAGGAATGGCAGGCTATTATAGAGCCTTCTGTCAAAATTTTTCTGATGTCGTTTTGCCTTTGACCAATTTACTTCGTTCCTCCCAAATGTTTCGGTGGTCTGATGAGTGCCAACATGCTTTCAAATCTGTTAAAGCCTTGTTGTGTAGTGCCCCAGTGCTTTCTGCTCCGGATTATTCCCGTGGTTTTAAAATCGACGTTGATGCCAGTGCCACCGGAGCTGGTGCGGTCCTTTTACAGGAAGATGGTGATGGTGTTGAGCACCCTGTAGTGTACTTCTCTAAAAAGTTTTTACCACACCAGAAAAACTATAGTACCATTGAGAAGGAGGCGCTAGCTTTGTTGTTATCATTACAACATTTTGAAGTCTATGTTGGATCGAGTTCTATTCCTGTACTTATTTTTACTGATCACAATCCGTTGGTTTTTCTATCACGCATGCGCAATGCTAACCAAAGACTTATGCGTTGGTCCCTATTTATTCAGGATTTTAATCTTGAAATTTGTTATAAAAAGGGTAAGGATAACGTATTAGCTGATGCCTTGTCTCGTTCTTTTGATTTCCTTTAAAATCAACTAGAAGTTGATTCTTTGTGTGGGGGGATGTTACGATCCTTGGCATCGTTGTTTTCGTGTGTGTTGCTTTGTGTATGTGACTGTGTATGTGTGCAGGGATTGGCTCTTCATCAAGGAACGCGACTGGTGGATCCTGAAGCGGGTGACTTTAAAAGGGCGGCGTTACAAGCACACGAGGAGCTCACTTTGGCGTTTGCTGTTGTGGCGTGAAGAGCTCCGGATTCCGGCTCCGTTAACAGATCACCAACGGCTTTGTGTTTATTGTTTGTGACTATTTCGAATTGTGATTTATTCGGTTTAATTCTCTGGAGCGTAGGAGAGGTCTGCTATTTATTTTGATCTACCTTTGCGATGTGTTTTCTGGTCTAGGGAGATAGGGAAGTACATTTGTATTTTCTTTTCTTTGTAACTAGGACATTTATATGTTTCTTTTATTTAGTTCTTATGTTTGTTATTTTGGCCTTGGGCCTCTCTGAAGCTAATGCTCCTTATTATTCAATCTTTTGTTCTTTCTTTAATAAATGATTTAAATGTATGTGTTGTAACTGGTGATCTGTTGGCTGTGGCTGGAATCCTATTAATACTCGTTGTTTGCGTCTCACCCTATTAATATGGGCCGTAACACCAAGGAATAGACGAAAGAATTCACAAAGATTCCAAGCTGACCGAGCTCAAACTGAATCCACACAAGAACAAAAGACACCACCGTATTTCAATGGTGGTATTGGTGTGACGCTGATGGAAATGATGATGAAAGAGTTCTTCCAACGAAAGGAGGAGGATCGGAAGTGGGAAAAGAAAGAGAAACCAGATTCAGCCTGACTAGCAGCCGGACGAGATGTCTGCGACCTGCTGACCCAACCAGCCACGGAGAACAGCACTCCTTCACCTCACTCTCAGAGAACCGTAATAACAATAACTTCAGATGGACACAAACCCCACCTGAAAACCCAGCAACAGAGTTAGACACTAACTCAATACCCAATGTTCTAGATCACAGCAGCGTCCAACAAACACCTGCTGACGAAACCCCTCAAGTTCCTGTAAGTGCTGTCTTGGTCATCTGCCACTCCTCTGAAAAACACCACATCAGCCCTGATGTCCTAACTGTTTCCTCCCAAACTCCAGTCCCTCAACTTCTAAGCAATCTTATTGAGAAAGGTATAGCAAGAACGTTTTACCTCTCCATCATCATCGAACGAGACCTCAGAGTCGAAGCCCTTCTCGATACGGGAGCCGACATTACTCCAAGAAAGAACGAAGAGGACTAACGTAACCCTCAAGCTCCAAAGGTGCGAACTGAACCTCCAAGCATACTCCCACATGGGCCTACAACTAAAACATGTGGCCCCAATTCACCTAACAGTGGGCCCAATGGACCTCGTCCATCCAGTATACATTTCAACACTCAACACGTATCCACTCCTCATTGGGAAAGATCTGCTTAATCGCTTCGAACCTCTAATAGACTTCAAGCACCTAAAGATGTGGACACAAGTCCGCAAACCTCTGCCCTGCCAGTCATTAGACTCCAACGAGTCACAGTGTCAAGTCACAGACACCGCCCCTAAGTCACTGATTGATGATGCAGTATTAAAGCCAGGATCTGGACCAAGCACAAACAGCAAGGACCAGGACCCTCTCCTCTGCTCACTGCAGGAGCCTGAATCAAACGCAGGCCCCATTCGAATCATGACTACGATAGATTTCCAAGGCACATCAGTGTCCGACACAGCACTAGCCCTAGGGGCAGAGAACTCAGCCATCAGCCTGAAGCTATTCAGAACACTGAAGCAAAGACATCAGAGTCTACCACTTGTCGCTAAGCACAGCCGCTTCCCTCTCAGTCCCTGGTCATCAACCATGGCCACCTCCAAGATCATCTGCACCCTGGACATACGATGGAACAACAGACATCTGAGTCACTACTTCCTTGTTGTCCCAGACCTGCCGCATGACATCTACACTGGAGTGGATATCCTGCTCCGGCTCAATGCTTGCATTGATACCGTAAACGGCATCATATGGGCTCACCCGTCACACCAACTGACAACTTCAGTCAACCTCAAGAACCTTCAACCCGGTCAAACCATGCCAGATCCATCTCTATGAACATGGAGCAAGAAGCCACAATACCTGCCTACAGTAAGAGTGTCAGCGTCTGCCTCAACATGCGACCTGGCCAAATTCTCAACAGTAAGCTAGGCTTCTTCCAACCTTCCAGGACCTGCCTAAAATTCGGACTGACCCTGGAAGCCACACCTCTCATTGAAGTGTCATCTCGTGCTGTGTATGTGTTGTTCAACAACTGTAAAGCCCAAGACATCCACGTTCCAAAAGCCAGTAACATGGGATGGCTCATCAACCAGGTGTTCCATTACTTTGAACTAACGGTACCTGTCATATGGGACATACCAGCCCAACTAACATCAGACGAATGAAATGACACCATAACATTCACAAAACATCATGAAATCATTGCCATCACCTCAATTCTGCCGGTGTCCAGAGAAAGCGTCTGCCATTCAGAACTAACAGACGACACTCACCTCGCTGTCTACGCTGTCTCAATACAGCCTGTGACAGAATCACCTACACAGATGACCATTGGGGCCCAAAGCCCCTCAAATAATTTAACTGCAGAGGAACCCTACGCCGGGTTCAATGCACAAATTCAAAAGATCTTGAGTGACTCCACAATGAAGTGGATCGCCAAGGACTCAAAGAGGTTCTGCGCAAGTACAAGGACTCCTTCGCAAAGGATTCCCTGGATTGTGGCCTGACCAAAATCCACACTGTGCGCATCCCGGCAAACCCAAATGTGCCACCCACATTTGTGCGACAGTACAAGATCCCAATAGCGTCATATGAGCCAGTGCAAGAAATTGTTGACTCCATGCTGGAAAAGGGGGTCATCCGGCCCTGTAACAGCACATTGGAGCCCTGCACGGGCCTAAAATATAGGCCCTAGCCTGGCCCTGGCCCGAGACGCTCAGGCCCTAGCCCGGTCCGTGTCCGACAGTTTATCAGAGTCCGACCCGAGCCCGTAATTTATTTTTCCCTTCTCCCAAAACAGCTTATACTATACTGTTTCAGCAATTAGAATACTTCAGTTTTGTATGAAAATACTTTTTTGTATGAAAAGTGGTTGTATTTCATTTCGTTATTTTACTAAGGTAATTTAGAAAAATATTTGGATAATTTTTTTATTCGTTAAATGTAAGTTTTTGTTTTTTAAAGTAGCTAACGACCAGCGGCAGACAGTGAGCTGATCATAGCGTGTTTGATCAATTTAGACATAATAAATATATCTATAGAAAGCTTTAAATTAGTACTTAACGAAATAAAACATATAGAAAACAAAAACCCTTTCATTATAATCATAATCCGTAGATGCATTTATTAAAGGCGGATCTAATGAGGAGATGTCAAGTCGGGATCTGCAACTTCATCCTTGCGACACCGACTTAGAAAACACTAGTTTATTAATATTAATATAAAATTTCCCCCGAACACATTCATGCCGACCCAAGACCAACATCAATATCACTTTAAGCTCCCTGATGTGCGCTCTCTGACGCGTGCTGTCTCTGCTATACACAAACGCACACAGACGCTACTAAGACGTAAACTTTTATTAGAGGCCTCAAACATAACTACCACCACTGACAATCATGCCCACAAATATCAATACAGACAAAACTATGCTAAAATGCAGCTTTTCCCGAAGCATTGGGAAACTTTTAGTAACTCCCCACGCTCAAGCTTCTCCCTGATGCTCTGCATGGTCAACTGTCACCTGTATGCTAATGCGTGCGTACATGCGTTGCGTACTTGCCTATTGCATAGGCGATGTATAATATTTATAATATAAATATTATAACAATATTTCATACAGTAATAATAATAATAATTTGTTACATTTATATAGCGCTTTTTCTAGACACTCAAAGCGCTTTACATAGTAAGGGGGCTATCTCCTCATCCACCACCAGTGTGCAGCATCCACCTGGATGATGCGACGGCAGCCATAGTGCGCCAGAACGCCCACCACACACCAGCTTACTGGTGAAGAGGAGACAGAGTAATGAAGCCAATCAGTTTATGGGAATGATTAGGAGGCCATGATGGTCAGAGGCCAGTGGGCTAGTTTGGCCAGCATGCCGGGGTAACACCCCTACTCTTTTTCGAAGGACATCCTGGGATTTTTAATGACCACAGAGAGTCAGGACCTCGGTTTAACGTCTCATCCGAAGGACGGTGCTTTTTTCCAGTATAGTGTCCCCTTCACTATACTGGGGCATTAGGACCCACACAGACCGCAGGGTGAGCACCCCCTGCTGGTCTCACTAACACCTCTTCCAGCAGCAACCTAGTTTTTCCCAGGAGGTCTCCCATCCAGGTACTGACCAGGCTCAATCCTGCTTAGCTTCAGTGGGCAACCGGTCTTGGGCTGCAGGGTGATATGGCTGCCGGCATGTACATGTGTGGTGTGCGCGTATTTGGGCACAATAAAAGGCGAGAAGCTAAATGAGCCCGAGCCATAGCATGTGAGCAGAGTGGAGCGTGAGCGGAGCAATCATATTTCCTTCAGAGCGGAGAGCGTCTTTCTGAAGATTGCGCTCCGCTCGCTCAATACGCTCAGCGCCGCTCGCTCAGCCCAAAATGCACTTTGGTAATTGCTAGTTCCAGAATCTGTGGAATAGGCTAAGCAATAGTTTGTCTAAGCTAGTGTTTCTAAAACCAAATTCTAAAATCCTGTGAAGATTGAAAGGTGGTTTATTAGACCGCATTTCCCTGCAGTTTAGGTTTATTTTAATTTTAGAAAGTGTGTTTCTTTTATTTACGCAACGAAATAATTCATTAAGTGCATTTAATCTTGTGTGTGTTTTCATGAGCCTGATAAGCAAGTTGTATTTTATTAAATTCTATATCTGCATTTCATCTTGTGTGCGTGTTTTGAATGTTTGCACAATAACTCAAGCGGCATTTTAATGTAAAAGTATACTTCTTCAGTTATTAATTTTTTTTTACGAAAGTTTGCTTAGTGGCTTCAAAAACAAAACACATTTTTAAATTAATCATTTTAATTTAATACATTTAAATTAATAATGTCATATTGAAATATAACCGTTACTTTGGACTACTACATTAATTGAGACATTTATTCAATAATTTCATTATAAACTGGAAAAAAATAGGCCTACTGGAGACATTTAAAAGTCAGAGCCTGATCTGAGCGGGATTTGGTTTACCGGTGAGCGTGAGAGGAACATTAGCGGAGCGTTTGCTTTGGCCGTGAGCGACTGAGAGGAGCGCACGCGCACAAAGCGGAATATTGAGCTGAGCTGTCAGGAGGTGTGTAAAGGATCCAAGTGCAAAAGGAGTAGTAGAAACAAGTAGTAGGAGTAGTAGTCTTTAATGAAGAAGCAAAAAACAAGGCAGTCTGTCGTACGTAGACACAGAACTGGATGAAAAAGGCAAAACAAAACAGTAGGAGGTCTGGTCCAGGGGACTCCAGTCTTGAGGGAGCTCATGGAACTGGACTCACTGGAGGCAGCAACAGGAAACTGAGAAAACCAGAAGCTCACAGCAACTCCAGGCGAGACAAGACAAGGTGAGATCTCTAAAGTATACGACATGTGGAGAGACCACATTCAACGCATGACACACACAATAATCCGACAGAGAACAGCAAGCACAGCCTTCTGTAAATAGATGGAATGATTACAAACCCGATTCCAAAAAAGTTGGGACACTGTACAAATTGTGAATAAAAACAGAATGCAATGATGTGGAAGTTTCAAATTTCAATATTTTATTCAGAATACAACATAGATGACATATCAAATGTTTAAACTGAGAAAATGTATCATTTTAAGGGAAAAATAAGTTGATTTTAAATTTCATGGCATCAACACATCTCAAAAAAGTTGGGACAAGGCCATGTTTACCACTGTGTGGCATCCCCTCTTCTTTTTATAACAGTCTGCAAACGTCTGGGGACTGAGGAGACAAGTTGCTCAAGTTTAGGAATAGGAATGTTGTCCCATTCTTGTCTAATACAGGCTTCTAGTTGCTCAACTGTCTTAGGTCTTCTTTGTCGCATCTTCCTCTTTATGATGCGCCAAATGTTTTCTATGGGTGAAAGATCTGGACTGCAGGCTGGCCATTTCAGTACCCGGATCCTTCTTCTACACAGCCATGATGTTGTAATTGATGCAGTATGTGGTCTGGCATTGTCATGTTGGAAAATGCAAAGTCTTCCCTGAAAGAGACGACATCTGGATGGGAGCATATGTTGTTCTAGAACTTGGATATACCTTTCAGCATTGATGGTGCCTTTCCAGATGTGTAAGCTGCCCATGCCACACGCACTCATGCAACCCCATACCATCAGAGATGCAGGCTTCTGAACTGAGCGCTGATAACAACTTGGGTTGTCCTTGTCCTCTTTAGCCCGGATGACATGGCGTCCCAGTTTTCCAAAAAGAACTTCAAATTTTGATTCGTCTGACCACAGAACAGTTTTCCACTTTGCCACAGTCCATTTTAAATGAGCCTTGGCCCAGAGAAAACGCCTGCGCTTCTGGATCATGTTTAGATATGGCTTCTTTTTTGACCTATAGAGTTTTAGCCGGCAACGGCGAATGGCACGGTGGATTGTGTTCACCGACAATGTTTTCTGGAAGTATTCCTGAGCCCAGGTTGTGATTTCCATTACAGTAGCATTCCTGTATGTGATGCAGTGCCGTCTTAGGGCCCGAAGATCACGGGCATCCAGTATGGTTTTCCAGCCTTGACCCTTACGCACAGAGATTGTTCCAGATTCTCTGAATCTTTGGATGATATTATGCACTGTAGATGATGATAACTTCAAACTCTTTGCAATTTTTCTCTGAGAAACTCCTTTCTGATATTGCTCCACTATTTTTCGCCGCAGCATTGGGGGAATTGGTGATCCTCTTCCCATCTTGACTTCTGAGAGACACTGCCACTCTGAGAGGCTCTTTTTATACCCAATCATGTTGCCAATTGACCTAATAAGTTGCAAATTGGTCCTCCAGCTGTTCCTTATATGTACATTTAACTTTTCCGGCCTCTTATTGCTACCTGTCCCAACTTTTTTGGAATGTGTAGCTCTCATGAAATCCAAAATGAGCCAATATTTGGCATGACATTTCAAAATGTCTCACTTTCAACATTTGATATGTTATCTATATTCTATTGTGAATAAAATATAAGTTTATGAGATTAGTAAATTATTGTATTACTTTTTTATTCACAATTTGTACAGTGTCACAACTTTTTTGGAATCAGGTTTGTAGATGAGAGTGAGAACAGGTGTCACTGCAAAGCAGCGCGAGTGCTGATTGTGATGACAGACAGGTGGGTGAGAGAGTAGGTGTATGTATGCATGTGTGTGTGTGTGTGTCTCTGTGTGTGTGTGTGTGTGTGTGTATGTGTACAACAGAGTGTGAGAGAGAGACAGAGACGCAAACCCAGCTCATGACATGAGCGTCACACCGCTCCGCTTCGCTCACATGCTCTGGCTCGGGCCTGATCTGAGCCCGATCTGTCAAAAAAAAAATGGGCTTGCAGGGCTCTACAGCACATACTCTGCCCTGTTATGGCCAGTCCTAAAACCCAATGGCAAATGGCGGCCCACCATCGACTATCGCATGTTGAATAAGCAAGTACCATTGTCACAATGTCCTATGACCCAATTGGACCAAGAAATTCCAAAGATCAAAGGCTCAATGATCCTGTCCACACTGGAAGTCGCCTCACAATGACCAACATAAGCTGGCATTCACCTTTGACAATCGACAATACACCTTCACATGGTGTCCCTTCGGCTATGCCAACTCACCAGCAGAATTCAACATTTTCCTTAACAAAGCATGCCCTGACGCCAGAGCCAGATGCAACCTCGTCTACGCAGATGATGTTTTGATGAAAAGTTCAAGTGTGGAAGACCACCTCAAAGAAATCGATCACGTCCTAAACCAGCTGACAACGGCCGAAACCAAGATTGCCCTTCACAAAGGACAGAGGTGCAAAACCAAGGTGAACTATGTCGGACTGCTTGTCGGAAGAAACGGCATCGAGCCACACTCTAACTGCAATCCATAGCATCAAGACGCTGACTAACATCTCGGAGCTGCGAAGCTTTCTAGGAGTGTGCAATTGCTCATGACAGTTCATCGAAAACTACGCTGACATCGCACAACCACTAACTTCCCTCCTGAAAAAGGATGAACCCTTCATTTGGATGGAAGCCCAGGACACAGCGATGAGCCAGCTCCTGTGCTCTGCTCCGTGCCTGGCCTACCTAGACCCAGGAAAATAATTATATCTGGACACTGGATTCTCTAATCTGTGCCTCAGCGCAGGCCTACACCAGTTCCATGACAAAGAAAAGTGAGTGGTTGCTTATGCCAGCAAAACGCTGCTTCCCCCAGAATACAAGTATTCAAACTGCGAAAAAGCTTTGTTTTGCACTGTGTGGGCCATCCAGCGTTTTGCTAATTGCATCGGTGCACAGAAAGTCATCATCGAGATTTGTCACCAGCCAGTCACCTTGCTCAACAGTCAACGAATCAGAGATGGCGTGGTGACCAACGCACGCATAGCTACCTGGCTAATGGCACTCCAAGGACGGAACGTTGAAGCAAGATATGCCCAAAACTACAAATCCTCACTTGGGAACGGGCTAGCAGCCTTGCACCAAGGCATAGCAGGAATACATTAAAGGATGCCTGGTGTGTTGCCAGCTCCAACCGGCAAATAGAAACCACCGAGCACCAATGCAAAGGAAAAGAATGACCTTCCCATGGTCGGACCTCCAAATAGACTGGGTAGGACTCCTGCCACGGTCAACACGGGGTAACAAATACTTCCTCACCGTGGTTTGCGAGTTCACAAAGTGGATAGAGTGCCTCCCAGCTCCCAATGATATAGCAGAAACAACAGCCTGCCTGTTAATGAACCACATCTTCTCAAGATTTGCACTGCCTTTAAGGGTCAACTCTGACCGAGGAACCCACTTCACCGTTGAGGTCATGCAGGAAGTGTGGAAACTCCTGGGTATACAGGCCAAGCTCCATATAAACCATCACCCGATTTCCTCAGGTCAAGTTGAACGGGCTAACAAGACAGTGGTCAGCATGTTGAAGAAGTACGTTTCTACCAATCAAAAGGATTGGGATATTAAACTTCCTCTGGTACTGATGGCCACTTGAGCCACCCCTCACCAGTCTACCAGAGTACCTCCGTTCACTTTGATGACAGGGAGAAACATGACGCTACCGCTACACCTGCTGTACCAACCTGGTGACCTGAACCTCGTCACCGCCTATACCACTCACCAGTACCTGGAAGAATTGCATCAGCACCTGAGAACGACTTTCACCTTCACGCAACAGCAACTACAACGAAGGTCGGAAAGCCTACTACGACCAAAAGGCCTCTCACCATGAGCTCAATATCGGAGACAAAATGTGGTACTACAGCATCGCCCGACCAAGGCAGAACGCTCCCCATCGCCTGTGAAATAAGTTTCTAGCTCACTGGACAGGACCCCACGAGATCGTAGACAAGCTCTCACCTGTCGCCTACCGAATCAAAATCAAACAAGGGCACAGCGTGCCAGTCCTTCGATGGGTCCATCGAAACCAGATAAAGAAGCACCAGGGCTCCAGCCGACAGGAAAGGGGGAAGATCAGACCCACTGACACAGACCGACAATCATATGCTCTATACCACACAAACATGTCATTCTAGGAAAACATATAGCGACCTTGCTTAGACACAACACTTACTCTATCCTCCGCTGCACTACTAGGACCAACCTCTAGTAGAGAGGAGTTACTCCACACATGTGACACTCGTTTGCTTCCTCACCTCATTCGGTGTCCTTTTGTCTCTTAGTTTTTTTTGCTTTCTTGTCTCACTTTGTGTTTTTCCTTGTTCCTCCCTCACTATAATCTCCTTTCCCCTCTAGTCCCCTCATCAGGGAACTCCCTTAACCGATCCTTAAATCCAGGTCCTAAAATTGAGATTGACTCCCTTCAATAAAGTCGTCGTAACTCGTTGTGAGAACCGTTGTCAACCAATCGAGGCAGCCCGCTAAATCATGACCGACATGCTTCGCAAAGTAAGTTTTTTGATCGACAACTTAGCCATGAGCAGGATTCCACACTACTTGAAACCTCTTAGCCTTGTCCAAAACATCCTAACTTCGGCCGGGCCCTGCTAGTCCCATCCAAACCCATCTCGTCTTTTCCCTGGGTAGCGCTATTCCCTTATAAGTAGACCCGGAAGCAGGCAACTTGGCCTTTCTTCTCAGTTTGCCCATTATCGACGCTAATAATATTTACCGGCTTAAAGACGATGTGAATGTGGGATTTTGGTAAGGGAACACCTATGTCAAAATCCACACTCCTAAAGTCGTTGCGTATCATGATAACAATGAGCAGTTGTATCTGGCCCCAAACCTAAAGATGTGTACGCTCACTAAGGACATTCACTTCCTTTGCCCAGGTAAACCCTTCATCCGCGATAATACTGAGGGCATCTGCGGCCTAGAATCCATTAGACCCGACACTAGCTGCCCCGCCGAAGCGACACCACATTCGCAAGCTGAGATAACACAAGCCGAAATCATCGGAAACCGATGGCTGGTCAACACCCCAGCATGAACACCTACCCTCACATACAATCAACACGACACAGCCATACACATTATCTTGCCCAACCAAACTCTATGGATCACTGTCCCTAAGGGCTCAATCCTCCATATTGACAATTTACCATTGTATCACCTTACCGACGATGAGTATCAGGCTGAGATTGAAATCTCACCCTTCTTCAAACAGCACTCCTTCGTCCTCGATCCAGAATTGGAAGAAAGGATCAATGAGGAAGGAAGACAACTCATTGATTTGACTCCGGTTGATACAGCTTTAGTCAAGTCAAGTCAAGTCACCTTTATTTATATAGTGCTTTTAACAATACAAATTGTGTCAAAGCATCTGCACAATATCAAAATAGGATTTTTTTTGAATTAACGGCATTTCATTATTGAATTCAGTGATATCATTGTTCAGCTCAGTTCAGTTTAAATAGTACATGTGCAATCAAGTCGGTGATATCACTGGAAATGAAGTGTCCCCAACTAAGCAAGCCAGAGACGGCAACGGCAAGGAACCAAAACTCCATCGGTGACAGAACGGAGAAAAAAACCTTGGGAGAAACCAGGCTGACGTTCAGAGCTGTCTCTAGGTGCTGATCCACCATCTGATCTGGATACGGACAGGATCTGTTGACTGCAGTGATCATCTGGGCTGGATAAGGACCGGATCGGGTGGCTACGGTGACCTCGGAATAAGAAAGAAAAAGACTTATATTAGCGTAGATGTCAATGTTCTTACGATGTAACAAGTACATCATGTTTTATGAGAAGTGTTCCCGGTTCCGGTTGACCTAATTAATGCAGCCTAACAATCCTTTAACAAATTTGAATATTATAAGCGTATTAGTGTATTAAGTGTTCGCCAGGTTAAAGAGATGGGTATTTAATCTAGATTTAAACTGACAGAGTGTGTCTGCCTCCCGAACAGTGTTAGGTAGATTGTTCCAGAGTTTGGGCGCTAAATAGAAAAAGGATCTGATATTTTGATTTTGATATTCTAGGTATTATCAAATGGTCAGATTTTTGAGATCGTAACGGACGTGGAGGACTATAATGCAATAAGAGCTCGCTCAAGTACTGAGGAGCTAAGCCATTCAGGGCTTTATAAGTAATTTACAAGATTTTAAAATCTATACGATGTTTAATAGGAAGCCAGTGCAGTGTTGACATAACTGGACTAATGTGGTCATACTTCCTGGTTCTAGTAAGAACTCTAGCTGCTGCATTTTGGACCATCTATAGTTTGTTTATTAAGCGTGCAGAACAATCACCTAATAAAGCATTACAATAATCTAACCTTGAGGTCATAAACGCTTTAATTAGTATTTCTGCATTTGATATTGAGAGCATAGGTCTCAGTTTAGATATATTTTTAAGATGAAAAAATGAATTTTTACAAATGCTAGAAACGTGGCTGTCAAAGGAGAGATTGCTATTAAATAGCATACATAGTTTCCTGACTGATGATGAACAATCGAGAGAGCAGCCATCAAGTGTTAGACAGTGTTCTAGGTTAATACTTGTGTGGTTTTTAGATCCGATTATTAACTCCTCTGTTGTTTTCAGAATTTAGTTGCAAGAAATTATTCGTCATCCAGTTTTTTGTATCAACTATGCATTCCATAAGTTTCTCAATTTGGTGTGTTTCACCGGGCCGTGAAGAAATATAGAGCTGAGTATCATCAGCATAACAGTGAAAGCTAACCCCATGTTTCCTGATGATATTTCCCAAGGGTAACATGTAAAGCGTGAAAAGTAACGGCCTAAGTACTGAGGCTTGAGGTACTACATACTGCACTTGTGATCAATATGATACCTCTTCATTCACTGCTACGAATTGATGCAGTCAGAAAAGTACGATTTGAACCATGCTAATGCACTTCCACTAATGCCAACAGAGTTTTCAAGTCTATTAAAATGAATGTTGTGATAGATAGTGTCGAACGCAGCGCTAAGATCCAGGAGCACCAATAGAGAGATACAACCACGATCCAATGATAAGAGCAGGTCATTTGTTACTCTAATGAGAGCAGTCTCAGTACTATAATAATAATAATATAATAATAAACTTTATTTTCTATAGCGCCTTTCAAGGTACATCTCAAAGCGCTTTATACAGAAGAAAAAAAAAAAAAAAAAAAAAAAAAATGGGGAAAAAACAATAATAACAATTAAAAGTAAAATAAACATTTTCCATATGACACAAGAAAATCACTTAAAGGCTATTCTGAAAAAATATGTTTTAAGAACAGATTTAAAAACACTAAAAGATTCAGCCTGTCTGATCTCAGAAGGAAGAGAGTTCCAGAGTTTTGGTGCACAAGACGAAAAGGCCCGATCACCCATAGACCGTAGACGAGTAGACTATGAGATGGTCTAAATCCTGACTGGAAATTCTCACAGATATAATTTTTCTCTAAGAAGGAATATAATTGTGAGGATGCTACCTTTTCTAGTATCTTTGACAGAAAAGGGAGATTCGAGATCGGTCTGTAACTAACTAGATCTTTGGGGTCAAGTTGTGTTTTTTTAATGAGAGGCTTAATAACAGCCAATTTAAAGGTTTTGGGGACATACCCTAATGACAATGACGAATTATAATAATAGCCAAAATAGGATCTATGACTTCTGGAAGCACCTCTTTTAGTAGTTTAGATGGAATAGGGTCTATCATACACTATTGGTTTAGCCTATAGTAGAGAATGAATGGAAGTGTTCCTGTGGCTCAGTGGTTAGAGCATTGCGTCAGCAGTGCAACGGTTGTGGGTTCGATTCCCAGGGAACACATGTACTGACAAAAAAATGTATAGCCTCTATGTCGCTTTGGATAAAAGCGTCTGCTAAATGCATAAATGTAAATGTAAAATGTAAATGTTCCTCAGGGGATCTATAGCATCAAAGTATTGCGAGAGCTTTTCCAGAGCAGCTGGCTCACTCAGCTGGCGCAGTTTCTCCAGAGAGGCAGCAGGACTACTGATGAAGACACAGCTGTTTCATGATTGGCCAAATTCACCACATGACAACAATGAAGTGTGTTTCTAACATCTTCAAGTCCAGTACTGCTCACAAATCTGATTTTACTTGGAAAATATCACATTAAGCCAAACTTTGAACATTTTATATAAGAGATTAAACAATATGGTACTACATTACATAAAATTAAGAACAAAAAAGCAAGAAAGACCTATGAAGTTTTTTGTTACTTTAAATTGTTGTAATTTTACCCCTGGCATGAATTGTATCTCTTTACATATTCTTAGTAATGTTTATTTGTTTTTGTGCTTGTTGTGAGTTGTATATACTTGTTCAAACCTTTGTATAATTTTTGCATTTAAAAATATACTGCTCACAAACCTTTTTTTAGAACTATAAAGGCTTTTTACTGTATAGTCGCAATGTTATATTGAGTCACATTCAATAAAAAACACTGATAAAAGCAAATATACCCCCACTTTATTGGTGATATACACCCTCATTTTTATCATGAGCGAGAAACACTTTTTATATACTGCTTAATTAAGGGCTATCTGTTCAGGAATAAAGTTCAAAATAAACGTATACTATTTAAATACCAATAAAGTCGGGGTATATTTGCTTTTATCAGTGTTTTTTTACTAAATGTGACTCAATATAGCATTGCGACTATACAGTAAAAAAGCCTTTATAGTTCTAAAAAAAGGTTTATGAGCAGTATTTTTTTGAGTCAGGGAAAAACGGCACAAGTTGATTCTAATAGCCCCCCTGTGGAGGAACCAACCATGGGTTATTCAAGTTATTCCAGCTGCTGAAAGCAGCCCCGTGGCTGATCCCCTTGAGACGGGACCTCTTCTCGCAAGCGAATGACACGATATGGCATCCACGGCCCAAGTTATGGGCCCTATATGTGTAGCTGCTCGACAGGAGCCTTTCGTCCCCCCAGAGCGTGTCCTAAACACTATGGCAGCAGCTAGAGCCCCGTCTACCAGATGCCTCTACGCTCTGAAAGGGTTCATTCTCTCGACTTGGTGTCAAGACCGCGACTTAGATCCGGTCACCTCCAATGTGTCAGTGGTTCTTTCATTTCTGCAGGAGATGCTAGATAACCTCGTTCCTCATCCACCATCAAGGTTTACAAGACAACTATAGCGGCTTTCCATGCCCCTATTGCTGGCCGATCGGTGGGCAGAGAACTCAACTCAGTGCAGTAACTCAATTTTTACGAGGCGCCAGGAGAATGAATCCCCCGCGTCCTCGTACAGTTCTACCTTGGGACTTACCAACTGTACTAAGGGCCCTAGAAGGGCCCCTGTTTGAACATTGCAATCCTCAAGCCTCAGAGTACTCTTGTTGAAAACCCCCCTAGTGTTAGCACTGGCGTTGGTCAAGCGAGTAGGAGACCCGCAGGCCCTTTCCGTCAACCCTGTTTGCCTGGAATTCGGGCCTAACGACTCCAAGGTCGTCCTGAAACCAAGGCTGGTTTGTGTATCTAAGGTGCTCTCCACTCCGTTCAGAGCACAGGTCATAACGCTTTCCGCGTTTACAAATGTTTTAACTAAACCTCAGCACTTCTGATGTGATGTGCATGTATATGCATGTCCTGCTGTGTCATATTTTCTAATGTTACGATTGCAAACCTGTCTTTATATTTTTCATAATTGTTTCCATTTTCTCTTGTTTTAGGACTATTCTGGAGAAAATTAGCCTGCTAGTGAAGGACTTAACAAATACAAAGTAAGCAATTAATAGACAGATATTTGCTGAAATTCATTGTGCTGTTGTTGTTAACAGTCATGGTTTATCTGCTCTGCCTTAGGATTGCAGATGTCCTGGGACAGGTGAGGGAGTGAGTGTCCTGGGACAGGTGAGGGAGTGAGTGGAAGCTGGTGGAGCTATTCACAGAAGACATCAAACTCCAGAGATAGACAGAGGAGAGAAGAGCACAAGAGAACAGAGAGAGAGAGAGACTGATGACTTCTCTTCTTGAGAGAATGCGTAACAAATACATTATTAGCCAAGAGGAAACAGTTGGAAAAAAAATGCTCTGAGCACACGGTCTGGGATGCCATCCGGACCCACAGCTTTGCGGATGTTCACCCATTTGAAGGATCAGGTTACATCCATGACAGAAATGGAGAGTGGACTCTCCTCTTCTGCAGCAGCCGCGGGAGTGCTCTCTGTGTGGGCGGTGTTGTGATCCTCAAAACGAGCATAAAAATTATTAAGCTCGTCCGGTAGAGAGGCGGTAATATTCACATTAGCTGGTTTGTTCCCTTTAAAACATGTGATGTTGTTGATGCCCTGCCACATGCTTCTTGCGTTGTTGGTGTTGAATTGTTCTTCAACTTTGTTGAAAATATTTTTTTTTTGTATTTATTTAGTTTGACAGGGACATTGTACATTAATAAAATACATTCCTGTAAATGTACCAGAATTAGCCAAAGGCTATTTTTCATCCGTAGTCCCTGGACAAGATGTTACAAGTCACCCTAAAGAAAATGTGATTAACAATACATAATAGAAAATTTTATAATTACACAATACAATAAAAAGCTATTTAAACAATTTAGGATCAATTAAAAACAATGCAAACAAAATACAAACAATAATAGGATGGCTAGCAGATATAAGATTCTAATGTTGACAAATCTGAGTACTGATTAACCAATTCTTCAATTGAACCCTAAATAAAGCATATGTGTCTAGATCTCTTATAGTTGTCGGAATAGTATTCCATTCTCGTGCAGCTTTGACAGAAAAAGCAGACTGACTAAATTTACTTTGTCTAAGCGGTATGATACAGTCTCCTCTTAATGCGCCTCTTGTAAGGCGATAATCAGTTGTTCTAATACGAACTAACTGACCAAGAGGGGGAGAAGATAAACCATAAATAATTTTATACATCAAGCATACATTTGCGTACTTAATCATGTTTTCCCAACTTAACAAATTATATTTTTTCAGTATTGGACAATGATGATAATGTACCTTTCCGTCAACCCTGTTTGCCTGGAATTCGGGCCTAACGACTCCAAGGTCGTCCTGAAACCAAGGCTGGTTTGTGTATCTAAGGTGCTCTCCACTCCGTTCAGAGCACAGGTCATAACGCTTTCCGCGTTTACAAATGTTTTAACTAAACCTCAGCACTTCAGTATTTTGTATGCATGTCCTGCTGTGTCATATTTTCTAATGTTACGATTGCAAACCTGTCTTTATATTTTTCATAATTGTTTCCATTTTCTCTTGTTTTAGGACTATTCTGGAGAAAATTAGCCTGCTAGTGAAGGACTTAACAAATACAAAGTAAGCAATTAATAGACAGATATTTGCTGAAATTCATTGTGCTGTTGTTGTTAACAGTCATGGTTTATCTGCTCTGCCTTAGGATTGCAGATGTCCTGGGACAGGTGAGGGAGTGAGTGTCCTGGGACAGGTGAGGGAGTGAGTGTACCGGGACAGGTGAGGGAGTGAGTGGAAGCTGGTGGAGCTATTCACAGAAGACATCAAACTCCAGAGATAGACAGAGGAGAGAAGAGCACAAGAGAACAGAGAGAGAGAGAGACTGATGACTTCTCTTCTTGAGAGAATGCGTAACAAATACATTATTAGCCAAGAGGAAACAGTTGGAAAAAAAATGCTCTGAGCACACGGTCTGGGATGCCATCCGGACCCACAGCTTTGCGGATGTTCACCCATTTGAAGGATCAGGTTACATCCATGACAGAAATGGAGAGTGGACTCTCCTCTTCTGCAGCAGCCGCGGGAGTGCTTGTGTACTAGATATGACTCTATCCAGTTAAGTGTATGTGATGAAAAATTAAAACAAGATAACTTAGACATAAGGATTCCATGATTAACGGTGTCAAAGGCTTTCTTTAAATCAAGGAACACTGCTCCAACTACACCACCTTTATCTAAGAGAGTTTTAATATTTTCTATAAGAAAACAATTTGCGGTTTCTGTTGAGTATTTTGCTCTAAAACCAAACTGCATTGGATGCATTGAAAATGAACTACTACTCAAGTAACTGCTAATCTGTTCTGCAACTAGTTTCTCCATAATTTTAGAAACGGTGGGTAAAATACTAATTGGCCTATAATTATCAATAAAAAGGGGATCTCCACTTTTAAATATTGGAACAACAATCGCCGACTTCCAAACACTTGGGAATTTTCCCTGGGAAATTGAAAGATTAATAACTTTACTAATAGGTTTAATTAGGGTCATTTGCAACTTGTGTAGACTCTTTGAGCATGTATAACATCACTGTATCGTCCGCATACATTTGTATAATGCCATATTTATATTTTGCCCTAGATGACTTAAGAGATCATTGATAGTGATTGTACTCTACACACTGAAATCTATCTGATAGATATGACTCCATCAGTTAAGTGTATGTGAGAAAAATAAAACAAGATAACTAACATAAGGATTCCTTATTAACGGTGTCAAAGGCTTTCTTTAAATCAGGTTCCACTGTTGTAACTGGACAGACATTAATATACGCAGGCGGAAAACAACGAGTAATAGTTTCTACGGAATCAACAAAATGATGATTAAAAATCTCTACCATCTCAGCTGGATTTTTTATTGATTTCCCTTTTACTTTAAGTTCTAGAATTTTCTTATCTTCATTTTGTTGTCCTGTTAATTTTTTTAACTGATTCCAAATGATTCTAGGATTGCCTCTTGCTTTTTCTATCATAGTGAGGAAAAAATCTGCTTTAGCTTTTTGTAATTTCTTTACCACAGAGTTCCTTAACATAGTAAATTGATATCTATCACTACTCAATTTAGTTTTAAGTGAGGTTTTCAAAGCATGATCCCTTTCTTTCATCAAATTCAGAATATCTGCATTTATCCATGGGACCATATTCTTTTTCTTTCTATGATTAAATTTACAGGTATAATCAGTAATAATATTTTCTAATCTTTTTGTAAAAATTTCACTATCTTCCTCATAATCAGTACCCAATAATAGATTATCCCATTCTATCTGCTGAATAGCACCTTTAAAGTTCTCTTGTTTATTCTTTGGTATCCCAAAGAATTCAGATTTCTTAACAAATGAGCTAAACCTCTTCTTAGTTAGTTTCCTAGTTACCAGAATCATATTATGGTCAGACAGGCCAGTTAACATATTACAAGATTTCAAAATTCGCTCAGGTCTATTAGTAAATATTAGATCAATTTGACTTTTAGTAGAATTAGTTATTCGAGTTGGTCCACTAATTAATTGTTTAAGATCAAAACTATCAGTTATCTGCTTAAGATTTTTCCTAGTAGATTTATCTTCCCAATTAATGTTGAAATCACCCATGATAATTACCTCCTTGTTAAAATTACATTCTTTCAGTAAAGTATCAAATTTTTCATAAAAACTACAATTTGAAGAAGGGGGACGATAGATTACAATGAGAGTAAAGGACATTTGTGGAGATAAGACAATGTTTAAACCAATGCATTCCAACTCCTGGCAATTCACCCACTGGATTTCGTTAAACTGTTTATGTACTTTACTAAACTACTTTTAGTAATGCCGCATTGGGGGGGGGGGGGGACTAGTCATGTTTAAAACCTTAGTTGAAGGGATAGTTCTCCCAAAAATGAAAATTCCAAACCTGTTCCAGGTTTGGAATTTGAGGGAGAGTAAATTATTAAAGAATTTTCATTTTTGGGTGAACTATCCTCTAATTAAAAGTATTATCTTACATACTCTATATACTTAAGTTATTGAGAGTAAAAGTAAAGGTATTTACTGTATTGTTCTGAAACAAAATTGTCAGGATGGTTTTGCATTTATATTACTGCTGCACTACTGTGTATGTTGCATTTTACTTCTGAATATGTTCAAGGTTGTTAAATTTAAAGTTGCCTACAGTTGGGTATTTTAATCTACAACAATGCATCATGTAGTAAAAGACCATTTTTATAGTTTTGCTGTCCTGTGAGAAAAAAATTAAAACGAAAAATAAAAAACTTAGTATTTCACATTTGTACAAGAATACTCAATGAATGTACTTCCTTACTGTCCACCACTGATTTTTTTGAAAATGAAAGTAACAACATCTATTGTCAGAATATTAACAAATTGTTGCTAACTATATCAGAGGCTGCATCTGAAGGACTCACCGGTCACACAGAGCACTTTTCAGCTGTGACAGCTGCCACTGAACATTGAGCTGTACAATTCCCTATTTTTATTAGACTTTCAGTCCACAAGGCTGGCCAGGGGTTCTCATTTCTCTCATCATCTGAAATAAGGAGATATACCATTTTTATTCTGTTTACCACACACACACACACACACACACACACACACACACACACACACACACACACACACACACACACACACACACATTATCTCCCCTCTTCTGCCGTATTAATTGATCCACCACACTAACGGTAGTGAAGTTAGCAAGTTCTGGATAAAATTCAATATACCAACAATCATATCAATCAATCAATACCCCTGCTATTACAGTTACGTTTAATGATAACATGTACTGTATGCTAGCTTTACTTACCAGGTAACTTTACGATAGCATCAGCCTCATTTTCTGGAGTTTCTGTAACGATCGTGTCATCTGCTGCAGCTGAAGTGTCACCCGAAGCTGCTGTAGCTTTAGGGGCAGGCTTCCGAAAACACTCAAAGAGTGTACTTTGAGTCTGCTTTCGTTTCATATCTTCTAATTAAGATTCAGAATAACGTTAGTCTTGCGATGTAAAGACACTCAAGATGAATTTAAAACATGCGCCGAAAAAGACCGCCAAGCAACTGCTTTTCCTTGGTAGGTGACGTCAGATCCAGGTCACAGGCCACGGAAGCCCCAATGGTCCAAAAACGTTAGTGATTCGCAATCGCAACACAGACGGGGTGAATTTATGAATTAAAGTTCTGTCACAAAACGATGTTGTTACGTATCCTCACGTTTTTTAAGTGGGTATACGGAAATCCTTTGACTTTCCTAGTGGGTATACGGCGTATACCTGCGTATCACGTAGACTACACCACTGGTGCACGCCAAAGCACAAAAGCAGATTTGAATTTAGCAGTTGATGACGTGACACACTGAACGCTCTAATCACATCAGTGTGATCGTACGCTTCTGGGACCAGCCAAGACTGATCACACCGGTGTGATCGTATGTGTCAAAGGGTTAAAGCTGTAATTCAGCAATTAAGGATGCAGCAAACCAGTGTAACTTACCTGGCCTTGGTCTTGGCTAATCACTGTCTCCTCCGTTATGACATAAAACATAAAAACAAAAATGACCAACTCTGACTCCACCTATCCTGTCAGGATGGCAGCTCCCCTCTAGTACCGTTGCTACGCGACAGGAGCGGCAATCGGGAACACCTGGTGGCGCAATTAGGAAATCCTGCGAAGGCGGAGCGTCTCATGCACTTTGGAGGGTCCTTCGTGCAATTCGGAGACGTGGCTTTCCAAGTCCGTGGCCTCCGAAGTGCGTACACTTAGCTTTGGGACACAGCTACTAAGATCACAAGAGGGGCAAGGAACACACGACAGGAACATGAAACAAGGCAAAATATAAATATAAAAGACCAGAAAACCTAAACAAGAAACAAAACCCAAACCCCACGTTACATATCCCCCCCCCCCTCTAAGGGTGGCTCCAGATGCCCTAACGTAACACCCAACCAGAACAAAACCCAAAAAGTCCAGTAGGATGGTGGAGCAGAGGTGAAACTGGTGGAGGGATGGAGGGCCAGGCCCATGCAGGGGAACAGGACCTGGATCATGGCATGGCAGAGGACCAGGACTGTGAAGCAATGGCGGACTTGGGCCGTGAGGCATAGGCAGGTCTATACTGCAGAGCAGTGGTGGGCCTGGACCATGGAGCAATGTCGGGTCTAGGCCATGCAGCAGCGGCAGACTGTGGAACAGTGGAGGGCCAGGGCCATGGAACAGTGGCAGACCATAGAGCAGTAGACCAGGAGACCACCGGGTCAGATCCAGAGGAGCACGGAGCCATGGCAGAGCAGGAAGCCATGGTGGGGCTGGCAGAGCAGGAAACCATGGTGAAGAAGAGAAATGGAGAGACCACTTGATTGTGACAGAATGGGCAGAGATTCCTTGAACAGCCTCCATAGTCATATTAGAGCAAACTGAGAGTTCAGAAAAGGCTTCCATGGCCGTGACAGGACAGGCAGAGAGTTCATGAACGGCCTCCTTGGCCGTGATAGGGCAGACTGTGGGTTCATGAACAGTCTCCTTGACCATGATAGGGCAGATTGTGAGCTCATGAATGGCCTCCATGGCCATGACAGGACAGACTGTGAGTTCATTAACGGCCTCTATGTCCGTGACAGGACAGACTGGGAGTTCAGAAGTGGGCACCATCACCTCGGGAGGTTCTGCAGCGGAAGCCGCCACCTCTGGAGGCACTGAAGGGGATTCGTGGAAAGGAGAGGTCTCTGGGGCAGACTCGTGGACAGGAGAGGCCTCTGAGTCAGATTCTTGGACGGGGGAGGTCTCTGGGACAGACTCGTGGACAGGAGAGGCCTCATGAGTGCAGTGTGCAGCCCACATACTCATAATGGCAACTGCCATCACGGGCAACACAGTGGACAGTGGCATGCTCGCCGGGCTTGAGTGTGTTGAGGCTGTGAGGCTTGAAAGTGTAGAGACCACTGGGATGACAGTCTCCTCAGTCCTGGCACAAGCTCCGCACTATATGCACTTGAGTGGCAGCCCTCTTGCAAAGAGGCTTTTGAGTGGCCGGCATGACGTGAAGAGTCTTTGGCGTAGCAGACATGACGTTAGCAGGCTCTGGAGTAGTTGGCTTGACGTTAGCAGGCCCTGGCTTAACAGACGTGACGTGTGCAGGCTGTGGCTTGGCAGACATGATGTGAGCAGACTTTACCTTGACAGGCATGGCGTAAGAAGACTTTGGTTTGGTAGTTGTGACATGAGCAGGCTTTAGCCTGACAAGCATGACGTGAGTAGACTTTGGCTTGGCAGGCATGACAGGATTTGACTCTGGAATGGCAGCCATCTTGTGAACAAACTTTGGGAGGGCAGACATTTTGTGAAGAGGCTCTGGCATGGAGGCACAAACTATTCCTGACATGACAGTCCTTGTGTGGGGAAACGCTGACGTGGGGGCTACTGCAGGATTGTAGGGTCCCTCATCCGCAAAACCCAGAGTAAAATCAGATCCATTCAACCGCAAAGCAAATTCTATATCTTTTTATAGAGTCCAGTGTGGGAAATTGCGTGGCATTAAACAAAATATGTCCCTAATTAACCATAACAAAAAATGTCTTTCATAAAATTATAGTTGAAGTCTACCTTATGACAAAGTCCACAAAAGTCCTCCACATAATCCTCTATGGGCCGGTTTCCTTGGCGAAGACGAACAATATTATCTGCTGGATTCATTGTATGGTTGAGTATTCTGTAATGATAGTCCACTGAACGGTAAGTTGTAGATGAATCCAAGTGCAGCTTTATTATAACCAACATAAACTAATACAAAAAAACAAACTTGACTTGACTTGACTACAGACATGAAACAACTCACCAAACAGAGGTTAATACGTGTAATACACGACTAGAGACAATAGCTGCGTTCAACTTAATGCAGCGCAGCGCAATCGATCAAATTCTGACTTGAAGCAGTGCATGCCGGTTAGAAATTTTGTCCGTCACTTTCAAGTGTGGCATCAAAGCACCGCGAGTGCATTCCGAGAGCAGCCGGCGCAGTTTCTTCAGAGTGACTGCAGGAGCTTTGATGACGACACAGCTATTTCACGATTAGCCAAACTCATCACATGACAACGATCACATGTGTTTTGGGTTTATTCTAACCTTTTCAATTCCAATAATGGCCACAAATCAAAGTATTTTTAGAACAGTAAAAGCTACTGTTTTACTGTACTCGCAATGTTAGATTGAGTCACGTTTATGTTTATATGACACAAGCATACGTACCCACACTTTATTAGTATTCAAATAGTATATGATTATGTTGAACTTTATTCTTCAACAGATGCCATTGTATTAAGTAGTATATAAAAAATTTTTCTGTTGCTCATGAAAACATTTCTGAAATGTCTGTGTATTTGACAAATATTGCATTTAATTCACTTAATCTGTGATAGAGTATGCAAACACCACGTGAGCGTCACTACCGGGAGCTGAAAAAGTCCGACTTGACCGTTTTCAACTCCGCCCCCGACTGCAAGCGGCTACTCTCGTTAACCACCGCCTGTAGTCGTGGCTCAAATTGAACGCACCTAAAGGCAACAAGTAGCTCTACTTTTAGCAAACAATAAGGGTCACATGACATAAACCAACCAATGAGAAACAAGGCACATGACTAAAACAACCAATCACAGCATGACACACAAGGTGTGTTCGACTTGAAGAGGCGCTGCACAGAATGATCAGTGTTTGACATCAAAGAACCGCGAGAGCGATTCGAAAGCATAAGGATCCGTCGGCTCTCTTATCGCTCTGGTGGTACTTTGATGTCAAATGCTGATTATTCTGTGCAGCACCGCTTCAAGTCGAACATACATACAGACAAGAGTAGCACATGACATGATCACAAGAGGGGCAAGAAACACATGACATGAACACGAAACAAGGCAAAATATCAAAATAAAAGACTAGAAAACCTAAACAAGAAGCAAAACAAAAACCCCACGTTACAATCATTTTCAGATTTGTCCACTCTGGGAAAAAATTGCAGATTCAGTCTCCCAAAACACCGTCTGGACGAAATGGCGATACAACACATTTTTTTTTTACGTATAAAGCTAAACGCCTCTCCATGTGGACAGGGCCAAGTGGGTGCTTTCCACAGAGCTTTATGATATTGTAGCCTTTCAAGGATGTGTCCTACCATTGAGAAGCACCTGATGTTTCTGTGACTAATGGACTTTATTCTGATGAAGTCTGTTTGAGGTCAAAATGTGCTGGCCAATAATAATTTTAAAGATTTAAGCCCACTTTAGCAGAGGGTTTTCATCTTCAACCACTTGCCTTGGAATTTTCTGTTTTATTTGAATCAATTTGAGTTTGTGAATAATATTTTAAAATATGTACACATTGACTCTTATTATGCTTAATATGTCAAAAAAGCAAAAAAAATCTTGTCTCCTTACATTCAGTTACACAAGTTAAATGAATCACGTAATTGATTCCAAACAGTGAAAAAATCTGCATCACTAGATTACTGTTGGTTGTTTAACATATCTTTTGTAAAACAGTTGTCAATTATGACATTTTGCAACACTGAAAGAAAATTGAGTATTAACAATTTTCATTCACAAACAAAGAAACTGAAAGTAACACACATTAAATGTGAAATTCTAAATAAATAAACAAACAAACAAATAAATAAATAAATCAAGGAAAATAGTATTTTCTTATGCCACTCATTTTATTTACAACTTCAAAAAATATATTTTTTACAGTGTACTAACATTTTACCTTGCTCCTTTTTAATGTTAAAACTTAGGGGGGGATTTACACAACATCATTTTCAATTAAAAAAGGAAAACAATGGCTTTTCATTGAAATGACAACAGCCTTTTGGTGGCCTGAAAATACAGTTTTGAAAAAGTGTTTCAAAGGGCAAGTTTTTGGAAAGGATTCCATTATTGTCTCTACAAAAAAAATACAAAAATGCGAATTGATGGAATTGGTGATGTCATGCACATATTACATGTTTAGTCAATAGGCATGCACAGGTACTACTGGTCTGGCATGCATCATGCATTTTTAACCTTTTTTGTGGATGTGTTTGAATGAGGATTTTTTTGACAACGGTGTCATCTGTACGCAAAACTTTTAAAAAATACGAAGGAAAGACGAGGATTTACCACTGGCTAAATTCGGCACAATGCATGAAATGGAAACATTTATGTCAAAATTGTGCATGGTCCCTTTTCAATTTTTTTTAATACTTTCCTATTTTTTGTACATTAATGTCATGCAAATGTCATGTCATGCTTGGCTTCTGTGAACAATATAGCCTACCTACTTTGATTTGATTGGTTATCAATTTGAAATTGACATGCTCTGTTAGACAACTGAGGCATAGCCTACCTACTTTGATTTGATTGGTTATCAATTTGAAATTGACATGCTCTGTTAGACAACTGAGGCAGACCAGCCTAAAACATTTACTTTTTTGTCATCCTAAAAACAAAGAGAACAATGTGTAATTGAGTGCAGCAGAGCAGTACAAGAAAATCAAACAGACAATTTGTCATTTTCTAACTATTGTCCCTCTCAATGTCTATGGTGATAATGGCCCTGGGGTGTGTTTCCCGTACAACAACGTAACTCGCTGATTAACCACCAGAGTACGATGCATTGCTGTGGAAACAGACTAGCTAGTCACGACTGTTTCCCGAACACGGTCGCATTTCCGTCATTTCCGTCATTAGTTCATAATAACATAGGGCCACTGGTTAATGACATCACACATGTGATGGAGGAATAACTTCAGCTATTTAACTGATTAGAGATCTCTAAGATGCTGCTGTGTTGAACATGGCACCTGAAGATTAGTTTAATATTTTTTGTTCCCTGTCATTTTGCTTTATTTGATGTTTGGTTCATCACGGGTTCATTCTTACATCATATTCCTTAGGTATTTATGCACATGCACACTCTTCAAAAACGGTGCTTTGAGGACACGCAAAAATACATACATTAAAATGCATTTATATTTTGTTAGAATGGAAGATATAGATTGTACTGCATGTTAGCTTGCTTATTGTGCCCAATAGCATATCTATTTGTATATGTCTTACTAACAAGAAACTATTCTTCTAACCACAAGTCGAGAGCTGTGACGTTGTTTGCGAATGTTCGTTTGAACTATGGTTTCGGGAAACAGCGAATCATTGAACCATGTTGGTAATGACGGAATTTGCGACCACAGTTGTTAACAATGCTATTGGGAAATGCACCCCTGTCCGGTTGTAAGGGAAAGTTTACAAATCCCCGACATCACAGTTATTGAATTGATGTGAAGGCAACAGTGATGAGCACTTAAGGCTGCATTTAAATATAAATTAATATATAGGAGTTTGTGTTGATTTAACTTGTTAAGTTTAAGTTCAAGCAGAGGTGTACCTGAGTAGTGTTTCTTCTCCAGATGGGCTTAACCAGGATTAATTTCCCAGACAAATGTGCCTTAAGCCTGAACAGAAGAAAAGTGCTTTAGCCCACAGAGTATAACATCCATTCATGCCTTTTCCACATCCAGCAGGTAGTCTTAAGAGACAGCAGCTAAGGGGACAGGTAATGGGTTTAGGGTTCATCTGGAACTGGTAAGGAAGACTTGGCTTCTGCCATCAAGACGGAATCCTCTGCATATTTCTGTTGATAGGCTTTGCATGCAGGGAAAATCATTTTCAAATCATTTTAGCTAAATTAACAAACACATAATTAATCATGTAAGTATCATTGGCTCCAAATAGCAACACTGCTGGGCCTTATAAATTGGCGAGAACACAACAAACCCCAAGATACTTGTCATAAAAACATTCTAATGTTATTTACAGATTCATTCAGCACTTTATACTGGAAGTGAGTCATTGATAGTGCTGGACACTCCTTTGTGGCGATGAAACAAAGAACTTTGGTTGGAGCCGACAGTTGCAGGGAGACGCAGAGAACAGACACTTGAGTGTATGTGTTTTGGGTATAACTTCCCTTGTCGTGGTCATGTTGTAATCTCTGTTTCCTGTGGTCTGCATGATAGCAGAGGCTCAGAGCCCCCTAGCTGCATTGTGAACTGTCAACAGCTTCATTTCCTCAGAGGGCTATGCTCCGTCCACACGCAACTGGCACAAATATGCAGAAGGAAACTGCAATGCCAAGATTATCTAGAATGGGACATCAATGACCAGACACTATGTCAAATGTTTTGAATCTTCATGTCTGCATTTTCAGATTATAATTACAAAATCCTGGTTATGATTGAAAACACAAATAAGTGATTAATTAATTAATTGGAACTTACTGTAAATTATACTTCTTAACAACCTGGTAGTTTTGGGAGTTTTAAAACATGTTACTAATAAAATGTATGACATGAAGATGGAAGATTAAATATTTGAGAACCTGCACTATTTCTAGGTCACTAATCAAAGTGATGTGAACTCACTTGTACACGCTTAAAAAAACAACAAATTTTGGCATCTACAGTTCTGTGAAGAAACATTAACATACTTGAAACCTTTCCATTGCACAGAAAGGTTCTTTAAAATTGGGAAGAACTAATCACTGAAAGGTTGGGGTTGGGGAACCTAAAATGGCTCTCTTATGGCATTGGTCAGATTTTCAGATGTTCTTTCTTTTACTGAAGCACAAGATAGATACTCAACTTTTCACTCAAATTATTATCCTGATAATATAATAAAAAATGAAAAGGACAAATATAAAAAATAAACAGATTGCAAGCACACTTTTACTACCTTTTCCACTTTTACTATCATAAATGCTATTTGCCAGGTCACATTAAATGGGGAGATGTTATGGAGACAAATTAAATGTGCTTATGAATGAATGAATGAATGAATGATGCATTCATATAGCACTTTACTGTGTATTGTTGTACACCCAAAGTGCTTTACAATCATGTGGGGGGGTCTCTCCTCAACCACCACCAGTGTGCAGCATCCACTTGAATGATGTGACGACTGCCACAGGACAACGGTGCCAGTGCGCTCACCACACACCAGATACAGGTGGAGAGGAGAGAGCGACATAGAGCCAATCATGTGAATGGGTATTGTTAGGGGATTTTTATCTTATAATGAATAATTTCCTGAGGACAAACCTCAAGCAGAAATTATTTAAATAATTTTGTAGAAATTTATTTCAGTCAGGCATTGTGGTATTAACAAACAAACTAACAAAAATTAACAATTACATTTACATTTAGCAGACGCTTTTATCCAAAACAACTGACAGTGCATTTAGGCTATACATATGTTTTAAATGATTTTATTTAAATGACAAAGATGAATGATCATAGTATTTTTGGACTACCACTAAAATCATGTTTTCATTAAATCTGCTCTTGCTTTAATAATTTCCCCCCAACACTGGAAATTGAAGCAACATTTTCTGCATGAGCCTCCCTGTGCTCCCCTCAGTGTCTGAAGACTCAATGTGCTGTCACACATCTGCCAAAGGGGGTTTCTCTTCCTGTGTTGGCTAGGTTTAATGCCAGCAGAACAGGTCAGGAAACATGACCACAACACCCCCCGATCAACCTGTCAGACCTCATTTACTCAAGTCAAGGAGCTACAAGACCCCTCACCTCCCAGACCCCCAGTGTCATGTTACAACACCCCCCAAACTCCATCAGATCTCAGCCTTGTGAATGAAACGAATGGCTCTCTTGTTGTGTAATGAATGATCCTGGCTGCTTTTCTCTCTTTTTGGGATCTATGTTTTTAAGAGAAAGCAGATTTTCCTTTTTTTGGCAGGAATCTGTTCTGTTTATTATTTTGTGTACAAGTACAATGTTTTAGAATAATAAGAAATATCTATTATAGATGAAAAAAAATGTGGACATTGCAAAATAAAATTATTTGGACATTTAACAGAATGTCCATTTCCAATTACTATAGAGCAGCATTTCTTAATCCTGGTCCTCCCGGTTTTAAAATGAGTGCTTCATTCAGAAATCTTACCTTCTTGTTGTGGAAATACAAACCAGAAGATGGTTGTGGCTCGAAGGAATACAGAAAAAAACAGGAAGCTAACAATAAATGGAAATTTCTACCTAGTAGATTGTGTTTTGTCCATGTCTACACCTACCCCAACCCAAAACCTACCCCTTATAACAATGCAAGAATAGTACATATTGTTGTACAATGTGAGAAAAAATACCAGTAGTTTTTGCTGCATGCCTTCTAGCCTTAAGCCCAGAAGACAATGAGCGCAGTGCTGAAAAAAAGAGCGTGGCTAGCCATGCAATTTTGTTCAATATAAGTAACAAGGCAATATCGCTCTAATCACAGCCATGCTGATTTCATTCTTTCGTTCATTTCCCAAAACTCATGACTAGAGATGCAGCGATTGCAATTTTCTTGGCCGATTCCGATTTCCAATTTTTTGGAAGTCTGACCTGCCGATACCGATTTTTGCCAATTCCGATTTTCTTTCTAATAACTATAATTGACAGCATATACAAACAAAAATCTATGCAAATTTCCATTAAAAATTATTTACATAATAAAATACATTACAAATTTCAATTCCCCCAATCTGGACTAATTTACAGATTTTCTCACTTAAACAACTCTCAAGTACTGTAATGAAAGGGGTCAGTAGCGTTGAGATCCAAATGCAGCTTTATTAATCAACAAGAGGAGGTCAGACAGGCAAGGTTCAGAGACAGTAACAGGTGTAACGAAGGCAAGGCAGAATCAGCAACAGGGGCAATGCAAAGGTCGGGGCAGGCAGCAGACAGAGAGGATATCAAAGGGCAGGCAGGTTCAAAAGGCAGGGAAACACACTCAGGAAAAAACGCTTGGAAATGTCAGACGGGGCTAAACAAGACTTCGCAATGTGTGCATGGAAGTGTGCATGTGTGAATGAGGTGCAGGTGTGGTGAGACAATCTGAGCAAATGAGTGATTGGTGACAGCTGTGTGATTGGTGCAATGGTGGATGTGAAATGCAGTCCGTGGGTGATGTGCAGCTGTAGTGTGGTGCAAGAGATGTGGTGAGTGGGCGTGATCTCAAGAACCGGATTCGTGACAGAGCCCCCCACCAAAGAGCGGCTTCCAGACGCTCCACACGTACAACAATCCAGGAGGGCGGTGGAGCGGAGGTGGAATTGGGAGAGGAGACCGGAGACCACCAGGGCGGTGCAGACGAGACCGGAGCCCACCAGGGCGGAGCAGACGAGACCGGAGCCCACCAGGGCGGAACAGACGAGACAGGAGCCCACCAGGGCGGAGCAGACGAGACAGGAGCCCACCAGGGCGGAGCAGACGAGACAGGAGCCCACCAGGGCGGAGCAGACGAGACAGGAGCCCTCCAGGGCGGAGCAGATGAGACAGGCGCCCACCAGGGCGGAGCAGACGAGACAGGCGCCCACCAGGGCGGAGCAGACGAGACAGGCGCCCACCAGGGCGGAGCAGACGAGACAGGCGCCCACCAGGGCGGAGCAGACGAGTCCGGAGCAGGCGCCCTCCAGGGCGGAGCAGGGACCCATGGCAGAGACTGGGACCTAGAGGAAACTGAGACACAAGAGGCAGAGAGAGCACATATAGTCTCAAGGACCGAGGCAGGGAGTTTAAGTGGCCATGGTAGATCTTGGGCAGCCATGATGGATCAGGGGACTCCATGGGCCATGGCGGGTCCAGGGTCTCCGTGAGCACTGGCGGGTAGCCCCCCCCCCCCAAAAAAGGGGAAATCCACTACCTCAGGGAGGCACTCTGGAGGCGCGAACGTCCGGGGGTATTCTGGACGTGCTGAGTCTCGGGGGCGCTCGGGAGGCGCTGAACTGGAAGGAACCAGCGGAGACAAAGGTGAGCCGGATGGGACCAGCAGAGACAAAGGAGAGCCGGACGGGACCAGCGGAGACAAAGGGGAGCCGGACGGGACCAGCGGAGACAAAGGGGAGCCGGACGGGACCAGCGGAGACAAAGGGGAGCCGGACTCTGCAGCGGACTCTGCAGCGGACTCTGCAGCGGACACTGTAGCTCAATGTCTCTTTTTATGTTTACATTGTTGCATCTGTCCATATTTTCTCTCAATAGGTCCTACAAAAACTCTATTTTAACACATTGTTTGTCTGTGTTTTGTTTTTGTGTATATTTCAACTTTATATTTCTTTTCAAGTTATGACGAGGCCCGAATTCCGGCCCTGCCCATCTTGCCAGACTCCCAATCAGGCAAGCAGGAAAAGTTGTTATGTCTGCTTTGGAAGTCTGTCAACTAAACAAAAAATAAATGACAAAGTGGTGTCACTGGACAGCCAGTGGGGGCAATCTGTCAAGAAAAGCAGAAATGTGGGGCGCATAATTGATTCTGCCCGTATTGCAGTAAGTAAAATGCAAATTTTTCACAAGTGTTATTTGAAAGTGTAACTGAAAGCCCATGTTTGTCACATAGTGAATATCATAGACTATTAGCAGTATGATGTGGCCTTTATTATCTTAGTCTTATTTCATACAAGGAAGACTCTTTGTCTTTAAATTTTGCTAAAGAGAAACAATAAGTTGTGTTCTCTGTCAAATAATGAGTCAGTCATGTTGGCAATGTTAGAAACTGAAATAGTACTGGCCTTATCTGAAATTGAACTTTGATCGTATAAAAAACAAGATTAAATTTAAACTCCATTAAATTACCTTAAAATAAAATTGCTTTATATAGTACTGATGTATCTAATAATTCAGTGGGTTTAACTAATGTGTAGTAACTGCTTTTGTTCATTTCAGGTGCGGAAACTTGAAACAGTGTGTTACAAGCCCATTTTATTTATTGGAAAACAAAATAAAATGGCTTCAAATAAGTGGGTTGCAGACATAATTACCCATCTGCACCCCACTGAAACAATACATTGTTTTGGAGAAGGGTAAAAAAAAATTATTGACTAAGGGTAAGAGCAAGATTTGTGTTCAGAAATAATAATGATTATTTAAAATACATGTATTTTTCTTTGTTAATATAATACAGATTTTAAATGAATGTAAACTTTTATTAAAGCAACCTCCACAGCACAGCAGCTGGACAGTGACATCCCCATAGCAGAGCAGCACAACAGCCCCAGTCAGGAGCAGTGCAGTGGTTCCATTTTGGAGCTTGAGAGCCTCACCGAGGACCTGCCGGAGAGCCTCACCTTGGAGCAGCTGGAGAGCCTCACCGAGGACCTGCCAGAAAGCCTCACTGTGGAGCACCCGGAGAGCCTCACCGAGGACCTGCCAGAGAGCCTCACCGTGGAGCAGCCGGAGAGCCTCACCATGAAACAGGAGAGCATCACTGAGGAGCAGCCGAAGAATCTCACAAAGGAGTCCGAGACTGAATTTATACTCAACCTTGCTTCTCTGTCTTCCCCACACTCTCCAATTTCTCTCTCTCCTCCATCTTCTACTACTTTTAAAGCTGTTCTTCCTCCACAGTCTTGTCCACCTCCACTGCCACACTCTAAGTCTTTGCGACAGAGGAAGAAAAGGACAAAAACCTCAATCTGTTCACCAGCACCTTCTGCCACCTCTGTCTCTCCTCCATCTCTTATCCCCACAGATCTCTCCCTTCCACAGTCTTGTCCTCCACCTGCTGCCTCTTCCATCTCCCAGTCCTTGAGTCAGGAGGGGCCAAATGTGAAGAAGAAAAGAAAGGGTAAGTTTTGGTTCACTGTGGTATACCTTAATACACTCTATTAATAAATTTGCTCTCAGACAAAGTTGACTTTAAGCAAATTAAATTTATTCGGGTCATCAGGTCATTGATAGCCATAGCCAATACACAGTATTTTGTTCTTTAGTTATTTAGCTGTGTTTAAGTGGACAGTGTCCAAGGGCTGTGGTTAATGTCAATCACTGACTTAAAGGTGCAGTAAGAGATCTTGGAAAATACTAACTTTAGCCTGATAGCACTGAAAGCGAACGTACCACCCTCCCTGCAAATCGCCGTTCAAGCTACGCACCCCCCCGAACACATGAACGCACACAGATCAGACGATCAGAGACAACATTACTACAATACATCACATGTCATTAACCGGTGAGACAGCTTCATAGTACAGTTAGTAAAAGTACTACAATACCAGGAAAGAATGTCAGGTTATTTGCTTGCCATTCTCACTCTGTCTGCGTAGCGTACGTGAACGTGCTGATGACATATCCTGTCTGCGCAAAACGGGTGCACAGAGGTATGCAAATACATGTTGACAGGCAGGTAGGAAAGCCGATAGAAACGCTTGGAATGAGCATTTTGATTGGATGTACATTTCTCTGGCCTACGCCTTCCACAGAATACATATTAAATACATTTAGACCACTTAACTTAATGATTGCTATCGGGATGTGAAGAGACTTTCAACCAGCATAACAAAAAATATGTGTGAAGACAATCACCTATTGCACCTTTAAGCTAGGAGGGCTTTTGGATACCCAGATTTTGGGTACACATTTTGCTTGATCCACAAAAAGCAAGGACAAAGTCACTTAGACACAAGTGGACAGGACCACAGATCACCTCACACGTGAAATGACAACTATTAACTTGAGATTCAACTACAAAGCATGACACTCATTGCTTAATAAACTTTCCTTGTTTTTTTATCATTAAGGTTGCCGAAAATGTTGTAGGCAGAAGATCTTCCTATTTGATAACATATCTGGGGAAAGAATAAATGAGGTAACATTTATTTTATTAGGCTACTTGCTTGTCTTGGTGACTGATTCTGGCCTTTAAAAATAATAAAGCAATATGTTATGCTCAAATAATAATTACTTTGTGTGTGTGTGTGTGTGTGTGTGTGTGTGTGTGTATGAAAATGCTTGTGTGTGTTGTGTGTGTGTGTGTGTGTGTGTGTGTGTGTGTGTGTGTGTAGGGAAAAGCAGAATTGAAAGTCCACTGGTTGCCTTGCACTGTGTGGTAAGTCGTGTTTTATTAACTCTTTCATTCCATTGTAATGCTAAGTAGTCTATTCCATGACCAATATGATGTAGGCAAAGTTAAAATGGTGTCTTGTAAGCAGCATAGAAGTTTCTGTTATTGATGTCTCTCAGTTATTGATGCCTGTGGCAAGAGAAAGTGTGATGGTCAGTAGTCTGGCCTGAAACTCAGAGAGTGATTGAATTTCAAATTCTTGAAAGAATATACCATTATTTTTGATAGAAAAAGGAGAATGATCTACCTCCTTGTGTGGATTTAGATATCTAGTTATTAGTTAGAGCCCAACATTTTGTGATTGAAGTGGACACAATGGATTGTGGGAGCTGGACAATTCAGTGCTTTCTAAGTAATTAATAGAATTTTAAAAATAGTTGACAGGCAGCCAGTGTATTGACAATAAAATGGGGCTAATGTGACCATATTTCAGGTTTTAATTAAGTACTCAAGTACTACATACACAACTAGTTGAAGCTTATTTATTGAGCAGGACATTGACCAAGGACATTTACCCAGTAATGCATTAGTAGTGAATCATGAACGCATAAAATAATTTTTCAGCATCTGAAACATTAAACTTGTCATAATTTAGCAATATTTCTAAGATGGAAAATGCTGTTCTACATGTGATTTTCAATGGACCGATTGCAGTCAAACGAGATCTGTGGTAATAATTGTACTAGATGATGTAACAATACATTCATCAAGACACAAATTAATAAACTTGCATCTTATTTTTTGAGGTTTTGGACCAATAATTGTTTCCAGTAGTGTCTTGCAATGAAGACTAGAACAGTGACAGTAGTGGTGATAAAATGCATGAGGTAGATTAGGAAATGAGAATGAGAAGAGCAGTATTAAATATGAAGAAGGGCGGAACAATGATGAATGGCAGTGGGAGCAAGATGCAGTCACTATCCTTAGCCCAGAGTCTGTAGAACTGGCAGATCTGCTTGGAATGCAACATGAAAACATTCTGAAATTTTAAAACTTGTTCAGTAATCTGCAACTTATTCTGCAAGTCATAGCACCTTTCCAGCTAATCCAAGAATGTTTTTTAATAAATGACACATTTATTGACAAATATCAATAAATGTCAGTGAACTAAATTAAATTAAACTCAACAATGATCTTTATTTTTGTTCTGTGTTCTAATGATATTTTTCGCTTATGATACATGAACTTGGCATGAACAGTGGCAGGACCAGACATGAACAGTGGTTTTCATAAAGAATGATTATTTAAATTTTTATATTTCACTAAAACTTTAGTGAAAAAACGTGCTTTTATTTGCGTACAATTTTATAATGAACTGCTATTTTTATGTCTTTAATATCAAGTATCTGGGTAAGAGGATACTGTACTACATTTGTCTTTAAGGTTGGACATATTGATACATTTTGGTAAAGGATTATGTATATATATATATATACACATGCAGAAATTAAACATTTTGAAATAGTGTATTATATTTATTTATTATACAGAACACCGCTGTCACAGTTGGTTACCCTCCAGTTCATACCATGGAATTTGATAGGCCCATGCTATTTTTTTTTTATAGTATATAGTTATAGTTGTTGTTGTATATCAACTATACAATACTATACAGATAATCAGTAACCGCGGCGCTCTGGAGGCCTCAAGGGACCTGGAACCTGGACAGGTGGCCTCCAGGGCGGTGCGCTTTCCGGGACCCACAGCGGAGCCGGCAGTGGGGACACGGGCAGCCATGGTGGATCAGGCGACTCAGGTGGCCATGGCGGATCAGGCGGCCATGGCGGATCAGGCGACTCAGGTGGCCATGGCTGTTCGCGGCCTTGAGCTTGACGGCGGCTAAGGTCCTCCGCGAACGGCAGACCAGGATGAGCTGCGGGCGGCGACGGCGCTCCTCCACGAACAGCGGCAGACTTCCCACGAACGCCGGGCTCGGTGAGCTGCGGACGGCGGTGAATTCCATCTTGTATGGTCCGTTAATCTGTCACGGTCGTGTAGCGGGAAGGAGACGAGAGGTAAGGGGAATAATGGGATTTTAATGAAGGAACACAGGATACACAATACATCGACGTACATAGACGAGTTAACGGACCAAGACTCAGGGGAAACTCAGGGCTTATGAACACAGAACTTAAACAGGGGAAACGGCAACAGGTGAGTAGTAATCAAACACAGACGGGGATTAATGAACTCATAACGAACAGGAAGGACCATATAAGGGTGTGGAAACACAAGGCAGAGGGAGACAGACTCTGACACTTATTTTACGTCTTAATAATAACTTTCCTTACAGTCTTTCCTCTCAAATACTTTGGTCATTTTTAACACACTGTCTCAACATGTTTATATTTCTCTTCATTTCAGCTGAAAGGGAAGACCAAAGGAAGGCCTATCATGGGATTTGAATTTGGCCGTCTTGTGCATTTACGGAGAAGACCAAAAGCTGCAAAGGCAAACACTTCCAATGGTACGTCTGTGTTGTCTGAGAACCTTGACTAAACTGTACTGCAGTTTCACAGCATTTGATGTTTCTTTAACATTGGTTTACATTGCCCATCAGGAAGAACTCTCAACAAAGTGTCATGTAGAAGTAGTAATAATTCATACAATTTACCAAGTCAGCAAATTCATATGATATTGTACAAGCGTACTCATACAAAATTCTACGACTTTTACTCCTATTGCTGTCATTGCCTCAACTCCCCTGCAGATTGTGCTCTTAGTAAGTAGTCAGTGTTTGTATCATAAAGTTTATTTTAAGTCCATTGGAATCTTTATTAATCTTTACAAACTGCTGCAGTCTTTTTCCGTTCTAACAGTACATGTAAATGTATATCTGTCCACACCTCACAGTCTGCCTTCCTGTCCATGTTGATTAGTATTGAACACATCTGTCTAAGAAGCAAGAGTCTGGAAATGCTAGTTTAACTTATCACGTGACAAATCAGATTCAGTTAATTTGGCCAAATCAGACCACTTAAAGGGGAAGTCATGGCCTAATGGTAGAGTGTCGGATTCATAATTGAAATGGTGCAAGTTCAAGTCTCGGGATTGTTGGTGGGGGGAGTGAATGACCAGCGTTCTCTCCACCCTCAATACCACGACGAGGTGCCCTTGAGCAAGGCACCTAACCCCCAACTGCTTCCTGGGCCCCGCAGCATAAATGGCTGCCCACTGCTCCGGGTGTGTTCACTGCAGTGTGTGTGTCTACTTGGATGCGTAAATGTAGAGTAAATGTCACCATACTTGGCTGCTGTATGTCTTTTTTTTTTTTTTAAAGCTTCCACACCAACAGACAATAATGTTCTGTTTACTGTTATACACACTGTAGGTATTTTGTTGTCAGTGTTTTTATTGTTCATCATGTGTTCAATTCTGTTTCTTCCTGTCTTGCAGGATTTCTCACAGATTACTCCATCAGCTGTCCTCAATATCAGCCCTTCCAAAAGCTTCTATATCTCTCTCGTGTGGCACATCTGCTCTCAGTTCTTTACTGCCAACTTCCAGTTTTAGCATGTGTACTTGTATTAATTTCTCCTCTACAGTCCACACTCCCATCTCCATTGTGAGCACTGCACTCCTGTCACTGTGTGTGTGTGTGTGTATATATATATATTCTTACATGTGTCTTGCATTTTTAGTCACAATAGTAACAAACAATGATTACAGGAGATATATTTTTAAAGGTAGTAATTGTAAAATATATAAATATTGGTTTAAATAATTTTTGCCTCTATTGTTTTTTTGTTTGTTTTTTTAAAGAGAAGAAAATATGCACTTTTTGTTCAACTGGTAGATCTAAGAATGGCAAGTTTCCAGGATCCATTTCCAGGAAACAGAAGTGATTGATTGTGTTCCTTTAATACACTTTAAACGTTACAGAAGCACAATTGAATAGTAAAAAATACTGCATGTTTGAATAATTATCAGAGGTGGTTTCTGTAAGCAAATTAAACATTTCGACTTTTATTTTTCACACAGTATATGCAAACTTTTGAGTTTAAATATTGTGCATTAATATTCGTGTAAACAATGTATACAACGGGAACTATTATGCTCTTCATTGAAAAAAGAATCACTGTAATCAACAAATCTATTGCTGCATCAGGTTAACCACACGATGCAATCTGATGTTGCAGTTTTATATTGAGTGGAGACAAATAAACTTTTAACTGATTATCTGTCCATTCACAAGAACCCGGAAGATCCTGTTACAAATGACCATATACGGACAAGTAAGTGTGATGCCTCTGCTCATCTGCGTTGCCATTGGCTTTGAAGTTCCCTTGGCACTCGCAGAACTCGCTGTGATTGGACTCTTTTAAACCAAAAAAAAAAAAGTTTAAAGTTGTAAAGTACGTTTTGCTATTATTATAATGTCAGTAATACCTTCAGTTAACAATGCAGTGTTGCATGTCGTGAAAAATGACCACTTTAGCGAGATCGTAACCCTAACCCCGAGCATAACTTCATTAAACTACAAATACCAACACTGCGTTTTATTGATAGAATGGAAGAGGCTCATGGGTAATGTCGTTTAAAATGTTTAATAATAAAATGGAGGAAAATACAATCTTTTTTTAACAAAGGTATATTAAACATGTTCATTGTGCAAAAATGTATTACATATTTGAGAGGAAGGCTGAAATTTGGTATTTTACTAAGAGCACTCTTTTAAACACCTTTATACCACCTTTCCATACATGTTTGAAAGCTCTGTCCAACATTATTAAATTAAAACAGCATAAGTTATTGTCCTGCCAAATTTCTCTTTAAAAATATAACCAGATTTTGATTTACAGCCATTTGAAATGTAATTTCAATCAGCCAATCAGAATCCACCTGACTTTAAAGAGCTTGAGCATTTAAATGGCAGACAATCGCAGCGCGCAGTTATAATAAACAGAACATTATTGTTTGTTGGTGTGGATGCTAAAATAGTTAGCATTACAGTTCTTGTTCTTGATGTGAACAGCTTTAAATGGTCTGATTTGGCCTAATTAACTGAATTAACTGAAATATACTGAATCTGATTTGTCACGTGATAAGTTAATGGCCAATGACAGCAATAGGTTTTGTATGAGTACACTTGTACAATATCATATGAATTTGCTGACTTGGTAAATTGTATGAATTATTACTACTTCTACATGACACTTTGTTGAGAGTTCTTCCTGATGGGCAATGTAAACCAATGCTAAAGAAACATCAAATGCTGTGAAACTGCAGTACAGTTTAGTCAAGGTTCTCAGACAACACAGACGTACCATTGGAAGTGTTTGCCTTTGCAGCTTTTGGTCTTCTCCGTAAACGCACAAGACGGCCAAATTCAAATCCCATGATAGGCCTTCCTTTGGTCTTCCCTGTCAGCTGAAATGAAGAGAACTATAAACATGTTGAGACACTGTGTTAAAAATGACCAAAGTGACCAAAATATTTGAGAGGAAAGACTGTAAGGAAAGTTATTATTAAGACGTAAAATAAGGGTGCGTTCATTAAAGCAAATCAGCTATAGCTACATGTGTTCAACAAAACCTGTGAAGGGCTGAACCTTTGAAGGTACAGTTACTGTGGTAAAAGCATGGTGTTGTGGTTATTGTGCTTTAACTACAAATACCACAGTAAAACTACGGCTACTGTGGTAAACCTATAAAAAGAGTAGACAGTAAACATTGTTAATTTAATATGGTAAACTCATGAAAAGGTGTGGTTACCATACCTACAAAAATACCACAGTAAAACCACAGTTACTGTGGTAAACTCAGTATGTGTTGCGGTTATTTTGCTTTAACTACAAATACCACAGTAAAACTAGGGTTACTGTGGTAAACTCATAGTTGTTTAAAGTGACTTGTTCAGCCTCCCTGGCTGATTTCAGCTGATCAATCAAGATCAGCATTGGGAGCTTTGAGTTCAAGTTCCCTGTTAATTCTAGCAGCTTTATGTCAGAATTGGTCAGAATTTTATTCTGAGATTTAAAAATACGCCATGTTGAACAACAGAAAGAGAGAGCAAACTATGTGTAAATGAATTATGGAATACAGTTTGGGAAAATAGGAATGGGGGAGAGGAGAGAGAGACAGAGAGAGAGAGAGAGAGACAGAGAGAGACAGAGAGAGAGGGCTTCTTAAATGAGTTGCTAGAGTATGTGATCTGGCGTAACTGCAAGACAGAAAACAATATTGAATTACTTCACAAAAACATATTAAAGGCATGGCAAGCATTGTGGTTACTGCTTTATAAATTTTATACAGTAAATGTACTGTGGTAAAAGCATGGTGTTGTGGTTTTTGTGCTTTAACAACAAGTGCCACAGTAAAACTATGGTTACTGTGGTAAACTCATAACATGTGAAATGTTGTGGTTACTGTGCTTTAACTACAAATACCACAGTAAAACTACGGTCACTGTGGTAAACTCATAGCATGTGACATGTTGTGGTTACTGTGCTTTAACTACAAATACCACAGTAAAATTACGGTCACTGTGGTAAACTCATAGCATGTGACATGTTGTGGTTATTGTACTTTAACTACAAATACCACGGTAAAACTATGGTCACTGTGGTAAACTCATAGCATGTGACATGTTGTGGTTATTGTGCTTTAACTACAAATACCACAGTAAAACTACAGTTACTGTGGTAAACTCATAATATGTGTTGTGGTTATTTTGCTTTAACTACAAATAATACAGTAAAAATACGGTTACTGTGGTAAATTCAGTATGTGTTGTGGGCATTTTGCTTTACCTACAAATACCACAGTAAAACTACAGTTACTGTGGTAAACTCATAATATGTGTTGTGGTTATTTTGCTTTAACTACAAATAATACAGTAAAAATACGGTTACTGTGGTAAATTCAGTATGTGTTGTGGGTATTTTGCTTTAACTACAAATACCACAGTAAAACTATGGTTACTGTGGTAAACTCAGTATGTGGTGTGGTTATTTTGCTTTAACTACAAATACCACAGCAAAACTACGGTCACTGTGGTAAACTCATAGTAAATGTCATGGTTATTGTGCTTTAACTACAAATACCACAGTAAAACCACGGTCACTGTGGTAAACTCATAGCATGTGACATGTTGTGGTTATTGTGCTTTAACTACAAATACCAAAGTAAAAACTACAGTTACTACTGTGGTAAACTCATAATAATGGTGTTGTGGATTTTGCTGAGAACTACAAATAATCATTAAAACTATGGTTACTGTGGTAAACTCATAGTAAGTGTTGTGGTTATTGTGCTTTAACTACAAATACCACAGTAAAACTACGGTTACTGTGGTAAACTCATAATATGTGTTGTGGTTATTTTGCTTTAACTACAAATACCACAGTAAAACTATGGTTACTGTGGTAAACTCATAATATGTGTTGTGGTTATTTTGCTTTAACTACAAATACCACAGTAAAACTATGGTTACTGTGGTAAACTCATAGCATGTGACATGTTGTGGATATTTTTCTTTAACTACAAATACCACAGTAAAACTATGGTTACTGTGGTAAACTCATAGTACATGTTGTGGTTATTGTGCTTTAACTACAAATACGACAGTAAAAATATGGTTACTGTGGTAAATTCAGTATGTGGTGTGGTTATTTTGCTTTAACTACAAAATACCACAGTAAAACTACATGTTGTGGTTATTGTTACTGTGGTAAACATAATATGTGTCATGGTAAACTCAAATAGTAAAACTATGGTTTCTGTGGCATGTATTTGTGCTTTAACTACAAATACCACAGTAAAACTACGGTCACAGTGGTAAACTCATAAAATGTGTTGTGGTTATTTTGCTTTAACTACAAATACCACAGTAAAAATATGGTTACTGTGGTAAATTCAGTATGTGTTGTGGGTATTTTGCTTTAACAACAAATACCACAGTAAAACTACGGTTACTGTGGTAAACTCAGTATGTGTTGTGGTTATTTTGCTTTAACAACAAATACCACAGTAAAACTGCAGTTACTGTGGTAAACTCAAAGTAAGTGTTGTGGTTATTGTGCTTTAACTACAAATACCACAGTAAAACTACAGTCACTGTGGTAAACTCATAGTAAGTGATGTGGCTATTGTGCTTTATCTACAAATACCACAGTAAACCAACGGTTACTGTTGTAAACCCATAAAAAGAGTAGACAGTAAACACTGCTACTTTACTATGGTAAAATCATGAAAGGGTGTGGTTACCATACCTACAAAAAATACCACAGTAAATTCAGTTTCAGTGATGCATGGTATATGTTGTTGTTACTGTGTATTGACTACACATGAAATGGTCGAGCAACAGTTAATATGGTAAAAATATGGTAAATGTATGGCCTTTTTACATGATCACAATTATCAGAAATAACGTTTCTGGGTCATTTATTTGTTGTGCTGTCATCAGCCATGTCTAAAAGCTGAAGACCCATGTCACAACAGGATTCAAAACAGGTTTATTTATTTATTTAAAAAGGCAACAGGTATATAATATACAGTAGAAGTTAGCTTAGGCTAATGTCAATGGCAGGCTACCAGCTGTGCTAAGCAAGCAGCATTTTTTTTACGGTCCATCATCTGACAATTAGCTTGTGTTGCACTTATGACATGCTTTATTTTGATTACGTTCGCGTAACCTCTGATTGGGTCGGTCGGCGATTTGTGCTACCCGCTCAGATTGTGCTACCTCCCATTAAAAAAGATAGGCAGCACAAATCGATAGCGAAAAATCCTACCTATCAGATTGTGCTACCAGCCTCTTTTTCATGTGGTTTGAGGCTTTTTTAATTTCCACACATACCCTTACCCTAAACTTACCCTTAAAACAATACACATATATTATTGGTAGCACAATCTGATAGGTAGCATGTTTTGTCGGTACACCGGCCCTTCTGGCATTTGCCAGAATTGCCAGATGGCCAATCCGCCCCTGGATGCGATTCGCCGTCCATACGACAAAATGGTTCATATAAATCAATGAGTTGAACGATTTAAATATAGCCTACATTCACATTTTATTATTTGTGAAACATATATGTAAACCAATAAGCTATGTGAATATATTTAGGAAGTTAGTGATTGACTTCGCATGAGAGGCTACATAGCCTACTCTCCTATTTTGTTAACCATTTGAGAACGCATTTTTTTTCTCATTCAGCTCGTTTTTAATTTAAAAATCATAATTACCCTCCTGACCTGATTTTTTTTAAAAACAACATTGTGAAGCAACAGTGAAATATTTGTAAATAGCAATGTAAAATTAGCTAGAAAGTGGAAAATAAGATAAAAAATAAATGAAAAGATAGTAGACTATAGAAAGTACACAAACCAAAATAAACCAGTGATATCATCATAAACAAATACAAATGAATGGTTTTGTTAAATATTAATTATAAACAAACGACAATGATATTGGCAATTAATTTACATAGGCAGGTTAAGTGATCTGCGCTCTCCCATAATGAAACACAGTGAAATATTTGTACAAATTATGTTATTTTGACTCGAAATGTTTCATTTAGCCTAATCATAAATCGCCATCTGATCATGCATATTTCCAATAGATGTATTTGCTGTGGAACTGCTGATGTACAAACTGTCAAACCCGCGTAATAATACGATGGTGCAAATGATTTGATTCTTTGCAACAAATCACAGTTATGACTGCTTTTTAATATGACAGGCAGATTTCAGAAGACTAAAATGTGAAAATTGTATCTTAATGGTAGACTACTGCGATGAAAAAAAAACATAATTCTGATGTACAATCGGGCTTAACCCGATGCATGAAAGAGACCTGGTGCAGCCTATTTGCTATACGTAATAGAACCTAGTTAAAAAAGTCGTTTCCAAAACGTATTTAACAAAATTGTTGCAATCTCGATTCAACAAATATTATGTTGTTTTTAGTTTGTTTACAAGTCTTTTTCACGCAACTCACTCCTCAAATAATAGGCGTGTGTACATATGTGACAGGGAGGTGCGGCCAGAGTAGTGAGAACGTGAGGGAAACGTTCCACCCTCACTAAGGAAAACAAAAGTTTTAGTTAAAACATGGTCACGACGTGCATTCAGCTGCAGCACCCATATGGATTAATTCTCGCTGTACAAGAGATCTGAGAGTGGATACAACATACTGGGCAATGTACTGGAAAAATGAACAAACCACACCGAAGGAAAGTCCAAGCAAGAACACTGTAAGTGTCACATGAATTGCTTATATTTTTGAAATGTCTTATTGTGCATTTTATTTGTATTTCCTGACATTTTAATTTCTTGTTATTGAAGAATTCTGTGATCTCCATATTTTGGAACATTTATAAAATGTTCATTAATATATTTAAGTTTAATATCATTAATAAAAAATATAAAAAATATATTAAACTTAAAGAACAAAGGCTGCGGGCAAACGGTGCATCATTCATGCACTAAATATTAGCCTATTTATTCCTGTATATTAGCGAGAACTGAAACGGCCTTCTGAATTACGGTAGGCTATACCATCATCAGCTGCGCCTCGGGCAACGCCTGTGTGCAATTAATATAAATTAAGTAATCGGGGGATTTTTTTTCTTTGTCACGGCGGCAGTTGTTTTTTCTTAAGAGAGTTTGGAAACACTTTAAACGGGTTTAGAAATAAAAAAAATAGTTAGCCTAAAATTAGGTAAATAAGCCATTGAAGGCGACAGAAAATCAGATAATATGTACCTGAGGAGATTCAGCGCACGAAATGAAGAGGATGACGCTTTGCGTTAAGAATCGCCCGTGTTTCTGCACTTCTCCTTGCTCACTTGTAGAGGTTGTCATGGTAAAAAGGCAAGTGGCCGTTAAAGGGTCGCTTGGCCAGGTTAAAAGGCGGCAGCGCTAGCGGGCAGGCTATAGCCTACAGTGTGTTTGAGCTGCTCTCGTCATGCCCGCGCCCTGTGGATGTTCAGTCCTCTGCACGCCTCACACCATACAGCTGCATCAGGTTATAAACGCAGCCGTATTGGTTATAATTATTTAAAAATGTCTGGACTTAAGGACTACATCCTTTTATTTATGAACGTATGTATGAAGGATATAGCCTATATGTTTTTAGTCAAATACTTTTTGAAAGACCACAGGAAGGTCACTGACCTTATATTTAGTAGCCATACTTTTGTCAAATAGTTTATTTAGCTACGTTTTGAAATACTCAAACTTTGTTTTTTTTTCCCCAGGATAAAATCCAAGAGCTGTTTGAAGAGGTGTCGTGTTCGTCGTCGTCTTTGTCGACCGGCTCTTCGCTTCATGCCATGACAGAGAAAGCCATCTGCACCAGCTGTGGCACTGAGATCGTCGACAAATATCTGTTGAAGGTGGGTATTAAATATTTTACGTTTATAACGAATCTTTCAGACGAGTGTTGTATAGGCTACATAACCAAATTGTCGTTCCGCTCTGGGTTAACTAAATCGCAACTAAATCTGATTCCCTTTTTTTATCTTATCTACGCAAATGTTTCGTTCGAAACCGAAAAATATTATTTTTACACCTCAGGTGAACGACATGTGCTGGCACGTGAGATGCCTGTCGTGCAGCGTGTGCCAAACATCTTTGGGCAGACACATCAGCTGTTATATAAAAGAAAAGGAGATATTCTGTAAATTGGACTACTTCAGGTAAATAATATATCCCTCCCCGCCCGCCAGCAATTTGTGAAAAAGAAATACTGAAAATAACTTTGGAAGTAGACTACTGCCATGCTGTCGATGGACGACCATCAATATGCCGATGCTAATGCGTTTTCTTATGAAGTGACTTAAAATTATTTAGTTTTCTACCGAAACACTGCATACTTTCCCTCATTACATCTTTATAGACCATAGTCGACCAGTGTTTTCATGCCTTCTCTATTGTTTTTCCTGGAGTGCTGTATCTCTACCAAACAATTGCTGTTAGTCTCACACAAAGAACTTCCACTAAAGCTTGTTTAACTTTTAAAGATGGACGTTCTAATCAAATACTGTTTTTTTTTTTCTTGCAGGAAGTACGGAACACGTTGTGCTCACTGTGGTAGGAACATCCATTCAAACGACTGGGTCCGCAGAGCAAAAGGAAACACCTACCACCTGGCTTGTTTTGCTTGCTTCTCTTGCAAGAGACAGCTGTCCACAGGAGAAGAGTTTGCCCTTGTAGATGAGAGGGTTCTGTGTCGTGTGCACCATGACTGCATTTTAGACAACCTGAAACGTGTCATGGAGAATGGTTAGATTTGGCAAATATGTTGTAATTTAAATGATTATCTAGTATATCTTCTCAAATGTTTAAAATGAACACAATGTTAACTCCTGCATTAATTTAGCTCCTATGGAACCAGATCTTGAGTTTAATTCTGCTCTTGTTGATGGGACTTTGTGGTTTGCTGTAGGAAAAGAAGTGATTGCGGAGGGAGCTGTTCCCTCAGAGCAGGAAGTAAATCAACCTAAACCAGCCAAGAGGGCACGGACAAGTTTTACAGCTGACCAGCTACAGGTTATATTGAAATTCTCATCTTATCTTTTTCTGAAAAAAATGCCAGATACTCAAAAACATAGTATCCATTTCCTTGCATTGGCTCCTCAATGTTAGACTTTTGTATATATATAATTTGAATAAAGGTAATGCAAGCCCAGTTTGCTCAGGACAACAATCCAGATGCCCAGACTTTACAAAAGTTGGCAGAAAGAACTGGTCTAAGCCGGAGGGTTATTCAGGTATTATTCTGTCTTGTGTGTGTGTGATTTAATTGATTTTAAATAAGTTTTATTAGCTTATGTTTTATTGTAACTTTTCATGCATGCTACTATTATATATTACTATACTGGTGTACTGTCAATACTTCATCCATCTGCCACTCAGGTTTGGTTTCAGAACTGTCGAGCTCGTCATAAGAAGCATGTTAGCCCAAATCACTCTTCAGCCACACCAGTGTCATCTCTGCAGTCCACTCAGCTTTCTCTCTAATAGATGATTTTCAGTACACTGCTTTTGCCCCTGTAGACACCCCTATGCTGACTGCGCTACACTCCTACATGGATGGTATGTTATGTGGAATATCACTATATTCTATGTATGTGTGCATTTTTAAATGCATTTTCGTACTAGCTAAATCAAGTCTTAAGTAATATGTTATTTTACTATACATTATAATTTTTATTTAGTGCATATGCTAAGCAGCTCTTCATGACTGAAGTTTTGAGACTAGACATTAACTTTTCATCTTTGTAGTCCACTCTCCCTCTTCACTGGTTCTGCAGCCTCTCTTGCCCCATTCAATGACACAGCTGCCCATCAGCCACACCTAAGACGTCCACTTCGGCCACATGGTCAGGTCAGAGGACAGCATGAGGAAATATTGATTCGTTATACTGACTATTGCACAAGACCCATGCTACTTTCTTTCATGGGCACTTACTGAAGGATATCTGTCTTGCAATGTTTAAAGTATTAATTGTGAAAAAAGCCTGAAGTTTTTGTTTAATATATATCATCTATATAGTGATGGAATACAATTTCATTTAATTTATTTCTTGTATGTGAGCACTTTGTTTTAAAATAACTACCGTGGAGTTCTTAGTTTCTGGTTTAGTTGACAAACGTTTTTTTTTTATTGTTCTAAATAAAATCAGATTTGTCTCTAGCACTGATCAAATTAAAGCTTTTGTTTAATACTGATTCTGCTTGAGAACTTGGAGTTGAATCATCAGAGGTTTGAGTTATTTTGTGACTGTATGGCTGGAACAACTTGTAGAAAGTGTATTGTGCTTCTAGGAAACCTAATTATAATTGAGCAATAAACTAAACTGGTTAATAAATGCCGTTTAAATTCAATTACGAACATTGTGAATGTCATAATTTAATTCTGTATTTAATTAACATAATTGTACATCTGTAAAATGTTAAACAAATTTGTTTTCTTTGTGACATACAAAGTGTTTTATTGTATGCTCTTGCACTTTGAAACTGTCTATTTTGGTCTGATTTCATGCTTAGTTTTTGTACACCTCATAGATCCAGTGCAGTTTGCCAGGAGATCAGTACTGAGTCATGCAGACCAAGAGCATTCCAACTTTGTATGTTTAAATAAAATGCAACAAATATGGATGCACTGGACCGACTATTATCACATGTAGCAGAATGATTGCTAGAAGTAGTCTTCTTGCTAGACCTGAGGAGCTTTGTCAGCAAGTTGGTTTTTGTATAAGGCTTGTGCAGCTGATTAATTTTCCTCCACATCTAGAGTTGTAAGTAGACATAAGGATGATTTTACGTGCACAAGTGGGTTAAGCAGCAATGTTTTTGTTTAACTTATCCCAAACTAAGAGCAATTTCCGCTAACTTCTTTATTATGTTATTGAAATGATTATGATTAAAATATCACTGTAAGGTTAAACATATATCCAGCTAATGGTTTTTGATGAGAGATACACAAAACAAATTTGTGAAAAATTGGTGGTGTTTAAGTTTTAATGCATTTCAATGGTAGTTGTAGTTTAATGGAGATTAATCGCAGCTGTGCTGCATTGTATTGCAACTTAGGAAAGAAAATGTATTTGTCAGAAATTTGCAAAATGGACCTGAGGGGAAGCATTCAGGAAAATGTCTTTGTCGTATTCTTTATTTTTTTTAAATTAATTTAGAGATAAAAAAGTGGTACAAATACAACTCCTAAAACAATACAAAATTGTTTTTATCTAGGATTATACAATTATAGCATTTGTACTTCTCTGTACAATAACAGAACCTAAATGTCTCCAGACAGGACAGGACAGGTGCAGGACAGTTCTTGCTTTATTTCCAATTTTTATAATCCTTCAAGAATACAGAAACAACAGTTACAGTAGGAGATAAAATGCTTAATTTCACAACCTCACTTGCCAATCTTAAAGGAGGCATGTACTGTAATTTATACAAGGACTGTATTACTCCCGGTCACATCCCTTGCAATCACAAAATAAAATATTATGAAAGCCCTTTACTGATCTAAGGTATATAGTGCTTTTTAAAGACCCAAACATGTAAGGGTTTGTTAACATCTGTTGAAGTGTTTTGAGCAGGGAAAACTGACATACATTCAGAAATCTGAATAAAAAAGCCACTTTTATCCCATTCATCTGCAGCTGTAAAACCAGCTAAAATTGTGAGAAGCAACCTATGAATCAGTCATTCAGTTTTATGCTGAAAAGGCAAATAAGTCAGTTAGCTCTCATGTTCAACTTTTTCCTCAAGGTGTTCAAGCTCAGGCAGCTTTTTAAATACCAGTTATTGGGTAAGTTATAATTTTTCCGGAATAAGGCAGCAGTCAGAAGTAAGAGGCAAACATGTTAGTATGCTGTGTAGGGTCTATGTCAGAAAGGCCAAAGCTCTGCGTCCTGAGTTAGTTTCTGTTATAATGCAGAGAGTCTTTGGTCTTTGCTCTTGAGGTGGATGGTCATACCACCACTTTCCATAATCCTCAGCTCCCATTACAAAATGTACTCCACTTTAGCTATAATATATAATGTAAGCTAATTCATACTAAAAATGTAAGCCAATTAATTGTATTCTCATACATTTCAGAGGGATGTATCCACATTAATTCCTGGGGCTCTGCTCAGCCCTTCCCAGTATTGTTTTCAGGCCAGGAGACAGGAGGAAAGGTTTGGGTGTTGTCCCATCATTTATTTTGAAGTCTTTGCCTGTGAATGCCATATAGTCATAGGATTGAAAGAGAAGAAAAAGATGGTGTTCAGGAGGAAACCGAGAAATAAATGTCATATGTATCAGGAAATCAGATGTATAAAACTGAAATAGAATGACAAAAATAATTTCAAGCAACATCATAACACTGAATACAGCTTTATGCATGAAACAAAACATTATATTAATATTCAACATGATACAGAAATAACTATAGTAAAACTTACAGAAACAAAGAGGTGTCCACACACATTGCATAGACGCTGAAGAAGCTGTGTGCAATCAAGTATGAACCTAATACTACTGTCTGTCAAAGAAAGAGAGACCTGCCTGTCAAAAAACGTCTCAACCAGAAATTAGTCCCAGTAAATAAAAAAACATTTCTAAAGAGACTTTCTTACCAAGAGTGGCACGTAGAACTAATTCAACACGGGAACGCCCTCTTGGATGATGGGTATATTGCGTGTAAAGAGGAGGAGAGCAAATACACTTGCAGGTCATAATTTATAGAGCCCTCAACCACAAACCTCAACAGACCGCTACTCTGTTGCACTCTCACGCCCTCTTGTGGTGAAATGAAACAGGAGCATACCACCGCATAATTAAGCAAACTGCCGATACCCTTTTAAATAAATGCAAATGGAAATCAAATATAAATTCCTACACTCTTAGACAATACTGTACGCCACCGTTTAAAAGTTGGGGGTTGGTAATATTTTATTTATTTTTTTAAATATATGCTAGTAGGCCTATTCAACATTTGAAGGGGATCAAAAAGGTTAATCAAAGTTGTCCTAAGACAAGAACGCATTTTTGATGATGAGTTGAAAGTTTTGACTTTGATGAAAGTTTTGATCCACTTCAAATGATGACTAGAGTAGGCCTATTTTTTTAAAGTCACATGCTTACCAGTAGTGTTGTCAGCATACCTGTCAACACTCCCGTTTTTCCCCGGAGTCTCCCGTATTTCACACCCATCTCCCGTTTTGTTATTTTTCCGGGAAACTCCCGTAATTTGTATGGCCCAAAACTAGTTATATGAATACTCGTATCAATATTATATTCCAAGGTTGACCAGTTGCCAGATCTCGTATGAAACGCATCACCTCACACAATCGACACTATACACACATTTCAAACCATTTCTGACCTCAACCTGGCAACCTGCAACGCGCTGTTGACTTCTGCGTAGGAAGTAGACGCGCTGGGAAGTTGGATCAGTGCTAGAAATGGAAGGAGAGTCAGGTGGTGCTCCGGTGAAGAAAAACAAGCATTTGTGTAAATTTAACAACAGCTGGACGGAAGAATTGAATGTCTTGTCTCGAAGCCATGTAAACAACGCCCACACCTTTTGCAAAGTGTGTCGCACTGATTTTAATATCGGACACGGTGGGGAGAATGCCATATCTCAGCATATTATATCACAGCGTACCGCTGTGGTTCTGTATTCGTGCAGCCGAGGCACAGAGGGGCAGCACTAAACACACGATGTTAATGTTATGTACAATGTTACAATGTGATGTAATGTAATTTGTTCCACAGTGTTTAACTGCTGTGCAGTATTTCTGTTTAATTTGAAAATAAAAAAAAAATAGTAGTCTAATAATAATAAAAAAGAAACATATGCCACGTTATTATAATTTGTATTAATAATTATTTATTATGTATGTAGGGTGATTGCAGGTAAAGTGGGCCACTTTTAGTAAACTGTGTAATTTAGATACCTAGATGTTTTTTCTATTCTTTATACTTTTAACTTTAATGCCCAGCTATATTTCAATTTGAATATGGTTCATATAAAGTGTTATTTACATGGTATATATGAATGAAATTTTTTAGATCATGCACTACAGAAAAAAAATATTTTCAGATAAAGAGGGCCATCCCTTATTTATCAAAACATATTTTGCATCTTATCTCCTAATAAATCCTCAATTCATGTGTGAAATTCCAAACAACTGAAATATTATGTTGTGTTGACTTTAAATTTGATTAAATCTGAATATCAGAATTTTCAGAAATGAGAATATTGACAAAATTAACTCCACAATATGTAAAAAATGTGACTATAGCACAAGCAACAACAAATAGTAAAAAAATAATATAAACATTTAAAATGTTAACAAAAAAAACAATCTGTCTATGCTCTCTAAACAGTTTAAATTAACTTTAATTTTGTCCACATTTAAAAGTTTAATCTTCTGCATCTACATTTTGCTCCTCTCGTCCTTTCTTCATTCCACAGATCTGAATGCATCGACATTTTTGTCCTTTCTTCCATCTCTGACTTGAATCTCCTGACTGCAGACTCATTTCTGTTTTCTAAAAAAGTAAATTATACATGTCAACTATAAAATAACTGATACGGAACTTAATAGGTAGCCAGTGCAGAGACTGTAAAATTTGAGTAATATGATCATATTTTCTTGACCTGGTAAGGACTCTAGCCGCAACATTTTGTACTATCTGTAGCTTGTTTATTGAAGATGCAGGACGACCACCTATAGTGCATTACAATAGTCCAGTCTAGAGGTCATGAATGCATGAACTAACTTTTTTGCATCAGAAACAGTTAACATGTTCCGTAGCTTACCAATGTTTCTAAGATGGAAGAATGCTGTTTTTGTAACATGGGAAATATGATTTTCAAAAGATAGGTTGCTGTCTAATATAACACCCAGATTTTTGACTGTAGAGGAAGTAAGAGTACATCCATCTAGTTGCAAATTGTGATCCAAGATAATCTGTGTTCTGTTTTTAGGTCCAATAAGTAATATCTCTGTCTTATCTGAATTGAATAGGATAAATTATTAGTCATCAATCTTTTATATTTTTAACACACTCCGTTAGCTTAGATAGTTTAGAAGTTTCATCTGGTCTTGTTGAGATATATAGTTGAGTGTGATATATAGTCAGCATAACAATGGAAACTAATCCTGTATTTTCTAATAATATTACCAAGGGGCAACATGTATAATGAAAATAGCAGAGGACCTAGGAGAGATCCTTGTGGTACTCCATACTTTACTGGTGATAAATGAGATGCCTCCCCGTTTAAATAAACAAAGTGGTAGCGATCGGACAGGTAGGATCTAAACCATCTTAAAGCCTGCCCTTGAATACCTGTATAGTTTTGTAATCGATCAATGAGTATGTCATGATCTATAGTGTTGAACGCAGCACTGAGATCAAGTAAAACGAGCAACGAGATGCAGCCTTGGTCTGATGCAAGAAGCAAGTCATTTGTAATTTTAACAAGTGCCGTTTCTGTGCTATGGCAGGGCCTAAAACCTGACTGAAATTCTTCATAGATATAATTTTTTTGCAAGAAGGAGCACAATTGAGCAGACACAACTTTTTCAAAAAAAATTGAAATAAATGGAAGATTTGAAATGGGCCTGTAATTTGCCAGTTCACAAGGATCTAGTTTTGGTTTCTTAATAAGAGGCTTAATAACCGCCAGCTTGAATGGTTTTGGGACGTGACCTAAAGATAACGAGGAGTTAATAATATGATGGTTCTTCTGCTACAGGTAACAAGTTTCAATCATTTAGTGGGTAAAGGATCTAATAAACATGTTTTTGGTTTAGATGCAGTGATAAGTTTATTTAGCTCATCCTGTCCTATAGTTGTAAAGCAATGCAGTTTTTCTTTGGGTGCGATGAATGAAGCTGTATTTGTTATTGTATTTCTGATGTTATACATTTTTCAGTAAAGAAATTCATAAAGTTGTTACTGTTAAACTTTGAGGGAATATTTAGATCTGGTGACATCTGTTTATTTGTTAATCTAGCTACTGTGCTAAATAAAAACCTTGGATTGTTTTGGTTATTATCTATGAGTTTGCGGATATGCTCGGTCCTGGCAGTCTATAGCTGGCTCTAAAAGCTCCAGGACCGAGCATATCCGCAAACTCATAGATAATAACCAAAACAATTTTCAGCCAGCATCACTAACCTTTCTCATATCACATGACTGTATAATAATAATTCTGTGTCACATCTGAATGGATCAAGCGTCTTGCGCTTTTTATCTCTTATAAATCGTGGCAGAAGAGCAGTGCTCGTTCAGTGCTGGTCCCGCTCTGCTTTGACACGCAGCTGGCGGATGCATCTGGGAGCGCTGCTTCGTGCTTTTGGAGTTTTTGCTTTATGCTGTTTCACATGTGCTGTAATTTAAAAACAGCCCCTAATATCAGGGAGCTCTCCCTCGTTTCGGCGATCGGCCCACTACTCGAATGGAATGTCCCGGTGTTCCCGATGGCCAGCAGGCCAGGCGATCGAGGGCTCCCCAGACCTCTGGGCCCTATGCACTCTGTCACCGTTTTCCCCCCACTAGCGATGCTCCTGTGTATGAGTGATGATCATAATGCTTAAATAATTTACATGGTAAAGAGTGGAGAGTGTTTTAACTCTCAAAACGTGAATTAGGCCAACACTTGTTGAGGGATAGTTGACAGGAAGGCACTATCACTGCAACTCCGAAATCAGAGCACAGTTAAATTATTTAATCAAAATCTATTTATATATGATCCTGTCTTTTATCTTTTAAACTGTCCAGATCCTTGAAATCTGCTGGTTAGTTTTGACTGTGCAAAGTTCGGTATTATGTACAATATGAACTTAACAAAAAAAAATACTTCCTCTAGTTCTGTGAAATTATAGAGCGACACGAAGACAAGTGCATTATTGTTATTTTTTATTGTTGGATTATCATGTAGTATGCATCAGAGAGATAGTAGGGCATCTTGTCTCCAGATATTTTGATTGTGAGGGTCATAAAAATTTGTACTCCCCCACCCCGTCTAACCGGCAATCTGGTTATCCACACCAGCGATCATGAGGAATGCCTGTTTTGGGAAATGTGTTTTTGTGTGGGCCGTTGAAATATACTTCTAAACTTCAAAATGTGAAACTGTGTTAAATGGGGTCAAAGGGAAGTTTTTATTCAAGTTTTTTTCACACACAAACGCATATCAAGAAAAAGCATCAAACATACACGTAAAATGACCAATGACTGTTTTTCCCTGTAAAACAAGTCAAGATGAGCTAGTGTTGTTAAAACAAATTTAGGTAAAGGTAAAGTTAGAAAACAAAAACAAATAGAGACACGTTAGTTAAAGCAACAGCATAAGATACTTGTCGAAATCTACCTTGTAGTCATTAGCTACGCTAGCGGAAAGTTAAACAAGAGAAAAAGTCCTGAGCACCTTGCGTTGAGACGTCCGTGCAAGGTGATGTCAAAATCAGAATGAGCTTACGGATGCAGCGTCCAGACCGTGCCTACATCCCGCCCCCTCTAACACCGAAGGAGAGATCCAAATTTGTCTGTAACGAACACGTTTAACACGTGGCCTGCCTGAACACGTTTGGCCAATATCTGAAGAGGATCACCTCAAATACTATAGTATTACATTTTTGTTTCAATTGAAAGATTTACCTGCGTTAGAAGATATATTCGGAAAGATTGACAAATTGTTTAAGTGGTGCAAGGCGTTTGACAGATATACAACAACAGAAAAGTGAGATTGTTTCACCCTGAATGGTGAGTGACCAGTCGGTGAGGCGTTCACGTGGCTCCACCTACATTCTATAATCATTAAATACAGATCGACAGGACTCTCAGAGGATATAGACTTCGCCCGCTAACGTCGACAACATGACCCAAGAAAATACCTCAACGACTTATAGTTTTGTATGCGATGACAGCGTATCCTCTGGGATATCGTCTACGGACAACATTACCTGGCTGAACAAAATATGTACAGAGCTCGGATACCATAATCTCGCATTCTTGACAAAGTACAGAGCATCTCAAGCAGTGCCGGCTGATACCGCAGGCTCCGAGAGCTTCTCGGATACGGTCGACGGGTGCATCGGTGTGACAGGTCATAAAATCATTAAAGCAGTTATCGTTATCTGGTGGACAGACAGCTGAAGAAAAATTGTTATTGTTGTGAGGTCGATCATCCTTCGCAAACACAACATTCATGTCTCTACGAAGCCCCTGTGTACTATTTTCTCGGATGTTTTGAAGAACTGAGGGGTAAAGTGTGTAAATCTGATCTAAAACTCATTCTGGCTCAAACCTTGAAACTATTTGGTTTATCACCACACCTGCAGGGGATTCAGGGTGTTGTTGACGCTGTTCTGTACAAGCTCAGAGATGAGATGTACATAGTGTACGGATTGGCTGAACTCAGGATGAAACTTGTTTACGACGCTGTTGACAGTTGGAAGAAAAGCGCTCCTGCAGATTCTGACTAACCTGAGCGGGATCATGAGGAACCTCAGCATCTTTATTGCATAAGATTATCGATGATGGGAGTAATTGTTATGTGGATAATAAACGTTTAATGAAATATAAAATCTAATGACTGTTGTACGGGGTATGTCGAATGAGTGGAGCGTTATGACAAATCAATGTGTCGCAAAGGTGTATGATACCCACACGATTGTTAAAAACATTCTTGAAATCATGTCTGAAACTGAAGAAAGTCTTAAAATAGGTACAATGTTATGTCTTTGTATGTATGTAACCGATGTGTGAGTGATAATACTGTCTAGAAACAAATCGACGGATGGGTGTAAAATTATTGTGTGAGGGAATTATATTCAAAATTATTAAATATTAAAATTATTAGTTTATTATATGATTGAGAAAAATATTGTAATGTCTGTGAAATTCCTTCAATATAGATGTTGTGTAACCAATCATATTTATTGTTTGACTGTCACTTTTACATCCATTGTAATTAAAAAACCCTTGACACTAACATCACTGTCATTATTTTATGAAAAAAAGAGTTAGATGTCTGAATGTTCAGATCCTGGATCTTTGGGAAGTAAAGAACGGTTAAAACACGGTGTGTTACAGGAATACGCAGTAGCTCTGAAGGATAAAGACGTGACGGTTTGATTAGCATCTCAGGACGCATATACATTATACTGAACCGCACCTGTCAAATTCTAACGTAATACGGTAGCGGTATACGGGAAAGATGTGCAGTTTCAAGCAGATCTGGTCGACATGTCTGCTCCTTCGAAAGAAAACGATAATATAACATTTTTACTGACTTGTATAGATGTTTTCAGTAAGTATGCATGGGCTCGCCCACTGAAGAATAAGACGGGAAAGGAGGTTCCGAAAGCATTCAAATCTATACTCAAAGAAAACCACGTGACACAAAAATTACAGACTGATAAAGGCACGAACCAGACCGGACGGGTCCGATATAGCAGATGGTGCACCTGTCAGATTAAATAAACTACCTCGGAGCGTGTATATTCTCGCAGGTGGATGTTTCTCTAGGCGACCATCTGATAACACAGAGTTCTAGCACATATCCCTACAGATGTTTGATCGAAGCGCTGATAAATTTCAGCAAAGATACCCTTGAAAGCATCTTTTCAGCAGGATTGTTTTACAGAGACACGGCGGGGCACATGGACCCCGTGAAAGAAAACATGGAGTTAATGAAGCAAGCTGCGTTTACAAACGCTAGCAATGTCATATAATTACTAGCACCCATTCATAGTGACATTTTCTTTCAAGAAAAATTAATATTGAATGGTGTGGATATAAAAATTACGAATGATGAGAGGTAAAGACGAGTTCTGTTTGATGCGTGATGATGGTATCCCTTATAAACTCAATATAGTATCCGCATCTCTTTTTGTGAAAAAAGTTTCAGTTTCACCGGTTGTTTGGTTAGGACATGTGCAGGCTCTTCTATCAACCACAGCTAAATACCCCATAGAACGCGTGTGTCTGTAGAATTTTTCTATCCCTCCAGGATCTCGCATGTCTAATCAAGACAATCTTTTTCTTGGTACGTTAGCAAAATCTATAATTTTGGCAATGACAGAAAATTCAGCTTTTTCAGGGGCTTATGATAAAAACCCCTTTGCCTTTAAACATTTTAATCTGGAATTTCTGGCTTTATCTCGTGATGGTGTTCAAATCCCTTCCAAACCCTTTCAGTCGGAATATGAGAACGGATCTGCCGTGAGAGACTTTTATCAGCTCATATTATCTACCGGAAGACATCTTAAAAATCAGCCTCTGGCAATCGGCAGGATTTTCTCAATGGATATACCCTCTATGGGTTTAATTTATCACCCGACGAAGATTGTTCGAATCACGTATCATTAATTCGTTAGGGAAACATTAGACTAGAAGCCCGATTCAGGCAACTTCTCACGCGGTACATAACCATTATCGTATACGCGATTTTTGATTCGATCATTGAAATATCCAATCGAAGACAGGTGCTGGTCGATTATTACTGACACTGGCGAAATGAATACCGTCCAACTAACGGCTGTTATGGATAAAATTGCACACAACACGTATTTTTTAGGAGTTCTTCCGTGCGATTACCTGCCCAAAACACTGTTAAAGAATTTACCAGCTATGCTTATTTTTAATACCGATCCATCCACAGAACCAGGTCAACACTGGGCGGCCATCTACATAAACAACGATGATATTAGTTGTTTTTTCGACAGCTATGGAGGAGGCCCTAAAGATCCACGTTTTCCGAAGAACATCTGAGAATTTTTTTAAAAACAATTATATTAGTGAGGAATACTCTGAAAATCAGGTCCATGATTTCACATCAGATACTTCTGGGCAGCATTGTGTGTTTTTTCTGTATCACATGTCAAAAGGATACGCTTATGAAAATATTGTTAAAAAGTATTATGATGATCTGATTAAAAAAGAGACTGAAACCTCATCTCTGCGACACATTTAATTATATTCAGTGTGTGCAGATATGTAAATTTCTGTCACATTCCTAGAACAGTTCTATAATTTCATGTTTAATAAATAAAAGGAGTTGTAATCACAAATGTGTTAATGTGTGTACTGTATAAATAAAAGACAATATGTGATCAGTCATGTCTTTTTATTAACAACATATTTACATTTAGTAATTTTGCAGACGCTTTTATCCAAAGCGACTTACAATTGGGGAATACATAAAGCGATTAATCTTGAAGAGGCAAACAGACAGAGGAAGTGCCCATAACACCAAGTATCAGGCATTGTTCAAATAAGTACAAGCTAGCAAGGGAAGGAGAGAAAGATAAAGAGAAAGATGAAGATTTTGAAAAAGTGAAAGTATTTCTTTTTTATGATGAAGTCAAGTAGTGTTGAAAGAGATGAGTTTTCAGTTGTTGCTTGAAGATTGACAGGGATCCAGCATTATTGTGTATATACAGTGTAGATTCGTAATAATGAGTGAAAGTAGGTGGGTGCTGAGCCTGTGGTTGTTCTATATGCAAGCATCAGTGTCTTGAACTGGATGCGAGATGCAACTGGTAGCCAGTGCAAGGAGACAAAGAGAGGTGTAACATGGGCTCTTTTGGGCTCGTTGAAGACCAGTCGTGCCACTGCATTCTGAATCATTTGTAGAGGTTTTATTGTGCTTGATGGAAGTGCAGCCAGAAGAGCATTGCAGTAGTCCAGCCTGGAAATGACAAGGGCCTGGACAAGAAGTTGTGCAGAAGTCTCTGTCAGAAAGGGCCTGATCTTTCTGATGTTGTGTAGTGCAAACCTGCAAGATTGAGCAGTCTTTGCAATGTGCTCTTTGAAAGTAAGCTGGTCATCAAAGATTACACCAAGATTTCTGACCGAAGCTGATGGGGCAATTGTTGATGAACCGAACTGAATTGCGAAGTCATGTTGTAGAGTTGGAGTGGCAGGGAAGACAAGAAGCTCAGTTTTTGCCAGGTTGAGCTGTAGGTGATGATACTCAGGTCCGACTGATCGTTTGATTTTCGCCATTTTCTCTTTGCCGCTCGGAGTCTGGTCCGATGTTCACGAAGAACATCAGATAACCAGGGGTTAGAAGGGGCAGTCCGTGCTGGCCTGGAGGAGAGAGGACAAATATCGTCTAGACAAGAGGTTAAGGTAGAACATAAAGTGTCGGTAGCTGCATTTACATCCAGAGATGAGAAATGGGTAGGTGAGGGAAGAGAGGAGGATACTACAGAGGAAAGATGGGAGGGAGAAAGGGAGCGTAGGTTTCGTCTAAAAGTAACCGGTAAGGGGGTTGGTGGCACCCGGGTAGCAAAGTGTAATGTACATTTAATGAAGAAATGGTCAGAGATATGTAGTGGTTGTACCAGAATATTATCTGCAGTACAATTGCGTGTGTAAATTAAATAAAGTTGGTTGCCTGATTTGTGAGTGCTAGTAGTGGTTTGAGATCAAATGAAGCGAGGAGTGAATGGAAGTCTGTAGCATAAGGCTTTTCTAGATGAATGTTGAAATCACCAAAAACTAAGAGTGGAGTGCCATCCTCCATGAAAGAGGACAGCACCCGTCCAGCTCCTCTAGAAAGGGGGCTAAAATTTGGCCAGGGGGCGGTAAATTACCACAATCTTAGTTTTATAGGAGCTCTTACAGTAATTGCATGAGATTCAAATGAGTTGTAATTGCATAGGGGAGAATGTGTTGAGTATTTCCAATTATTTGAAATGAGCCCCCACCCCGGCCAACTTGACGTGGGGTGTGAGAGAAAGATAAATTGTTAGAGAGGGCAGCTGGGGTTGCTGAGTCTTCTGGACAAATACAGGTCTCAGTCAAGCCCAAGATGCTGAGTGTGGATTGTAAAGAAAAAACGGAAATGAAGTCTGCTTTGTTGACAGCTGACTGACAATTCCAGAGAGCTATGGAGAAAGATAGAGGTGTAGTAGAAGATGTAGAAATAGGGCGTAGGTTAACAGGATTATGTTGCTGTCTGCGTGTAATGTTAGTGCGTGGTCGAGGGACAACCGGAATTATTTTGAAACACACGACAGAGGTGGAAGGATAGAGGATAGCAAAGGAGAGTGTGTGAGGGAAGATAGAAATTATACTTAAGTGTGTTGCTCGGGTGAAGTCGCGCAGGAAAAAGTTGTCTGTCTTTACACTCGTCTGTCTTCACATGAGGAGGCTGAAAGCTTCCGCAGATGCTTCCACGTCAGCGCTCGGACATCAAATAAATACACAGTCTAATTAAGAGAATAGAGTGAAAACAGCTGTGACCGGCTTCTGAATAGCCAAGCCAATAACCTAACAGAGTGCTAATAGCTCCAGACGAAACTAACACCTTGCCCAAGGAGCAATGGAGGCGCAAATGATTATAATTACCAGTAAGTGCAATCAAAAATATAAACCTCAACGAAAATGCAGACTAAAAATAGGTAGAAAACGAAGTATTCCTTTCTAGCAGCAAGTAAATAATTTAAACAACAGATCTATGAACAAGTATTACAGACACAAGCTGCCGTCCGTTTCTTCTGGTGACTAATCGGCTTCTCCCGTATTGAACATATTGATAATTCAGCACACGCTTTAATACAAATATTTCAAACATTTCAAATATGTTTACAAGCTGTTATGGTAAGCAGATTGGACACAGATGAATGTTTAAACAATGCTGTATATTTATTGATTCAGCAAATGTGGGAGCTGGGAGAAATGGTGAGTATGACTTTTAGCAGTTTGACGAGAGAGTAAAGGATATACTGAAGGTACTTGTCTTGCCAGGAATTCGTGGATGACGAGGAGAGGCACACACCCCAGATCAATGGCGGCCCGCTGACAGACGAGGGGAGACAGACGAGGAAGACACAGGAACCCACGAGGAGGAGGAACAGGAGGTAAGTTTCTGAACAGGTAAGTATCTAGTAGTTGTAGCGTGTAGCTGTTGAGAGTCCACTTTGTATAATCGAGATCGGACAGAGTGCTGGAGTTGGGTGTGTGCCTTTATAGTGCTGGGTAGATTGGGTGATTAATGAGGTGCAGGTGACGTGAATCAGAACTCAGGTGATTGAGATCGTAGTGACGGATTGGTGGTGGAGCCTGGCTGATCTGTGACACAAGCATATTTACAAACAATAAGGTTGACCATGCGCTAGCATCAAGAGTCGGCGAATTAAACACATTTCCGTTGGGTGTGCTAAGTTGTGAACTCCAACATGTGTGATCCGGTGATTACATGACCTTTAAACACAAACTCTCCAGAATCTGTCCATGAACACAATTGTTTGGCATTAGACATTTATTCAAAATAAATAGTATGTTTTTTAAACTCCTTTAAGGCATGTTGTTTAAGATGTCGTTGACGATTTTATCATCTACATCGGCGTTATTGGACGGTGGGACAGGTGCATTAACAGGTGCGGTAACAGTTGTACTAGCAGGTGTGTCGGTATGAACAACATCCTGTTTCAGTAGCGTAAGAGTTAAAGTTCTGCTCTCCAAATCACCCTGTTTTACTACAGTTAAAAATATCTGCAAAACGTTGGAATAAAGTTTAGCTTCCCCGTGTGGATCTAAATCAGATCTCTGTAATATATTTCTTATAGCGTCGTCCAAATTGTTCTCCACAACTTGTTGAATTGTCTCGCGCACATTCCCCGCAATTCATTTATTCATCTGATTCTGAAGAATTACATAATGCTTTTCAGTACATTCCATTTCTAATGTTGTCTGGATGTTATTAAGCTGGTGATAAACAGTATGGCCACGCTTAACAGGGGGATGAGAAAACCTCCTCGTTGATTAATCAGCCGTTTTTTTTTCGCTCAACATTGATCTTATTACTCGCCGCGTATTTGATTTCCTCTTTTCTCTTTTTTAATCTTCAGAACATCGCGCTGTTTAGAGGTATGGTGCCTCGGAGCACATTAAGTGTAATGAGAGGGGTCAGGGACGTTGAGTTCCAAGTGCAGCTTTATTAACAAACAAGAGGAGGTCAGACAGGCAAAGTTCAGTAACAGGTAACAGGAGTAGCGTAGGCAAGGCAGATGCATAAACAGGGGCAAAGCAAAGGTCGAGGCAGGCGGCAGACAGAGAGGATATCAAAAGGCAGGCAGGGTCAAAAGGCAGGCAGCAAACGGTCAGAGTCGTATAAACAGTCCGGGTTATAAACAGGGAAAACACACTCAGGGTAAACGCTCAGAAATGTCAGACGGGGCTAAACAAGACTTCGCAGTGAGAGATTGGTCCAAAGCTTATAAAGCGTGCCTGACGGAGTGCAGCTGTGTAATTTGTATAATGTGTGATTGGTGACAGCTGTGTGATTAGTGCAATGGTGGATGGGAAATGCAGTCCTTGGGTGATGTGCAGCTGTAGTGTGGTGCAAGAGATGTGGTGAGTGGGCGTGAGCTCATGAACCGGATTCGTGACATTAAGAGCTATTTCGGCTACACATAAAGAGCTATAAGGCTAGAATCAGTTGATCTGATGCCGATTTTAAAATGACGCTCCGTTGCCTCGGTGAAGCCTTATATAACAATTTTTAGAGAGGTAGGTTTTTACAAAGCCTATCGCTAATTTTTCACTAAAGTTTACCGCATTCTTTTCTGTACGTACACCACCTGATTATAACGGGGGTATTATTTCCCCGGCATGTAGGGGAAATGGATTATGGCTGCCCTGGAAGTTTGTATAACGAAAGGATCTTGGTCCCCGCTCCCCAAACCTTTTAGTCTCGTTACACAATAACGTGTGTATGTGGTTTCTTACCTTATTGTATTGGAACACTACTGATTGACAAGGGTAGGCTTCAGGTATGGTAATGTTACACGGTGGCTTCCTGAAGTGAAATTGCATATGTGTGAGTATAGTGTGATATGCTCCTCCCTCCCCAGATCTAATAAAGTAAGCGAGACTCCCCCACTCCCTAGCAGCTCTCAACAAAAAGGTACACTGTAAATAAGTGCAAAAAAGGAATTACACAGAATGTATTCTTTTAGATTTCCTTTTCTTATGATTAATTATTTATTCTGTTTGAGTAAAAAGATTACATGAAACAAAATAAAATAATTTACAGTGCTTGTGTTGTCTTTTGAATTCACACAAAAATTTTCAACACAACAGTTGAAAAAAACTTTCACTTGTGGTATAACACATCCCTTAAGAAACTTCAAAATGAGATCACTTTCAATTTGTAAACGCACAAATTCTCACCTTTTAAAATTATCACCTTCAAACAAATCACATTTGAAGATAACAACCAAAAAAAACAAAGGATGCACAATTAAATCTCAAAATGAGCACTTATATGAAACGTCCCTTCAAATTTTTAACATTACTCACGGCTCACGAGTTACTCAAGTGCCGTAGTTCACTTGAATTGCAACAGTTCTCCGTTTATCAGTTCACTGTAAAAACTGAAAAATTAGGATACCAGTGTGTAGAACGATGAATTAGAATGCGTTGTCTGAATGTAGGGTGCGTTGAAATAAACAGGAGATCAGTAGTTTAAGTTTGCAAGTTCCAAAATTTACTCAACTTTGTATAAAATGTTAAACAGATAAACTGTCTAAAAAAAAATAATCAAACTTAGATGTCACTTGGATGGCAGGGTAGTAACACAATCTTCAAAATTGAATCGGCGGAAAAGTTATCTGCATTAACGTCTCTGCATTAACAGCATTACACAGCGATCTCGGTCTCACGTGCTCTAACACGCCGGGAAACTCAATTACACGTGAGCAGTCCCGTTGAACTGTTAACTCTTGGCGATGCTTTTCAACCAAAACACTGGAAGTGCAAAATACAGCAAAAAGACATGTGACAAGTCTCTTGATGACAAAAATCAAGCGGGGTTTGCACTTTAAACGTACTCACAGCTTCCGTGGCCTTCACTATATGCTACTGCGTCGTTCTAAGAGCCAGCACATACCACGAGAACAAAACTGGACTCTTCTTCACTATAAAACGTGGGTCACTGCCCACACTCTCACTTAGTGCTGTCATCCTTTATTCGACTCAAGCCTCGATAATCTACTGCGGTAAAGTTGGTTTTATGTTGGACATTCGTTATACATTCGATCTTTTCTTAAGTGTTAATTTATATGTAATCGCAGAATATTCATGGATCATGCTGTATCTTGTTCAGATCAAATTTAAAAACATAATATCTAAATTAATAATAATAATATTCGATGATGTAATTGATCTAAGCATCTGAAAGGAAAAAGTCCTCACAACGGTCCCCACTTGGGCACGTCAAGTTAGGGAGTGTCTCATATAGTGCGGAATTCACAATAAACTTGGTTAAATATGTGGATTATTCCATAAAAACACTAAACGTTTGACTCTTTTACATGTGTAGTTTATGTTAGCAAATAGATTAAGTATAGATTAATACAATTTGTAACTTTTATACGATTAATATGTATGTTATAAATATGTAAGTAAACTGAAGGTCTTAATTAAATAAATATAATAAACGTCATGGTTGTTTTATCGAACGAGCTCAAATAACATACAATGTAACTATACATACATGCATCAAATAATACACAACTTAAACCAATTTTTTTTTTTCAAATCTATGTAACTTCCTGGTCATGTGACCTGATGTCACACCAGCTGTAATATGTTCACACACACCTGACACACATCTTACTTGACTTGTATTTTGGAAATATGATTTTGTCTATTTTTGGTGAATTTTTCAATATTTAAAAAATATATAACTTGTACATTTCTTTTCAAAACAGTAACTGCTGGCATAATTCAATATTGTATGATGAAAACATACAAATAACATCACGTGAATACTACAACAACAATGATATTGACGGGTCTCGCTGTGTGTTTGTGAGTGTTTGTGTGTTACAAACTAGTATTTACAACGGTATTAGATAATTTATTTGCTTTATGAGGACATTCAGTTCCCCAAATTATTATTTTTTTAAATATACTATATGTAAAAGCTGTAGGGTTAGGGGATATAAAATTATGTTTGTACATGGTAAAATCGTTACGTTTGGTCCAAAAAACAGTGTGTGTGTGTATTTATTTATTCATTATGTATCTTTTCGTTAGATCATGCATTTTGGAGCACTTTTTGTTTGACTGCTGTCACTGTCCCGGATTATATCTACTTTATTAAGTTCGAAATATATGCATAATGATTATGTATAATTTTTTTCTCAAACTTTTATTGCCTTAGAGATCGACCGATATGGGCTTTTCTATAGCCGATGCCAATGTTTAGAGGTGTTTAGAGATGTCAGCCGATGGCCGACATGGCACTTGACTTAGCAGCATCAAAAATCTATTTTAGTGCAAATAACATGGCAGCAAACCCCTAATTTTTGAGTGAATGAAATTATGTAAACAATACAGAACAACATAAAGGAATGTGCTTTAATTTGAACTCAATTGCAGTCCCCGAGTCTTCCTCACTCTACCCATCTTTCACTGAAAGTTCTCAGTACTCCCAGTTTAAGAACGGCAGGTTGTCATGCAGGAAACACAACTATTATGCATGTTCTTTTTCAGCTGTATACGTTAACTTAAGACATAACCGACTGTGTTTGCCAGAATACTTGCCAAAACGGGTATTTTAACATAACTTTGTGTGTTTGCATGTGTATCCATCCGTTGAGGCGTTGTCTGAAACATGGTATCTGAATCGCTCCTCTCACACTCTCTCTCTCTCCGTGTGCGTGCTTCAGTGTGTGCGGCAGCGGCTGAGCACAGAAAACAGAGCGCGAGTCCTGAAATGCGTGCAAATGATAAACTTTCACTCTATGTTGGTTAAACTTATCAGTTAATCCGCGAAGTGGGGACTGGTCCGTACGGATCACGGATCATCTATGATCCGTTTCACCCCTAACCAAAACGTTTGTCTAATGTGTTGTTTTTGTTGTTAACAGATTGCTTACAAGTTACAAACCAAATTACTATAATCTAGTAGTCACAAAAAAAAAAAACATTGTTGTCATGTTGCACAGCCTTGTATGCAAGGACAGTGCTAAACCCTTAGTGATTTCTTACGTGCTTGAGAGTTAACGTTAGACATGTTTAATGAGGATAATAACTGTGCGACGTATATATATAGCCATTGGTCGGAACACGTCACTTTATTAGGCTGATTTCCATTTTAATTCGCATTACACATTTGATGGAAACACCCAGATGCGCATATTCTTGAGCTGAATTTTCATTAATGCAAATAAGTTGGATGGAAATCTGGCAATTGTCTGCATCAAACCATGCTTCCGAACAAATGTCATACACCATTCTGGGCTGCTCCAGGACAGCTCTGTGTCTCCGAGCACAGTGCTGTCTGTGAGCGATGCGGAGTAACGTAGCCCTCAATCATGCTGCAGTGTTTGTGAGAGCTGCTGCCTTCTCCACCCCACGCACATAGTGAAATTCTCCGACTCCGATACAGGACACATAAAACCGAACTTATAACATTGAGGCTAATATGTTAGCAGCCAATCTGCTGATAGTTTTTGACTACAGTCCTTAAAGTTAACAGCAAGTAAGCGAACCTTCAACCAGCTGTAGCATTATGCCAGTTCCCGACGGCTCTATGCTAACGTTATTATTTTTTTCTTTCACTAAGTGAAGCAACACTTCATAGTTTACTAGTAATATATAGTAAATATATGGCCAGAGGACTTTGAAATGTCAGAATTTAATCCTTACCTTTATCTCCCAGGACTGTTATTGAATCTTCCAAAAGTTTTGGCTTGGGGTCCTTCACATGGGGCAGCAGCGCGTTCCACCGCACCAATAACACGGGGCTGCCCGTGAACGTGCCAGACTTTAAATCAGCGCTACTAAACATGGATATCGGTCGATGCTGATATATTAAAAATGACAAATATCGGCCCGATATATCGGTCGACCTCTCTTGACATTACACCGTTGTTTTTATTTAAAAAAAACTTTACAAAAAAACAAGAAATGCATGGAAAAGGGAATTTTTTATAGCATTGACCATTGCAGGAACAACCTTACAACACTAGTTCCATATGTCTAAAAGTTTACAAATGCACACAGATAAATTTGTACATAGTACATGTTGTTTAATTGTACGATTAAAATAATGTGTTAAAATAGAAGGACATTGTGGCAAAATGCACAAAATATTTCTAATTAATAAAAAGAAACATAAAAAATATATTAAGTTATACCTTTCTTACATTTTCATGACTGTAACAGTGTCAGGAACATGATGAAAGACAACTTAAGAGTAAGTACATAAAATGCATAAACATTTTCTGTTTTTGCATATTTTTAACAATATAACTGCATTATACACATCAGACACTGCAGACCTGCTAATCCGTGTTAATTTGTCAGAGTCTCTAGTCTCTAAACGTCAAACTTTAAATTTTAAGTGATTCAAATTAGTTTTTAACATTTTAATTCTGCCGATAGCCTTTGTACCATGGTAACATGGCAATACCAGTTAATGAACATAGTATTCAAAAAAAGTTATTTTTAGAGTAGGACAATAGAGTTCCTGCTTAACATTAGTAAAATAATGAATTAGCTGTTACAGTTTTTTTTTGTAGTTCTATAAAATTCGCTGCCAAAGTGGATTAAAATACTGCTGAAAGACGTTCTCTCGTGACTGCTAAAGTGTGAAAAACCTGTCGTGATGAAAATAACACAATAAACATTAATGCACAAATGTATTAGCAGAAAGATCCAGCAACAGAAATGTGACCAAAAGCATTCTCTTTAAAACTTTTAAATTATATTCTAATACATTTTTATTTCCTCATTTTTTGCTTGCTTTGTTTTACCACAAGTGTAGCAACATCCTTCTGCTTAATCCATGTATATAATCCAAGCATATGAAAAAAATCATGGCAGTTCCAGTGTTTAGACAGCACAGTTGCAGATAGTCATGTGCATAGGCATTTGCTATGATTGTCCTTTTTTATTTTCAACATATCTGTATCTAACGTGACCATCAGGTATTAAAGGGAGAGAAACTGAACAATCAATATTTTTAAAGGAAATAGAGGCACATAACTACAACAAAGCGGACAATCAGTGTTGAGAACAAATTTTCTGGCGAAGTTTCTAAAGGCAGGCTGCTACAAGTTGGTAAATTACGTTGTGATGTCATTGCGCGATGACATCATTATGTAACCACGACTGTATCATTGTGTATAATATGCAATGAGATTAGTCAAATTAATTGGCCATTTTAGCGAAAAATAGGAATTTAAATGTTAATTTTCATTTGATAATAGTAATGTAAACATATACACTTTTATTATTAAGGTAATATATAAAAAAACATTTTATGATCACATTTTTATTTGAAGTGCAATCCTGAAATATTTAACAGTTACACATTTTTGAAGGATTCCATTTTTATGTATTTTCTTATTCACTAGTACAACTATACATTCAGAACAATTGTAATTTTAAGCAGTGTATTCTAGTTGTAGTTATTATGCTACATTCTAACAAAAGTCTATAAATAGGGCACATACTGTTTTATGAAGGATTTTTCTAAATTTACTTTTCACAAGTGGTTTACCTGTGTATGTAATTACACATTGCATTGTTTTAGAGTCACTGGAAATGTCTGTAAACTTAATAGAAAATGTCTTAGCAGAAATAACCAGTACCTTTTTGATTTGTTTTTCTACATATTGTTTTCTTACCTTCATAAATGATCAACAGTTGTATATATACAAACTAATAAGAAGGTACGGTGGTCGAGAGAGCTCAACGTGCTGCAACTTCAGAAAACACATGCAAATAGAGAAAGCACCAGCAAATCAAGAAAACTTATTCATCAGTTTGACAGCAGGTGCTGCAAATGCTCACAACACAAACAAATAAATAATTTTATTTGCAGTGCGTTTCTTTATTTGGTTGTGTTGTGAGCATTTGCAGCGTATGTGTTGTCAAATTGATAAAGTTGTTTTCTTAATTTGCAAGTGTTTTTTCTATTTGCAGTGCGTTGAGCTCTCTCGGCCACTGTAACCAGGTGAACCATAAATTAAGTTATTATTGAACAATTGCAATTATTAACTTAATTCACATAGGATATTTGCACTGCTAGGTAGGCCTACCTCTGTCCATCTCTCTCCATTCCAGATGGATTTGGTATATATATATATATATATTGTGGTGAGCCGCCAGGGAGTAGATCATCGTCGCCCTGGAAACGCCGCTCTCACAATCACCACCAAGCACCTGCACCTGAGGTCAATGAGCGGCACACCTGCCGCTCATGAGGGCTGCTCTTTAAAGTGGGGAGAGAAGACACACTGGGGGAGTTGGACCGAGGCTCCATGAGAGACAAAACTAATGCGTGTTTCCTATCCCCTAACAGAGACAGACTGAAACCCAGGTGAGCTGCACTTCACACAGACACCTTGCTGCACAAACCACATTGGGCCATCACCGCACGACGTCACGTCTTCACTGCACTTTGACATTTGTGTGAATAAATCACCCTCTGGGGTTAATTCAGCTACAACTGTGTCTGTGCTCTCATTCACCCCGCTACATATGGTGGAGAATGCGGGCATGACGGTGAATTGAGACACAGATCACTAACGTCAGGTTGTTGGTTTCTTCTGTATCTCACTTTCAGGAAGCCGCTCTCTCTCCCACGATGATGAAAGAGATAATCAGCCGCCTCACAGAAGTAACTGTTCGACAGCAGCAGTTTACAGAGAGGTTGGCAGCTCAACAGAAATATACTGACTGGGTTGTCGAGCAGCTTCAAGCCAGCGCTGCGGGTCGCCTACCCCTCCCGGATGCGGGTGTTAAGGCCCATCAACTGCTGGTATGGCTAACGGACCAGGATGACGTGGAAGCCTATCTACACACCTTCGAGGTGATAGCGACCCGAGAGGGCTGGGTCCGAGAAGAGTGGGCTCGCCTTATCGCTCCCTTCCTGACCGGGGAAGCGCAACGAGCCTATTATTCTTTACAAAGCCCCCCGAAACGAAAGGTATGATGATTTGAAGACCGAGATACTCGCCCGGGCGGGGTTATCAACAACATGTGCGGCCCAGCAGTTTAACCAGTGGACCTATGATGAGAGGAAGCCTGTGCCGTCTCAGGCTGCCCATCTCGCACGCCTTGCTCACCTATGGTTGCTCGCCGTGACTCCGTCGGTGGACCAAGTCGCCGAAAGAGTGATTGTGGATCGACTGCTGCGAGCCCTACCCAGGACACTGAGACGCCCGGTCAGTATGCTTAACCCCTTGGACATCGCCGAGCTGGTGGAGGCGGTCGAGTTGGACCGAGGCGTCCATCGCCCGAGACGCCGGAGAGAGAGCGGGCCTGGCACCCCGGTGGGTGATGGAGCGGCGTCCGCTCGAAGGCATCAGGCACACCGTAAGCAGGCCAACGGTTATGGATGAGCCCATGCCCAGCAAGCCCCAGGGCCCCCCTGCCCGTGCATGGATGGCCAGCTGCATTCTTCATCGTGCAGTCCCCACCGCAGCCCCCGGCCGGTCAGTGAAAGTAGACGGCAAGACAATATCAGCAGTGCTTGACTCCGGCAGCTCGGTCATGCTAGGCCAACCCTCTGTGGTCAAACCGTGGCCGGACCAGAAGACAGCACTACCCATCACGGAGATACACAATATGTCCCAGCCCGCACCGTGCATATCTCGACTGAACATGGATCCTGGCCGATAGAGGTCGGCATTGTGGCAGATCTACCAGTCCCGCTACTGCTGGGGAGGGACTGGCCGTGCTTCGACCACCTTCTGTCTGCTGTGGTGCAACCGGCCGACAAGACCCGGGGCCCTTGGAGGAGGACAGCTCGGGGACCGCCCGCCAGATGGACGGCGCTGCTGGCCACTGACAGCTAGAGGGAGGGTGAGTCAACTAATAAAAATTTGGCCAATGTCTATGCTGATGTCTTCCAGCAGGTGACGATGGGAGGCTCTTTTTCCCGAACGCCTCCGACACTGCTGGGAACAGGTGCGTCGAGTCGACGGTGAGAACCGACTTCCACTGCCGCATCCCATCCCTCACTTTGTCATTAGCAATGGCCTGCTGTACTGTGCAGCCCACAGGCGGGGGAGGAAAAACTGCTACTGGTAGTTCCCCGGGCCAAGACGGAGACGGTCATCAAGCTGGCCCACTCTCACCCCATGGCTGGTCATCTGGGAGTGATGAACACAGTGCAAAGGATCCGGGATCGTTTTCATTGGCCTGGGCTAGATGGAGAGGTAAAACGATTCTGTCAAGCTTGCCCTACCTGAATGGATCTGGAAGGCCCGTTGCCAAAGTCTGCCCGGGGTCATGAGCACATTCTCGTCATCCTGGACTACGCCACCCGCTATCCCGAAGCCATCCCACTCCGCAAGGCCACGGCAAAGAACATCGCCAAGGAGTTGTTCCTTCTCGCCAGCCGGGTGGAAATTCCGAAGGAAGTACTGACTGACCAGGGCACTCCATTCATGTCCCGGGTAATGGCGGACCTCTGCCAGCTGCTACAGGTAAAGCAGCTGCGGACATCTGTTTACCACCCGCAAACCGATGGCTTGGTGGAAAGATTCAATAAGACCCTGAAGCAGATGCTCCGCCGTGTAGTAGCCGGGCATGACTGGGACCTCATGATCCCGTATGTGCTATTCGGAGTAAGGGAGATTCCCCAAGCCTCCACAGGATTTACACCCTTTGAGCTGCTGTTCGGAAGACAGCCCAGAGGTCTATTGGTTGTGGCCAGAGAAGCTTGGGAGAACCAGCCTAACCAGAACCGTAGTCTAGTGGAGCACGTACGGGACATGAGAGAGAGGATTGACCGAGTGATGCCCCTGGTCTGGGAGCACCTAGTCACGGCCCAGCGAGCCCAGCAGAGACTCTACAACGGGCCCGCCCAAGCCCGGGAGTTCCAGCCGGGAGACCGCGTCATGGTCTTGGTCCCGATAGCTGCCTCAAAATTCCTGGCCACCTGGCAAGGGCCCTACAACATAGTGGAGCGGGTGGGTCCAGTCACCTATCGGGTTCGCCAGCCACAAAGACGACAGGTAGAACAAATTTACCACATAAACTTACTAAAAAAGTGGATGGCACGGCCTGAAGAACTTGCCGCCTTCGCCCAGTCTCAACCACCGGTCGAGGATGTCGACCCTCAGCTGTCGGGATCACAGAAGACCAAACTGGAATACCTGGTCAGTCAGTTTTCTTATGTATTCAGCGAGACCCCGGGCAGAACGACAGTCATACACCATGAAATCCGCACACCACCTGGAGTCGTCGTCAGGCAACGGGCCTACCGGATACCAGTGGCTCGCCGGCCGGTTATAGAGGAAGAGGTGAAAAAGATGCTTGAACTGGGAATCGTCGAGCCCTATCATGATGGCCCCCAAGCCCAATAACACCGTCCGCTTCTGCAACGACTTCAGGAAGTTGAACGATGTCTCCAACTTCGATGGCTATCCCATGCCCCGAGTGGACAAACTGTTGGATCGGTTGGGAAAGGCCAGGTACATATCCACATTAGACCTCACCAAAGGCTACTGGCAGGTGCCTTTGTCACCCTCGTCTAGAGAAAAGACGGCCTTCAGCACCCCTAGTGGCCACTGGCAGTACCGGGTTCTCCCGTTTTGACTTCACGGGGCTCCCACCACATTTCAAAGGCTAATGGATGTGATACGCCGCAGCTTACCTCGAAGATTTTGTTATCTTTGTTATTTTGTTGATGGAGATAAGACGGGCTGGCCTCAAAGCCAACCCCCAGAAGTGTCATCTTGGCCTGACGGAAGTGAAGTACCTGGGGTACAAGATCGACCGGGGACTAATCATGCCACAAGAAAGGAAAGTGGAAGCTGTCAGGAAGTTCCCCCGGCCCACCAACAAAACCAGGTACGAGCTTTTCTGGTGTTGTTGGGCTACTACCGATGTTTTATCCCCAGTTTCTCCACTATAGCTAGCCCCCTGTCAGACCTGACCAAGAAGGGGCAGCCAGAGAAGGTGACCGGGACGTCAGAGGCCGAGCAGGCGTTCCAGACCTTGAAGAAGGCCCTCACATCCTCCCCTGTCCTCCGCGCTCTGGACTTAAGCTGCCCCTTTGTCCTATACACCGACGCCTACGGTATCGGCTTGGGAGCGGTCCTTTCCCAGACCAAGGACGGACAGGAGCATCCCGTAGTCTACATCAGCCGCAAACTCTCCCCCGCGGAAACAAGGTATGCGGCGCTCGAAAAGGAGGCCCTGGCCATAAAGTGGGCAGTCCTGGAGCTGAAGTACTACCTCTGGGGCCGCCGCTTCACCCTTGTTACGGACCACGCACCACTACAGTGGATGTCAAATGCGAAGGATACCAACGCCCGAGTGTGGTTCCTGGTGCTCCAGGACTTCCACTTCCAGGTGCAACATCGCGGCGGGGCTGACCACGGGAATGCAGATGGACTCTCCCGTAGCTGGTTCAGATGGGCAGGTCTGGCAGGTACGATAAATTCCCCTCCCCTGTATGTACCCACCCCATGTCACATCTTCTCCAACAGGACCAGGACGACTCTTAGGGGGGGGGGGGAGTGGCGAGCCACCAGGGAGTAGATCATCGTCGCCCTGGAAACGCCTCTCTCACAATCACCATCGGCACACCTGCCGCTCATGAGGGCTGCTCTTTAAAGTGGGGAGAGAAGACACACTGGGGGAGTTGGACCGAGGCTCCATGAGAGACAGAACTAATGCGTGTTTCCTATCCCCTGACAGAGACCGACTGAAACCCAGGTGAACTGCACTTCACACAGACACCTTGCTGCACAAACCACATTGGGCCATCACCGCACGATGTCACGTCTTCACTGCACTTTGGCATTTGTGTGAATAAATCACCCTCTGGGGTTAATTCAGCTAGAACTGTACTGTGCTCTCATTCACCCCGCTACAATATATATATATATATATATATATATACCTGTAATTGTGCAACATTAATGTCTATATTAAATTATGTAATTTTGGTAATGTTGAAGAAAATGTACATTTATAAATATAATATGTTGCCAATAAAATAAATAAATGTCCTATATATTCTATGTTATGTTTCCAATGAGAAGCTATGTGTTTTATTTTATTTTTATTGAAGCTTGAACAACAGATACAGAAGAAAAAAATATGCCTAGGGTATACATAGCAAAAAAATAAATAATATATATATATATAAATTAAACCACCAAATCAATAAAAATAAAACAAATGAATATAATACTGAAAGGCCTTGCTAAATCAAAAACGTCAATGTACTAAATAAGAACAGTTTTCACAGCTGTTTTGTTTGTACTCTCCTTAATGGTGCTTATATAATTATCTAATTCCTTAAATAAATAAAAAAATAGGTTTCTGATTGCTGAATTTACAGCGATGATTATGAAACTTATAATCAAGAGATTGATAATATAAGCCTTGTTTTCCAACTTTTTTTCAGCCTTGTTTTCAAAAAGCCAAATATTACATGTGCATATAGTAAAAGAAAATTGCACAACACTTTGTATAAATCTAGACAGTGGCGTGCACAGGCCTCCGGAGGGGCAAGGGCGAAATGGCATTATGAGGGCACAATCGCAGACCGAGGGGGTTCCCGGTCCCCCTCGTCTAGGAGTATCACAACTCACAATTTTATCAAGATTCTTTGTCATGTTGGTTTTTCTAGTTTCGCAAGCCGTTTGAGCATTACAGCCAAACTAATTTCAATATTATAAAGACAAAGCCTTTCAAGGTTACACAATATTAAAAAGTATGGCGGATATTTAGGCCAAAGTGGGTGAAAATAAAAATCTTTGTCATTATTTTATCTTTGTTATTAAAAAATGAGAGCAAAGATACACCTTACAAATACACATAATATATAAATAAAATAAAGCATGTTTTATTTTCAGGTACAATATGTGTGTTTAGCAGGAGTATTAAATAAATTGAATTAACAAAAAAAAAAAAACACTATGTAGATTAATTCCTATTAAAGAAACTGTTGTAGAGCCTCGTCACACAGAAGGATGACTTTAATCACCTTTTGCTAATCTCTGTAAACTGACCTTTGCTCCCAGATCCTCTTAGAAAGGAATTTCTAACTTCTTATCTTAAAAAAATAGGACAGCGTCTACAGACACTCCAAGAATCCCCTGATTGGTCAATGCCTGAATGTATGATTTAATCAACCAACAAGGGATTCCCATTGGCTGATGTTTCCCAGATCCCAAGGGAAGTGACTGTCGTTTGACCTCAGAGCCCCTCCTTCCCCTACTCGAGCAGCTCCAGTGAGCGCTTTTTCGTTGTGAACAAAGAGATTCAAACCTGCATAGAGGATTTCTAAGGGGAAACTCCTGGCTATTAAAACAATGTACTCAAGAAAAAAAAAAAATATATATATATATATTAATGTTGTACTCTGTCTTTGATATGCTTGGTGTGATTATTTAGAATGTAGGATGTTTTAATCTGTGCCTTAACCTGCATAGTGGAACCGATGCCATTTGTCTTAACCTATAACGGATTACGGTTCCCTGTAAAGTTATAACTTGTTTAGATTCATACAGATGGTCGCGACAAATACGAATCAGTGGTGCAACAGATTTGGTGATATTATAAATGGGTAAACATGTGATAACACTTTACATAAGTATTAAACTCTTATTGTTCGTCACATGGAAGAGTCGACTTGGTATGCCCCAAAAGACATGGGCGGGGCTCCGCCCCACAAGAACAATCTGATTGGGACAGCCGCCGTGGGCGGATCCAAATCTAGCTGATTAAAAATTGGACACTACAGCTCTTAAGGGAGTCTGCTTTTACTTGCTCGCTCGCTGACGAACCGGAAGCTTTGGCTTCATCTTCACTGGTCGCGCTGGACCACCGCCTTACCATCAGGCTGAAGCTGACCATCTAAAAGAATTCGAAACTTTGTCAAAGCCTTAAAACTTAAAAGGCAAGCAGCTCAACAGGGTCTTCCGTCTCACAAAGAAACCAATCAAGAGGGCTTCCCCAGTGACGTCACGCAACGGCGACGTAAGCCAGTGGAGATTTCCAGGAAATACGAGGAAACACGTGGAAACGGAAACTCAGCTGAACGCAAGTAATTGAACAAAATCTCTATTCTTACTGAACTGTTGAATTGATCCGTATGCAAAAGGACAGCAAAGTCTCTGCTGTGGTCTTCCTCTCGTAAAGTTACAAGATAGAAAAGAGTGCTAGCTTAAAGCTTTCTTCTAACCTCAAAACTCTGTATGGGTGTGTATGTGTGTATATATGTTTTATTAAGTTTAGTCCATGTATTGTAGAATAACAGTTAGTAAATAAACCTTGTTTCATTTATAAATAATTATGTCTTGGGATGTGTGATTTTCTAGTTTAAACTATTTTGCCATAGATCACGTTACCTAGCTCAAATTAGATAAAGCCCTTTATTTTGTCTTATCGTTGGCCACGAAGCAAGATAAACTAAATTGTTAAAGATATACTGATGTTAACGGTCGCTGGACGAGTCGTTAATAAAGTATAAATCATAAGTTAAAGATTAATATCACTTTAATCAAAGCAATATTGAAGCTTTAGTAAATGATTCCCCAAAGCTGAAATAATAGCTTCTAGATTCATTACACTGTATTCAAGTTTTTCAGTCAATACTAAGAATAGTGAGTGATTTTTCTCTTTGTGTTTTGTGTTTTATTAACATTAAAGGCATAAATCACCCAATAATTAAAATAGGCTAATGTTCTATTTTTATAACTTAATTTACTCAAAAGCTGTTTTAAACCTGGGTTTCCTTCTTCTGCTAAACATAAACGCTATTTTGAAGAAGGTGGAATACCAAACAGTTGCTGCTCCACAGTGTTCCCTACTATCAGTCAATGTGGACCAGCAACTGTTTGGTTTCCCACATTCTTCAAAATATCTTCTTACTGATGTGAATGTATCTTACGTAAAAAAAAACCTCCTACCAAAGGGGTCAAAATAGAACTTTAATAAATATAAAAGTAAATAAATAAATTGTAATTCAAATTACAACTGTAGCTCTAGACAGTTACAGTTAAATGTAAAAGTAATACAGTTGTCTGATTGATTTTATGGTCTCAAGCATTCAGAAATCACACAAAAGAAAATTAAGCAGTTTTACTATGAAAACCATGGTTAATGTTTGTAAGGGTTGTGATGTCCACGTTTTTTGTTGTTGAATAAGTTATAGAGGCTGTGTCATCTATAGCAAAAAGGTGGCAAAAAAATAAAGATTAAAGGGACAGTTCACCCAAAAATTTAAATTCTGTCATCATTTACTCACCCTCAAGTTGTTCCAAACCTGTATGAATGTGTTTGTTCTGAACACAAAGGAAGATCTTCAGAACATACTTCAATAGTATTTTTTTTCCTACTATGGAAGTCAATGGTGCCCAAAAACTGTCTGGTTACAATCTTTCTTCAAAATATCTTCCTTTGTGTTCAGACATTCATACAAGTGGAACTACTTGAGGGTGAGTAAATGATGACAGAATTTTCATTTTTGGGTAAATGTTTGGTCAATAGCCTATTAAACAAGGATGTGATCATCCTGTAGGTGTAACAACAGCAATTATCAGTCCTATGGCGCCCTTTACAGGCATTTATAACAATTTAATGTAGAAAAATAAATAAATAAATAAATAAACAGACACCATCACAAAATTTGTAATGGCTTTACTGGTTATAATGGGCTTGTATTGTTTTTAAACTGTAATGGACCCTGTTGGTCTCTACTGGTAATTGGTCATCTTCTATTGGTGGCTTGTTAAAACCAATACATCATAATGGAATATGTCCCAAAACACACTACAGAAACCCATATTTTAATGTTTAGAAGTTGATGGTTTGTAATGGCATTTGTGATTTATTTGTGATTCATCTGTGATGGTTCTACTATGTTTTTTCAGCTGTGTTGCCTCATTATTTTTATATACAATGCATTTTAAGTAATTTTAAAGGCTGTTGTTGGCCCTTAGGTCTGTTTTTATAACCACAAAAAAAATTATTGTCTTAATACTTCTTTGATTATGAATGTAGCCTACCTGAAAGTGACGTGCGGGCGTTGTTTTCATCTTTTTCCTTTCTTTTCTCAGCACCGGATTGCTGATGTCAATCCAGGGTGAACTCGTAATGTCATACCACCACCAGCCTACCTATTTAAGCATTACAACTAACGAGCAACAGAAAATTATACTCGCTCATACATGTACGTTACTCCTGCCGCATCACAATTCAGCCAGAAAAGGGAGCGCTCGTCTTAAAGGGGCTACATCTCTATTTCACTCTTTACTTTGGTTCAGTGATAGTGAAGAGTTAATGATGAAGTCATGTTTAATGATAGTTTAAAGATAAATTATCAAAATTATATTTAAAATATAAAGATACTACCAATAATATATAATTTACATTCAGTTGCCTATGTACAATGTAGCTAATAGTACACTCCCAAACTGGCATTTAGTATTTGTGTATTCAGTGGCTTACAGCAATTAGAGTACTTTCATGGAGTGTAGCAGCAGTATCATAGAATTCCGATTGTGATATTAGCGAATTGTTGATAGCAGTAAGCAAAGCAAATCAAGTCAAATTATTACTGTTGTTCATAGCAGCAGCAGCATAAAGTCTGGTTGCATGAAATTTCAGCTACAATACATGGGGCAAGTAACTCTTTAAAATTGAAATAGGCTTTTATTACTTCATTTATTTAGCAGGGTGTACAGAGGTTTCGTGAACTCTTTAAAGCGAAAAGGCATTATTTGTTTGCATTTCACTCTTTACTAAATATGCTCATAGTAATTCTAAATATTTTGTGCAGCTGTAGCAGCAGTATGCTTAGCTATGCAGATTGCAATTTTTAGTGAATTTAATAGCAGCAGAATGGCATTGCAAATTCAGATGCAATGTTAGAAATAATATTAGCAGCAGTCTGCATAGCAACCAATTATCATTTGCTAATATAGCAGGGGCAGCAGAAGGACTTTTAGTTGCATGAAATTTCAGTAATCATGCATGGACGGGCTAAAGCAATTCTGGTACTTTCATGGAGTGTAGCAGTAGTATCCATAGAATTTCAGATCACATTATTAGGGAAATATTAATAGCCGTATGCATAGCAAATCAAATGAAGTGTTTAGTTGCGGCAGCAGTGGGTAGACCGTAGTTCACATTTACATGTATTCATTTTGCTGAAGCTTCACACAAAGCGACTTACTATTGCTGAAGTTTCAGTGACACAAATGGATGGTATATGAACTCTTCAAGCGAAAAGGCATCATTTGCGTTCGTTATTTAAAAGGGGCTAATTGAAATTCTAAGTACCTTGTGCAGCATAGCAGCAGTGTGCATAGTATTCAAATAGCAAATTCATATGCATTGTTAGAAATAATATTAGCAGCAGGAAGTCTATATTTGATAAAAGGGCAGTAGCATTCTAGTTAGGGATGTCAACGATTAATCGACGATCGATTAATTGTCAATAAGAGATATAATCGATAAAAGCTATCGATGCTCGATTTAAGCGGTTTCATTTTGGGGTGTGTGCGGCTCATGTGCAAAACACGTGCAAACGGCTGTGAGTGACGGTGAAGGGGCTGGATCTTACAAGAAAATAATTTACTAATGTACAAACTATGCTTTTAATGATCCAAACTTTAAAAGTGCATTAAAACAGATACAGTACAAAGTTATTTTGTATTGAAATGTATTAATAAGTCATGTTCAATTATAATTTCCCTAGATAATTGTTGCATATCGGGCACTTCGCTTTGACAGGGCTGCTGACGCGAGCAGGACAGATATAGGCTATTCTTTCCTACAACTTGTTAATTCGTTCCTACGACATATTAATTTGTGGCAGCTGTACATGTTTCATTGATTTGTTCCCTAGAAAACCCACAATTTAACTTAAATGCGGGAACAATTTAAGTCATAGTAACGAATTCTTAATTCATGGCCACGAAATCTTTTATTTGAACCCACACGCTTACCACAGTAATAGATGCGAAAACAGTGATTAAAAGTGAACAACAATAAAATAAACCTACAAATATAGAGGGTGAGTCAGTGAGGATTTCGGCCCGAACCCGAGATCGTCTGACCCGACCCGACCCGAGCGGCACAGTTAAATTTAGAGCCCGAACCCGAAATATTTTTCCCCCACAACGAGTAGCCAATAAAAAGAAAAGGCTGCATTTCACGATTGCATGCAAGAACAAATACACAAAGAAACAGATTCATCAATGCTTGGCCATTTCACAAGGGAAAATAAAAAACACTTACCAGTTATGAAAGTTTGAGAACATCAGGTGCAGCGGTCGCATACATTCTGCCGAGTTTAAGAATGGTTGTATGGACAAGACCATAATTCTTCCACCGTGCAAATTATGGTCATTTTTCTCAGTTAAGGTTTGTTAGGATTCGTTAGCAAATCAGACACGGAGATGTAGTGCAGTAAGATCATATTTATTTGAATTAATGAATCATTTATTTGAATTAGCGAGAGAGACAGAGAGAGAGGAGAGAGGGATGAAAGTTGCGCGTGCATGTGAACCTGCTTCTGTGCGTCTCTGTCTACAAGCAATTAGGCTTAGTTACTTCAAAAACAGCGATTTTACCCCCTCATTGCAGATAAATATAACGTTGCGAGTCAGTAGCCCACCGAAGCTATTTTACTAATAAAAGTTGCAGTGCTGTTTGTGCGCTGCACGATCTCTGATATCTGTGCAATAATGTGTGTGTGCATCAGAGTATGTGAGCGGAGCTGAGTGGTGAGAATTTCCGCTCCCCGCTCACGTGGGTGTTCGCTCCCCCCGCTCCACCGCTCAAAGTCGGACCAGATCGCTCCGCTCAATTCCGCTCCCCGCTCATCTACAATTTCATCCCGCTCCGGGGAAATCGCTCCACGCTCGCTCAAATTTAAAATGACTCTGCATGCTTAAGACCTGCCGTTTTCAACTGAAGCCTTACGCCTGGGACACACTGTCTGCGTGGCAGACGTGGAGCGGGTTTGTTTGCGTGACTGCTGCGGAAAAAATCCGCTTCACTTCTATTCTGTCGTGGAGCCGCGGTTGCGGCGTGGTTGGACCCAACCTGATATGCGCGTATTCCGCAGGCAATGTGGCTGCTCTAATCTGTTAACATAGGTGCGGAAAGGAAAATCAACACGCAGCAAACCCGCTCTGCGACGCGTCCGCCACGCAGCCTATATACTATAAAGAACTCACAGCAACAGCAACATCAGTCAAAATAGAACATATGTATCACCACATTCCTGATCATGTTCAACATTGTTATCATCTATTTTTTTGACAGGAATTGTGCACCTGTATGACCTGTCGGTTTGCTTTTGGGAATATTTAACGAACTCCATCTCTCCTTCACAACGAACGATTTTTGAAGTATAGGCTGATGGTTTTGTTAATTGTTGAAGGAACAGGTGAATTCTGGGTGGATTTGTGCATGCCCTAGGCTCGTGGTGTGAGCGGTATCGGAGCGGAACTGGAGCGAGACAGAGCGATCGCTCCAGCCTTTGGATAAAAACCCGCTCCGCGCTTCGACTATATTTTGCACGCTCCGCTCCCCGCTCCGCTCACATGCTCTGGTGTGCATGCGTCTATGAAAGCAGCGTAGCCTCTGTATATAGTTTTGGTTTAGCTACAAACCCGAGCCGAAGCTATCAATTAAACATTAACCGAACCCAACCCGAAAGTATTTCGGGACCTGCATGCTCGGGTCGGGTAGCAGACCTCTACGCACGTCACAGCCCCACGCGCCGTACTTGCGTTTGGGATAATTTTATATTAAATCCCGATAATGTCAATTGCAAACATTGCTATGATGTTTTAAAAATAAAAAAAACGAGCACCATGAAACCATTGACAAAGGCGCATTCAGCGGTCTCCGTGGCAGGATATGAAACAGCACACAAAGTATAATGATCCCGTGCGTAACTACGGCGCGCTCTCTTCCTTTTATCAAATGATTGTAATCCCATCCATTCATTTTACCATCCTGCCACTTGCCTTTTATTTAGACTGAAAAACCCTTTTCATTCGGGTGAGGAAGCTGGCGTTTTGAGTGGCATTTGCACATCCTGTCATGCCGGTGACTATATGCCGCTGCAATATACACATTTTGCAGTAGTTAAGGTTAAAGATTAATCAATTAATTGATTGTTAATTTAAACGACGATCGATTATGGAAATGAGTGAAAATTGACATCCCTAATTCAAGTACTCTTGTGCAGCAGTATGCATTCAGATCGCAATGTTAGCAAATTTAATAGCATGCATAGCAAATTCAGATGCATGGTTAGAAGTTTTATTAGCAGCAGCATGCATAGCAAGTCATTATTATCGTTGCTAATATAGCAGCGGCAGCAGAAAGTACACTTACTTGCATGAATTCACTGAACAGATAACGTTCGGAGGTAGTGAAGTTTATGTGATAGGCATAGTTTATAGAACTCTTCAAAGTGAAATAAGCATCAATTTATCGTGTTTGGGTATTTACTTTACTTTACTTTTAGTCATTTAGCAGACGCTTTTATCCAAAGCGACTTACAAATAAGAAAAAGTAACTAAAATTAAAAGTTACAACTATAAATATTATATATACACATTTAAGAAGATAAAGAAATTAAACAAAAAATGACAAATGCATGCAACAACATTTCAAAACTAAACAAGTCAAAATATTAAATCAAGAAAAGGTATGAGTGTAAAAATGATTCTAACAGAACACTAAAGGCCTAAGTATACTTATTATTTTTTTTACATAGTAAGAATTGGTTATAAAAAGTGAAACAAGTAGTAGGAAAGAGGATAAATAAAAAGCGATACTTATATCCCTTGCGGTGTCCCTGCCCGGTGGAGTGGCACGGTAGAGTCGATGGTCTTTACACTCTTCTTTCTTCACACGAGGAGGTCTTTACACGATGGCTGCTGCGACCGCTGCCGCGGTATATTAAACTTTTTTAAACCTGTCTAACAAATCACTATTTGAATTCAGCTGAATACACTTTCCTGTTTATCACAACAAATGGCCAAGCAAGCGCAGACACTGACAAGAGACGCGATACAGTACGAGACCAAACGCGATTTAATAAAGGGGCAGTTGCATTCTCTTGTTTACAAGTACTCTCATGCAGCAGTATGCATAGCATTGAGATCGCAATGTTAAAAAAACATTATAGCATGCATAGCAAGTTCGGATGCAAGGTTACAAATAATAATATTAGCAGCAGCATGCATAGCAAGTCATATTATTATTTTTCATAATATAGCAGTGGCAGCAGAAAGCACTTTAGTTGCATGGAAAATTTCATGAAAAATTGTTGATAACTCATGGAGGGTTAATTCACTCTTTTAAGTGCAACAGGCATTTATTACTTTGCTTATTAAAAAGGGCTTACAGCAGGTTTCGCGCAGCAGCAGGAGATTATGCTTCGCAAATTCTGATTAAATATTACAACTGTAACAGCTCGCACTGTAAATTCCTATTACAACATTGTGAATATCATTGACAGCTTCAGCATGTATTCCAACTCCGAATTGAAATGTTAGTGAATATTATCAATAGCAGCTGTAGCATAAGTATTAATGCATTGACCGTATCGCACTGCACACATTGCGGACAGCTTTTTTACTTCCAAAACCAATACTATTAGAGATCAAACTGTAACCATGCAGCTGCCAGCTGCAGTATCTCATCAAATTGTGCACTATAGATCCCCTGAGGAACAATTCCACTCATTCTCTACTATAGGAGAGGAAGAATTGTATAAACTTGTTAAATCAGCTAAACCAACAACATGTATGTTAGACCCTATTCCATCTAAACTACTAAAAGAGGTGCTTCCAGAAGTCATAGATCCTCTTTTGGCTATTATTAATTAATCATTATCATTAGGGTATGTCCTATTTAAATTGGCTGTTATTAAGCCTCTCATTAAAAAAAACACAACTTGACCCCAAAGATCTAGTTAATTACAGACCGATCTCGAATCTCCCTTTTCTGTCAAAGATACTAGAAAAGGTAGCATCCTCATAATTATATTCCTTCTTAGAGAAAAAAATATATCTGTGAGGATTTCCAGGCAGGATTTAGTCTCATAGTACTGAGACTGCTCTCATTAGAGTGACAAATGACCTGCTCTTATCATCTGATTGTGGTTGTATCTCTTTATTAGTGCTCCTGGATCTTAGCGCTGCGTTCGACACTATCGATCACAACATTCTTTTGAATAGACTTGAAAACTCTGTTGGCATTAGTCGAAGTGCATTATCATGGTTCAAATTGTACTTATCTGACCGCCATCAATTCGTAGCAGTGAATGAAGAGGTATCATATCGATCAAACGTGCAGTATGGAGTTCCTCAAGGCTCAGCACTGGGGCCGTTACTTTTCACGCTTTACATGTTACACTTGGGAAATATCATCAGGAAACGTGGGGTTAGCTTTCACTATTATGCTGATGATACTCAGCTCTATATTTCTTCACGGCCCGTTGAAACACACCAAATTGAGAAACTTATGGAATGCATAGTCGATATAAAAAACTGGATGATGAATACTTTCTTACTACTAAATTCTGAAAAAACAGAGGTGTTAATTATCGGACCTAAAAACCACACAAGTATTAACCTAGAACACTGTCTAACACTTGACGGCTGCTCTCTCGGTTCTTCGTCATCAGTCAGGAACCTAGGTGTGCTATTTGATAGCAATCTCTCCTTTGACAGCCGCATTTCTATTATTTGTAAAACTGCATTTTTTCATCTTAAAAATATATCTAAACTGAGACCTATGCTCTCAATGTCAAATGCAGAAATGTTAATTCATGCGTTTATGACCTCAAGGTTAGATTATTGTAATGCTGTATTAGGTGGTTATTCTGCACGCTTAATAAACAAACTACAGTCCAAAATGGAGCAGCTAGAGTTTTTACTAGAACCAGGAAGTATGACCACATTAGTCCGGTTATGTCAACACTGCACTGGCTCCCTATTAAACATCGTATACATTTTAAAATATTGTTAATTACTTACAAAGCCCTGAATGGCTTAGCTCCTCAGTACTTGAGCGAACTCTTATCGTATTATAGTTCTCCACGTCCGCTAAGATCTCAAAACTCTGGCCATTTGATAATGCCTAGAATATCAAAATCAACTGCAGGTGGTAGATAATTTTTCTATTTAGCACCCAAACTCTGGAACAATCTACCTAACACTGTTTGGGAGGCAGACACACTCTGTCAGTTTAAATCTAGATTAAAGACCCATCTCTTTAACCTGGCGCACACTTGACACACTAATGCGCTTCTAATATTCAAATACGTTAAAGGATTGTTAGGCTACATTAATTAGGTCAACCGGAACCGGGAACACTTCTCATAAAACACAATGCACTTGTTACATCGTAAGACGATTGACATCTACGCTAATATTAGTCTTTTTCTTTCTTATTCCGAGGTCACCGTAGACACCCGATCCGGTCCTTATCCAGCCCAGATGATCACTGCAGTCAACAGATCCAGTCCGTATCCAGATCAAATGGTGGATCAGCACCTAGAGACGACTTCTTCACCTCTGAACGTCAGCGGAGACCAGGACACCTAGATGAGCCCCAGAGACAAATCCACAGTGAGGACTTTGTCACCTAGACAGCCATCGGGAAAAGACCACTGGTACCAGTGGAGCCCTTACAATCTGACTTTGCTGCAGTTGGAACAAACTACAGGTTCGTCTGGCCAGAGGGGAACTGGCCCCCCGACTGAGCCTGGTTTCTCCCAAGGTTTTTTTCTCCGTTCTGTCACCAGAAGGAGTTTTGGTTCCTTGCCGTTGTCGCCTCTGGCTTGTTTAGTTGGGGACACTTCATTTACAGCGATATCACCGACTTTGCACAGATACTATTTAAACTGAACTGAGCTGGATGATGACATCACTGAATTCAATAATGAAATTCCTTTAACTGAAAAATGGGCGTTTAATCTTGTCATTTTACATTAGTGATACACTATTTTCCTATTTTTATATTGTGCAGTTGCTTTGACACAATTTGTATTGTTATATATAAATAATGGTGACTTGACTTGACTTGACTTGAGATTCCTGCAGCGCAGTTTCAGAGTATCTCTGAAGCCCTCCACCTTCCCCAGCTCCACCTGTATAGATCTGCTACGGGTTATTAAGTTGGCTTAAGAAAGTCAACTTACTGAAATGCTATTTAAACATATTATTTTATTATTATAGGGTGTACGATAATCGTACAGTGGGCGAAAAATCCCATCGACAATGCATTGCAGCAAAATTTGACGGGTCGTAGCGCAGAGCGAGAATTTCGTAGATACTTGTGAATCACAGCATTTAAAGAGGTTATCAAGCTGTGCGAGAACAAACCCTTGTATACCGTTGCTTGTATAAGTTTTACCCCTGGAGCACAAGAGCCCCCCAAAGTTGCCCCATAGACATACTATGGTGAGGGACGGCCAATGAAACGGCATCTGAACACACATGTTTTTCCTACTATGGTAATTCACATTGGAATTTTGCATTGACAATAACTCTGAATTATGCTAATTTTACTCAGCCAACCAATCAGACTCTCAGAATCATTATGAAGCTGTCAAGCCACGCCCTAATTTATATCTATCTATCTATCTATCTATCTATCTATCTATCTATCTATCTATCTATCTATCTATCTATCTATCTATCTATCTATCTATCTATCTATCTATCTATCTATCTATCTATCTATCTATCTATCTGGTTTGACTCTTACCTCTCAGATAGGTCCTTCAAAGTATCTTGGAGAGGTGAGGTATCCAAGTCGCAACATCTAGCTACAGGAGTGCCACAGGGCTCAGTTCTTGGACCACTTCTCTATTCTGTCTACATGGCTTCACTAGGTTCTGTCATTCAGAAACATGGCTTTTCATATCACTGCAATGCTGATGACACTCAACTCTACCTCTCATTCCATCCTGATGATCCGACGATAGCTGCTCGCATCTCAGCATGTCTAGCAGACATTTCTTGCTGGATGAAGTACCATCACCTTCAACTCAACCTAGCTAAGACAGATCTGCTTGTGGTTTCAGCAAACCCATCGTTTCATCACAATTTCACCTTCCAATTAGGCTCATCAACCATAACTTCTTAAAAAACAGCCAGAAACCTTGGAGTTGTGATTGATGATAAGCTGAATTTCACAGACCACATTACTAAAACTGCCCGGTCCTGTAGATTTACATTATATAATATTAAGAAGATCAGGCCCTTTCTCTCGGAACATGCAACACAACTCCTGGTTCAGGCTCTTGTTCTGTCCAGACTTGACTATTGCAATGCTCTCTTGGCAGGTCTTCCAGCCAGTTCCATCAAACCTCTACAATTAATCCAAAACGCTGCTGCAAGATTAATCTTTAATGAGCCGAAAAGAACGCACGTCCCACCTCTGTTCATCAATTTGCACTGGCTACCAATAGCTGCTCGCATTAAATTCAAGGCATTAATGTTTGCCTACAGAACCACCTCTGGCTCTGCACCCCTTTACCTAAATTCGTTACTTCAGACTTATATGCCCTCTAGAAGCTTGCGTTCTGCAAGTGAACGACGCATTACTGTACCATCCCAAAAAGGCACAAAATCACTTTCACAGACTTTTTCATTAACTGTTCCCATCTGGTGGAATGACCTGCCTAACTCAATCCGAGCAGCTGAATCTTTAGCCATCTTCAAGAAACGGCTAAAAACACATCTCTTCCATCTTTATTTGACCCTCTAACTCTAGCACTCTCTATTCTAATTTTATTTTATCTAATATGTCTTCTTTTTATAAAAAAAAAAACACACAAACATTTGACCCTCTATCAATTGCATATTTATTCTCTAACTGCTAGCTTTTCTTGTAAAACTAACACTAAGTTTCATTTTTCTATATTTTACATACTCGTTTTCTAAAAAAGAAAAGAATACCTTCCTATGTGTACTGCGTTAGGCTAACCAGGACTTGTAATAGCACTTGCATGTTGCTGCTCTTTTGTTGGTTTTGATTGCTTCTATAATGTACTCATTTGTAAGTCGCTTTGGAAAAAAGCGTCTGCAAAATGACTAAATAAATAAATAAATCTATCTATCTCCATCCATCCATCCATCCATCCATCTATCTATCTATCACCTGACTCCTTCCATCCACCCATCTATCTATCCTAACGACATGTTAATCTTGTCGACATGTAACGACATGTTATGCTAGATACATGCTAGTAACTTGCTAATCATACTAAAACATGCTAGTCACTTGCTAATCATGCTAGCAACATGCAAGTGACATGTTAATCATACTAGAAACATGCTAGTCACTTGGTAATCATGCAAGAAACATGCTAGTCACTTGCTAATCATGCTAGCAACATGCTAGTGACATGCTAATCATGCTAATCATGCTAGAAACATGCTAGCAACATGCTAATCATGTTAGAAACATGCTAGCGGCATGCTAGTCACTTGGTAATCATGATAGAAACATGCTAGTTATATGTTAATCATTCTAGAAACATGCTAGCAACATGCTAATCATGCTATTAACATGTTAGTGACATGCTAGTAACTTGTTAATCATGCTATAAACATGCTAGTGATGTGCTATTAACTTGCTAATCTTGCTAACAACATGCTATTAACATATGAATTGTGCTATAAACATGATAGTGACATGCTACTCACTTGCTAATCATGCTACCGACAGTGCTAGTAACATGCTATAACTCTGGTGGTTGTTAAGGTGGTTGCAATGGTGTTGGTATGCGGTTTCCAGGGTACACTGGGTAGTTGCTAGGGTGTTGCTATGAGGTTGCTAAGGTATGCAGAGTGGTTGCTAGGGTGTTACTATGCGGTTTCTAAGGTTCCCAGGGTGGTTGCTATGGTGATGCTATGCGGTTGCTAAGGTACCCGGGTGGTTGCTAGGGTGTTTCTATGCAGTTGCTATGGTTCCTGAGGTGGCTGCTAAGGTGTTGCAGGGGTGCCCGGGTGGTTGCTAGGATGTTGCTATGCGGTTTATAGGGTACTTGGGGTGGTTGCTAAGGTTTTGCTATGCAGTTGCTAAGGTACCAGGGGAGGTAGCTATGCTGTTGCTAGGGTTTTTCTATGGTATCCGTGCTGCTTGCTAGGGTGTTGCTATGCAGTTGCTAGCGTACTCAGGTGGTTGCTAAGGTGTTATGCGGTTGCTAAGGTACCCAGTTGGATGCTAGGGTGCTGCTATGTGGTTGCTAAGATACCCAAGGTGGTTGCTAAGGTGTTGCTAGGGTACCCCGGGATGGTTGCTAGTAGGGGTGGGCGATGTGACCAAAATCAAAGACTTATATCACGATATGACTCATTTTATATCATGATAATGATATATATCACAATATAGTATTTTTTTTCTTTTAAAAAGGTTTTTATCATGTTAAAATCTTTGATACCATAGAATTTTCATAATCCTTGTCACCAATGTCCATATAAAACTAATACAAGCCTAAAAGAGACAAAAAACAACCTCACTGAAGATAAATAAACAGTCAGTGGTGAAATAAGGACAAGAAACTAATTACAAGCAATAGGACAAAAAACTACAATAGATAAGAAACGCTACATACATTGTGTAAATTAATTAGTCTTCACTGTGTTCATTATATCTTTCTATCTATTTATCTATGATCGATATAATTAACACGTGTATTAAGTATAGATTCTATACATATTATAAATACATAATTATTATTGTTATTTTGTATTTATTCAGATTAAAGTTACAAAAGTGATTTAGTCAAGAGCAGTGAGAGATTTTCTAGCAGTGTGCTATGATTAACATGAATGGCAGAAAGAAAGAATATTGGACAGCTTCCCCTTTAAGACCGAAGTCTGGATCCAATATAGCTAAGTTACTGTTACATATGCGTTTTCTCTTTCTGCCGTTTACTCTCTTAAGACCTAAATCGCTGTGTTTACGAGCATACTTGCAAAGACGGGGATTCTGACACATAAGTGTGTTTATGTAATTGTTCAAAGTCGGCGAAAAAGAAAAAGCGCGCTCCTCTCACACAGAAAGAGACGGCGCACGCATATAGGTCTGTTGTTAGAGTTTCAACGGCTTAAAATAGGTTGTTTTAAAACTGCAGTGCTTAAAAATGCGTTACCATGCTACAGATGTAGTCCCTCGTTTAGGAACGAGCTCCTGGTTTTGTCCTGGCTGGTCGTTCTGTCTCCCCTTCACGCCCCGTGGTGGGCGGTGTGTAAAGATGATGAAAAGGTACTACCGTAAACAATGTATTTTGCAACACCACGAAATAAACGATAGAACATAATATGAAACGATAGACTTTTTATTTTGTCCATCCGACATATATCGTCATATCGCACAGCCCTAGTTGCTAGGGTACTAGGGTGCTGCTATGCAGCTGCTAGGGTACCCAGGGTGGTTGCTAAGGTGTTGCTATGCGGTTGCTAAGGTACCCAGGGTGGTTGCTAAGGTGTTGCTATGCGGTTGCTAAGGTACCCGGGTGGTTGCTAAGGCGTTTATATGCGGTTGCTAAGGTGCCCGGGTGGTTGCTAGGGTGTTGCTTTGGTACCCAGGGTGGTTACAAAGGTGTTGCTCTGCGGTTCCTAGGGTACCCAGGGTGGTTGCTAGGGTGTTGCTATGCGGTTGCTAGGGTACCCGGGTGGTTGCTAAGGTGTTGCTATGTGGTTGCTAAGGTACTTGGGGTAGTTGCTAAGGTGTTGCTATGCAGTTGCTAAGGTACCCCGGGGATTGCTAGGGTGTTGCTAGGTTATACTTGGGTGGTTGCTAAGTTGTTGCTATGCAGTTGCTAAGTTTTTGCTAGGTATCCCCTAGGGGTTGCTAGGTAGGCTTACAGTTTTGCTAGGGTATCCGGGCTGATTGCTAGGGTGTTGCTATGCGGTTGCTAGCGTACTTGGCGTGGTTGCTAAGGTATTGTTATGCAGTTGCTTAGGTACCCAGTATGTTGCTAGTGTGTTGCTATGCAGTTGCTAGGGTTCCCAGGGTGGTTGCGAAGGCTTTGCTATGCGGTTGCTAGGGTACACAGGGTGGTTTCTAAGGTGTTGCTATGTGGTTGCTAAGGTACCCGGAGTGGTTGCTACGGTGTTGCTAGGGTACCCAGGGTGGCTGCTATGGTGTTGCTATGCGGTTGCTAGGGTACCCAGATTGGTTGCTAAGGTGTTGTTATGTGGTTGCTAAGGTACTCGGGGTGGTTGCTAAGGTGTTGCTATGCGGTTGCTAAGGTACCCGGGTGGTTGCTAGGGTGTTGCTTAGCGGTTGCTAGGGTTCCCAGGATGGTTGCTAAGGTGTTGCTATGCGGTTGCTAAAGTACCCGGGGTGGTTGCTAGTATGTTGCTAGGGTATCCAGAGTGATTGCTAAGGTGTTGCTATGCGGTTGCTAAGGTACTCCGGGTGGTTGCTAAGGTGTTGCTATGCGTTTTGAGAGGCCTATGAGAATACTTGGGATTTACCCCCAGCAGCAGAGACTGTGGGGGCAGTGCCACAGGCTGTAGAGGAGGAGGGCAAGGATGTTCGTTCAGGTGTGCTGCGTTACTTGAATAGTTAACAATTCATGTAGAATGTTCTGTAAAGTGAATAATCAAAAATGTTTTGAATAATATTTCAAAATGTACAATGTATCCCTTGTTTTTTATGTATGTGTTGGTTTGTATCATCATGGCATTAATCATTTGTCTTTTTCAAGAGTTTCATTACATGCTCATACAATAATACATTTTAAATATCGTCTAGAGGTACACTTCAATATTTTTTTTTTTAATTGAAGCAAAACACAGATACAAAGGTAAAAATATAAACAGAAAACATACTCTACAATTTTTCAAAGTGCAAAAAGTATATACATAAGGCTTTTTCATTCCGCTTCGCCCCATCAAGCTCTCGCTGGATCCGCTCCTCGGCTATCAACGAGAGGAACGTCTGTACTTCCTCAACAGACCATGAAACAGCTATTTTTTGGTTGATAAAAAAGGTGCATTTGTTCAAACAAAAGTTGCGTCTGATCCTTCGCTGGCCGTGCTGATTTAAATCTAGCAGGTATATTTTGGGTCTCGTGTTGCAAGTTCAGTGACGCAGTAATGACGATTTTCTCCGGCCAATCAGTGATCAGTAGAGTTTACACGTCACGTTTTGGTAACGGTACGTATCGCTTGGAACCCCGACCGAGGTGGTACTAAAAAAGTACCAGGTACCAGGTACTGTACCCAGTGGAAAACCCCCCAAAAGTGAACCGTACTGAACCGTACCGTGCCGTACCATGCAGTGGAAAAGCGCCAAAAGAGAGGTGTGACATGGGTCCTTTTGGGTTCGCTGAAGACCAGTCATGCTGCTGCATTCTGAATCATCTGTATAGGTCTGATTGTGCATGATGGAAGTCCAGCTAGAAGAGCATTGCAGTAGTCCAGTCTAGAAATGACAAGGGCCTGGACAAGAAGTTGTGCAGCTTGCTGTGTAAGGAAGGGTCCGATCTTTCAGATGTTGTGCAATGTAAACCTGCAGGATCGAGCAGTTTTTGCAATATGGTCTTTGAAAGTGAGCTGGTCATCGAAAATTACCCCAAGATTTCTGACTGAGCTTGATGAGGTAATTGTTGATGAATCTATCTGGATGGTAAAATTATGTTGTAGAGTTGGAGTGGCCGGGAAGACAAGAAGCTTAGTGTTTGCCAGGTTGAGCTGTAGGTGATGTTCTTTCATCCATGCCGAGATGTCCGCCAGGCAGCCTGAGACCCGTGCAGATACCGATGGATGATCTGGTTGAAATGAGAGATAGAGCTGTGTGTCATCAGCATAGCAATGGTAGGAGATACCATGTGCTTGAATGATGGGACCCAGTGATGTAGTGTATGTGGAGAAGAGGAGGGGTCCAAGAACTGATCCCTGAGGAACCCCAGTGACCAGTTGATGTGCTCTGGATTCCTCCCCTCCCCAGGCCACTTTAAAGGACCTGTCAGTGAGATGAGAGGGTGGACAGGAGGATCTGATGGTTAACCATGTCAAAAGCAGCAGATAGATCAAGCAGAATGAGAATCGATGATTTGGAATCAGCTTTTGCAATCCGCAAGGCTTCAGTGACTGAGAGTAGGGCCATCTCAGTTGAATGTCCACGTCTGAAACCTGATTGGTTAGTGTCCAGTAAGTGATTATTTGACAGAAATGAGGATAACTGGTTGAAAACAACCCGTTCAAGCGTTTTCGCTATGAATGGAAGTAGAGAGACAGGTCTGTAGCTATCTCGTTTTTTAGAGCAGTGGGGTTACCCGAGCCTGCTTGAATGTATTTGGGAAGGTGCCTGTAAGGAGAGATGTGTTGATGGTGTGTTTGAGTGCTGGTAAGAGTGTAGGAGAGATTGCTTAGCTCACCTGCATGTCTTTTAGCATCACTGTCTTATTACATCAAACCAGCATTTTAAAATGCTACAAAACTGTTCACAAGCTCCTAGGGATTTGATTTTGCTTGCCAGTTGTTGAAATAAATATAAAACTCGCTCAATGTGACCCACAATCTCTGATTCTCCTCCGTGGCCATGGGAAAATTCATATTTATAATGACAACAGTTATACTTTGTAATTTAAAAGTTTCCAACAAAGAAATAGATGGACTTCTGTCAGCTTGTTGAACACTGTTTTATTTGGATAATTTAATATGATGGCTGAAGCAGCAGTGAGCGTCCAGTGGGTGACACTGTTTTCACGCTAATCAGGGGTGCGTTTCCCAAACAACGACCTTGGTTCACAACCACATTGGTTCAGCAACATAGGGCCATTGTTAATGATGGCACATGCATGTGGTGGAGGAATAACTTCTGTTGTTTAACTGATTAGAGATATCTAAGATGCTGTGTATTGAACATGGCAACTACTGACTAATTTACTATGTTTTGTTCCCTGTCATTGTGCTTTATTTGATGTTTGATGCATCGCAGCTTCCCTCTTACGTCATACTCTGGGGATCCCTTAGGCATTAATGCACATGCACACTTTTCAAAAATTGTGCTTACAATGGACGCGCAAAAATACATTATTAAACTGTATTTATATTTAGATAGAATGGAAGATACAGATAGTACTGCATGTTAGCTTGCGTGTTGTGCCCAAGAGCATATTTATTTAAGCCCATATATCTTACTAACAAGAAACTGTTTCTAACCACAGGTCGAGAGCTGCAGTTCAAACCAAGCAAATTTGTGACACTGATTGCGAACGTTCGCTTGAACTATGTTTTCGGGAAACACCGAATCGTTGAACTATGCTGGTAACGACGGAACTTGCAACCATAGTTGGCTAACGATGCTTTTGGGAAATGCACCCCTGATCAACATTGTAAATGAAATCCTACAAAATCTGAGAGGATAAAAATCGAATTATAATGCAATGCGATAAATTAGATTATCTTCCCTGCAAATGATACAATGAAGAATGAATGATTGTTTAACTTAAAGGCAAAAACAAAACAAAGGTAAGCAGTTGTCTGTATAGAGAATGAGAAGTAACCATATGAACGAATAGCGTATCCTGCTAAGATGGTGGTGCCTTCCCGAAAGGCATCGCGGAGTGAAAAGATTGTGACGTATCTCCTCACTCTCTATTGACCACTGGTACAGCCTGCACTTAGGACTGTTATGCCCGTGATTCACGCATTTTATTTGCGTATCGGATGCAACACCCTTAAATCATTCCCTTAGGTAAGCGGAAATTACGCCTTAAGTCTCATACTTAAGGGAAAAACTTAAGGTGCTTTAAGCAACCGGGCCCTGGTGCTCTGGCTCCCAGTAAACATTGGACTATGTTGGCTGGTGTCTCTATTTTCATTGTCCATACAATAGAATCGCCAATAACTAGAGCATTTTCATCAGGTTTCTCAGTGGGTGCATCACTGAGCGGGGAGAACCTGTTTGATAGGAATGGAAGAGCTATGTTTTCTGTGGCTCAGTGGTAGAGCATTGTGTTAGCAGCACAAAAGCTTGTGGGTTCAATTCCCATTGAACACACATACTGAAAAGATGTATAGCTTGAATGCAGTGTAAGTCGCTTTGGATAAAAGCGTCTGCTAAATGCATAAATGTAAATATAAATGTGTTTTGACCCACGGCTGTCACCACACAGTCACCCAGTTGCCCTGCTGCCAAGGCGCTGAAACCAGAACCGAACAATGTACAGGACTTCCTGGGCTAACGTAGACTAACCATGTTCCGTACACTTTTCGCTATTCACCGCATGCCAACGACCACTCCTCTGTTGTCGAGGGACAGACAAGCATGTTTATGTGATCCTTCCCTGGGGGTATACCCATTATACAATCCACACTTTGATTGATAGTTTTTGAGAAAAGTGGGGAAAAGTACCTTCTCCACCAGTGTATGGAAAATGGTAAGGCTTAACGGTGTTCCGTACAGGCTTATAATGGTGTTCCGTACAGTGCATAACTTGATTTCATCTGATAAAATGTACATTTAACTGATCAACTGTGAGCTGTTTATTTATTTTAAATGATGAAATTTTTTTAATTAATAAGAAAGATGTGCTCACACACACACACACACACACACACACACACACACACACACACACACACACACACACACACACACTTGACCCTCCATGAATTGCATATTTATTCTCTAACTGCTAGCTTTTCTTGAAAAAACTAACACTATCTTTTTTTTCTCTATTCTATCATGTTTATTAAAAAAGTATTATATATTATATCTACTCGTTAAGAACAAAACAAAAAAACCTTGCTATGTGTACAGTGTTAGGCTAACCGAGACTTGTCATAGCACTTGCATGTTGTTGTTTTTTTGTTTGTTTTGATTGCTTTTATTGTCCTCATTTGTACGTTGCTTTGGATTAAAGCAGCTGCTAAATTACTAAATATAAATGTAAATTTATTCAGTCTGCAACAAGGAACTCTAAACCTCCTCCCAGAGGGCAACAACTCATACTCTGTATACAAGACATGGGATGGATCGTGGACAATCTTATTAAAGTGTCTTAAAGTCTTAAAGTGGCCTGTTCATTAATAGACTGCAATTATGTCTGTTCTTTAAGACCAATAAATCAAATCAAATCAAATCACTTTTATTGTCACATCACCACAGCACAAGTGCCTTGGTGAGTGAAATTCTTACGAGCGTGCTCCAGACAGTGCAAAACAAAACAAAACAAAAAAAACAACAGTTTACATATGGACAGTACATATTTACAGACTGTACAGAGGACAGTGTGCAAAATACACATACATATACTCAGTACACATAGTGTACTATATAGACATACTTAGTTATCAGCTACACATTATACACCGTATGTACACAATCTATACATTATGTAATCTATACATAGTAATAATGTGAAGGTGCAACAGATTATAAATTTACAGCAGATTGGTTGTGCAACAGATTGGTTGTGCAACAGGTATGTGCAAGGTGCAACATATTATGCATAAGCAATGTCGTGGGTGTGCTTTGTATGGTGTCCAGTGCAGTGTGTACGTGTAGTCCGGTAGAACTGTGTTAAAGTGCAGTGCATGGCATGTTGTGTGAGTGGGAGTGTGTTGTAGGGTGGGTCATTTCTGATTGTTCATTAGCCTGATACCTGAGGGAAAAAGCTGTCCCTCAGTCGGCTATGCGGGACGGATGCTGCGGAGACGTCTCCCTGAGGGCAGCAGAGGCACTGAGGGCAGCAATAATTCCCCAAGCAGTGTGAATCATCCGAAACAGTTTAGTTCTCAGCTGCACAGACAGATTTCCAAACCAGACTGTGATGCATGCACTGCACTTTAACACAATAATACTCTGCCATCTACAACATCTACAACCACTCTGTGTACATTTGTATTATGCTCGTACATTTTGTATTTTATTGCTTTTATACAGTGTATATACTGCATATAAAAGTATACTGTTATTTGTAAAGTGTCTAAACTTGTCAATTGTATTCTGCACTGTCTGGAGCACGCTCCCAAGCTTTTCACTCACTACGGCACACATGCTGTTGGTGATGTGACAATAAAAGTGATTTGATTTGATGCTGTACCTAATTAAGTTCTCAAGGACTGCCTGATAGAAGATTATCATAAACTTTTGATCAACACCGTGAATTCTCAGATGACGTAAAAGTGTGCACCCGTTGTTGTAACCTACTACTAAGATTATCTACATGAATATTCCATGTCAGTGAATTTACATTTTTCATTTATGCATTTAGCAGACACTTTTATCCAAAGCGACTTACAGTGTATTCAGGCACTGAATTTTTTGGCCACTATGTGTGTTCCCTGGGAATTTAACCCACAATATTTTGTGCTACTAACGCAATGCTCTACCACTGAGCCACAGGAACACTTGAATTATCAAAAAAGGCACCAATATATTTATATGATGGGACCTGTACGATGGTTTGATTATGGATGTTATCAGGCCTGTGATCACCAACTCCTCTAGGGTCAAACACCATCTCATTTGTCTTTTTGACATACAGAGCTAGGTGGTTGTCCTCACACCAATCCACAAACCTTCCAATCTCTGAAAAATATTCAGACAAGTCCTGTTAATTTTCAATAAACCTAAGATTGCAGTATCATCTGAGAATTTAATGATGTAATTATTGAAATAACACCTTCTACACTCATCCGTATTCAAGGTGAACAAAACGGGTGAACTAACACAGCCCTGAGGGGCTCCTGTGCTCAAAGTTCTGGATTCAGATAGCGTTCCATTAACACTAAACTGCTGTTTACGATTGGTTAAGAATAGTACCATTTTATAATAAAAGTGTGAACTTTAAAATCATTCAACCTCGCAATTAAAAGATGCGGCTGCAGCATATTAAAAGCTGAGCTAACATCTACAAATAAAAGACGTGCAATTAATAGAGATGTTGTACAAAGACATAATAGTTCAGTTTTGTTACCATTTGGGACTTCAAAGTGGTTTAACATTAATAGAGGTATTAGACAAGGGGATCTGACAAGTCCGTATATATTTATTTTAATAGCTGAACTGTTAGCAACTTATGTGAAAAAATGGTAAAGATATCAGGCCTTTGAATATTTAGGGTATCAGTTTTATAAATAAGTCAACTAGCAGACAATACCACACTGTTTCTTAGCTGATGCAGAGTTGATTCAAGTTGCCATTAATCTGGTCTCTCATTTCTCAAAAGCTTCTGATCTGCAATTTTATTTAGAAAAGTGTGAGCTGATTGCACTTCATGATCATACAGAATCTCAGTTGTTTAATATTCCATTACAAAATGAGGTAACATTTTTAGGAATTGTTATTACTAAAGACCCTAACATCAGAAACAAAAGTAGTTTGATTGATAATATGAAAAACTAAATAAATTTTAAATATGTGGGTTCAAATTGATACCTTTATATTTGGCAGAATTCTCACACAGAAATCAGAAGCACATTCCTGGTTGATTTACTTAGCATTTTCTTTGAGTACATCTGGTAGGTGTATAAAAGACATCAATCAAATACTGTTTACATTTATTCGGAAAAACAAGCACTATTATATAAGAAAATCAGATGTATTGAAGCCGATCAGTAAGGGAGGATTGAACGTAATTGATTTAGATATTGTTACACTTAAGTTGAGGCGGCTCCAAGCCTTCCTTAGAAATAAACATTCTGATGGAAGTTATAATTATTTTTATGATTTTTGTTAAAAGACAAAGTACAATATTATTTGTAGGAATTATATGTGTATTTGTTGAAAGCTGTACCTGCTAGTTTGGTTCAGTTAATTAAAGGTGCATTGTTTTATTCATCTGTGATACCAAGATTAGGTAATCTAATCATCTCTGGCATTAATTATATAGAGCATAGTTATAAAAATAAAGTTTTAAGAACATTTGAAGAGTTCAGATGCAAAAGCCTCTAAGTGCCATCTGAAATGTTCTTCTAAAATTATCATTATTATCAGGCTCCTATGTGTAGGTTCTGTAATTTCACTTAAATGACAATGGGACAATTTAAGATGGCGCTTAGAGGCTTTTGCATCTGAACTCTTCATTTGTAAATACATAGATTTGACTAAAGTAAAGAAGAGACCCCTTGTTCTTGATTTTAAAATAAAGTGGTTCGAATTAGGACAAGATTTCTCTCTTTTCCACTTCTTCCGAAGGTAAAATAAGTTCAGTTTAAAATGATTAATGATATTTATCCCTGTAATGAGTTTTATTTTGGATTGTAATTAGTGCACCTTTTGTGACACAGACATAGAGTCATTGGAACACTTGTTTTAAAAATTATGGGATGACCTCTGCTTGGTTAAGTTTGATGTATGTATTATCTGACTTTGATCTTAAAACTAAAATATATGTCCTTTAGTCAGAATTGTGATGTTCAATTTTTGGTTAATAATATTGTGATTTTGGCCAATTACTTCATTCATAAATGCAGATTCCTACACCCCCCCCCCCCCTTTTAAGAAATATATAATGGTATTCTTCAAATCCTTAAAACACAAGCGCCATATAAATGCCCTTAAACTACATAATCTTTTGAAGGTCTTTTTTGATAATTAAGCCCCTTGTATAATATTTGCTTTCTTTTTCTTTCTTTCTTTCTTTCTTTCTTTCTTTTTTTCTTTCTTTCTTTCTTTCTTTCTTTCTTTCTTTCTTTCTTTCTTTCTTTCTTTCTTTCTTCTTTCTTCTTATTTTCTTAATATTTAGTTTATCTGTTTTTGTTTGTTTGATTTGTTATGCTGCTATTTGGACTTCTTCAATGGTAAAAATATTTTTTTTTTACTGTTGTTTACTTAAAAAAGAATAAAAAAATAAAACAAATCTCCTGAAGAGTGCCAGCGGTCTGTGGGCGGGATGTCTGCGGTCCGTGAGCATGATGTCTGAGGCTGAAGCTGAGACTACTCATACCCTAAAAGTGGCACATTTAATAAGCTATAACAATTTTTTTACTGTGTGTTTTTTTTTGAGCAAAATTTCACATACACATTCTGGGGACATCTATTTTACATCTTGTTAAAAGGGGCATAATATATCCCATTTTATACTTTTCCTTTTGTTATACTGGGATAAATCATACAGGGATGTATGCTAAAATCTTTGTATGTGGCACCCTACCTAGAAAATTGCCCACCAGCCGCCATTGCCAGCATGCTAGTACATTAATTATTTTCTTTGGTTATACTTTACTTCAAATGCCACCAAATGGGCCAGATATTTAATAAGCAAATACATAAAATAAGTGAACAACACCCCTGAAAATTGCTACACACCATCCCTAAACCCCATATGGAATGTCCCTATATAGCATGGAGTTGTTTTTGAGTGGGATTCTCTCCATGGGGCCATTCTGCCCCAGAAAGAACAAAATCTTATAAAGTCTAGTCTGCTTCAGTAAACAGTTTTATATAAAATATGCCTAAGTAAACTTTACATTATGCCTAACACATTTAGTCGTACTTAGTTATATTCACAAAATAGTACAGCTTTTAAGACGTTATTGCTTAAATAAGACCATATACCTGTAAGAAAAGTTGGTTCTTGTATCAAAAGCTACTAAAGAGGGCCGTTAATGGCACCCTAACCATGGAGAATACCTTCCACTAGAGTAATTAATTGATTTGTGAGAAACAAACATGTCAATGAGCCATTTTACTTATGCAGTAAGATTTATTTATTGTATTCTGTACAGCTAATAGCTCAGAAATGTTGCTCTGATTTAAACAAGAACAAAACCTGTTGAAAAGTTTTTTTTAAAAGAAATGCATTAACCATTAACATATAACGTGCAGACAGCAGATTTAACCTCATCTACAGTGTTTAAGGAGCGAAGCACACTAGCTAATGTGATGAGATTCTCAGAGAACAAAGCAACGTGAAACAATGTGAAAAGTATTTTTCATTCATGTGATTCAGGAAATAGTTATATTATTGTTCTCTGTCTTTGTCTTTACCAAACTTCCTATCGGATGGGTGATTCCACTGTAAACAAAGAGAATGGGAAAATATTTGATTATCTTTCTTTTTTTTTGTTAAACAAAAACCCTATTCACTGAGAACACAAATGCAACTGTACTGTATATTATCCAGGAAGATTCAACTTAAAATAAATATAAATTAAAAACAAAATTGCAGTGCAAGTACAATACAGTGCAAGCTCTACATAAAGTAGGAACAGATTGTTTAGGATGGGTGTCCATGTTTAAATTCTAATCCATGAATCCGCCGTATCTCTTCTGCATGTTGGGCAGGGCAGTCTCGCCTCCATCCTCCCAAGTGCGTTTCAGAAACCCACTGCTTTTCTGGTTGTCCAACCAGTCAGGTCGGCCCACTCTGCGCATAAACCCCCCGTATCTCTTGTGCAAGTCTCTCCCTGCCTCTCCTAGACCCTGTACACTTCTCATGAATCCACCATAGCGCTTAACCATGTCCCCATCATGCTGCTCATCTGACTCTGAGGTGAGACCGACCCTGAGGATCTCTCTCAGCAGCTCCACCTGTTGGTCTTCCGGTCCACCTTCTGCCTTGTCCTTCTTCATAAAGCCTCCATATTTCTTACTAATGGCCTCTGTGCGGTCACTCTCACCTGGGGCTCCCATGCCAATCTCTGCTGCTTTCTTAATCATGAAGCCCCCATACCGCTTCATGAATGCACCATATTTTTTGGTGATAAGATGGTCTGCATTCTCTTCCTCTTGTTTGAGGTTGTCCAATGCAAGGCGATCCTCTTCACTGAGGATGTTTTTGCAGATTTCTTGTTTTCTGATGTCCACTGTCCCTTCACACTGTAATGAGCAGGTCTATGGGAGACATGAATGCAATAAATGCACAAAACAAAAACAAACAAAAAAACAATTGGTCCACCATAGGGCACACATGTCATTCTGCTGGCGTTCAATGCAGCTGCATATTAAAGAGTGCTAGTAATTACAACTGACAGTTTGAACAGTGGAAAATGTTGTCAAGTTGTCACTTGGCAATACAATATTTGAAGAACTTGCTTTGAATTGCTTTTGAAAACTACTATGCTACAGCACAAATATATCTAAGTAAAAACTATCATGCTTATAGCATAAACAACACTAAGTGAAAATTACATCACTTGTGCATATATACTGCATTCACATAAAAATAAAAGATATAAAAATAAACTATAGAGATTATCATGTTCATCATTTGTTCATGTTTAAACTCCCATTTTACCAAAAGTAGTTTACTTAATGTTACAGGACATTTTGTGTTATTTATAAATCATTACGATCATGAAATATTTTTTACTAATAATTTATTGCTAAAGACCACGTAAGTGTAGCAAACTTCAATACACTTTAAAAAATAATAGCAAAACATTTTTTTACTTCAAAGTACATTTTAAACAATAATTTAATAATCTGTTCGTTGTTAAAGTACACTTATTTTGATGTGTTTACTTATTCGTTAAAACACATGCAAATGACTCAATTTCAACTGTAGTGTGTTATTCAATATTGCATTTAAAATAAAAATACTTCAATTGCACTAAGCTTCATCATGACAAATATTTAATTACTAATGAATTTAAATATATGACATTCAAGTTGAAATAGAAATTGCATAATATTTTAGTTTTCCATAAATGGTTGTACACTCTGCAGTACAATTTTACACCATATTAAAAAGACAATAGACATAATTATGACATTTTTTATTATTCAATTAAATTATAAAAGCGTCTGCTAAATGTAAATGTAAAAATACAATTTTTATGTTTTGTTTTTTTGGGCATTTTGATTACCATTTGTATAACCATAGTTTTACTACAAATATCATAGTTAGACTATGGTTAATCTAGCAAAACCATGGTTAATTTGTGGTAACCATGGTTTAAGTAAGGTTATAGTAATAATGTTTTTTCTGTTTTATTTGTAGTAAAACCATGGTTAATTTTCGTAAGGGAAATCACGTGACAACTTGCCCCAACCTGACCTCTATGAAAAATGCATAATGCAAACGCTTATTCATATCTAGTGTTATTAGTTGACTTTTGCCTGAATAAATATATACATATATATATGGAGATGAACTCACCAATGTGTCGATCTCTCTCTGTTGACGGAGGAGCCGGTAAACGCAGAGCGCGCAGTCTCTGCCGCATTCGGCGCGAACTGTCAGCACGAGACAAGTGCTCAAAGCCAGAGTCCACCATTTCACAGTTAACGCCATTGCCTGCAAACAGGCATTTAACATCTACTTTCATGGGGAAAATATAAAGCAATCTCTGCCAGAGTCTTGCAAATTTGACATAGGCTAAATGTGGTAAACCATGTCATATTCATATATTAAAAAATGGTCTGTAGGGTAATATGCACGCTCACAATTTATTAGGCTATTTAGTACAATACGCGCATTTGCTTATGAAGAAAACCCGTCAATAGACCGAACTACATATCCAGTAGGCTATATTACATTAATATATATATCCAGTATATTATATTAATCATTTTCAATATGCTACTTTAAATTCTGTTCAAAATTTTTCTCTATTAGTTTACCTGTTTCAGTAGTTTTCTTTCGCAGTGTCCACTGTGGTGCAGAATATGTTGGACAGCTTCTCACAGGGAGAAAAAGATCACTAGCCAGTCGCTTTTCACTGAGTGTTAAAGCCTCTTTGGTAAAATATATTGTATATCACAGCACGAGGATAAACTCCAGACCTGCTCTGTTCAGAAAAGACCGTCACTCACAACTTTAAGCAGCGAACCCTCATGACACGACACCGTTTGCAATCTGACGTCAGCAGGAAGCTTCATGTATAGAGTGACCACATACTTAATTAATGAATGGTAATTTTCGATTCTACTTTCAAGTGATCAGGTGCATTTGATCCTAATAACTTACTGTGAATATTTATGTCTGTGGGTATTACTTTGCCAAATAACCACTATACACACACACACACACACACACACACACACACACACACACACACACACACACACACACACACACACACACACACACACACACATGTTGTTGTTTTTATGGTTTACGGGGACTTTCCATAGGCGTAATGGTTTTTATACTGTACAAACCGTATGTGCTATTGCCCTACACCTACCCTACACCTAAACTTAGCCCTCACAGGAGACGGTGCATTTCTATTTTCCCTCAAAAAAACTCACTCTGTATGATTTATAAGCGTTTTAAATTATGGGGACACTGAAAATGTCCTCATAAATCACCTTCTCCTTGTAATACCTATGTCATACCCATGTCATTATACAAATTTGTGTCCTCATAAACCACATAAACATGCCACCACACACACACACACACACACACACACACACACACACACACACACACACACACACACACACACACACACACACACACACACACACACACACACACACACACACACACACACACACACACACACACACACACACACACACACACACTTATTTATTTATTTATTTAGTAATTTAGCAGACGCTTTTATCCAAAGCGACTTACAAATGAGGACATTATAGAAGCAATCAAAACCAACAAAAGAGCAACAACATGCAAGTGCTATTACAAGTCCTGGTTAGCCTAACGCAGTACACGTCAGTACACGTAGGAAGGTTATTTTTTTAAGAAAACGAATATTTAGAATATAGAAAAAGGAAACTTAGTGTTAGTTTTACAAGAAAAGCTAGCAGTTAGAGAATACATTTGCAATTGATAGAGGGTCAAATGTGTCTGTGTTTTTTTAAATAAAAATTAAGGTAATATGTTACTTACATTTCACTGCTGGTTATATTCTGTATAATTGTGTATGTGATGAATACAAATCTTGACTCTTGAATCTTCTCAGCAGCATTGTGCAAAAACATAAATATAAAACACAATATCATTATATTAGATATAACATAATATCAACTTCTTATTTACTGAACTGTTGTGTAAAATCACATTTAAACTCGTGATATTAGGGACAAAGTGCACTCGTGTAATACTGCTCTCCCGGCTCATGTGATATATGATATAAATATGAAACAAAAACTCATACATGGCATTTTTTGCACCAACATCTTGAATTTCAGGGCATAACTGCATTTGAGTTGTTGCCCTGCATCATATTTGTCAACAGTCAAAATCAAGTTAAAGCGTTAAACTGACAGCCCTAATATATATACAGCGGGCAAAATAAGTATTGAAAACTTCACCATTTTTCTCAGTAAATATATTTCTAAAGGTGCTGTTGATTGAAATTTTCACCAGATGCCAATAATAACCAAAGTAATCTACATAAATAAAGAAACAAAACAAATAAGTTCAGAAATTATGAAAGGGAGGTGCGAAAAGGCATGGAAAGCCAAGACACCAGATAAAATCTAATTAGAAAGCAATCCTGCCCCTAGTCAGTGGAAATTAATATTAGCTGGTTCAATCACAACACCTACAGTACCAGGATGAGGAAGATTGAATTCAAGATTATTTGTATAGCGCTTTTTATGATACAATCGTTGCCAAGCAGCTTTACAGGAAATTAAGTTTCTACAATAGATTTATATATTGCAGAAACTTAACATATTTAACTTTTAAAAATAATATTTAGCAAAATTTAGTTAATTTTGTATACTGTCTGAGGGTTGGCTTCCTTTGAGGTCCTCTGGGGGGTTGGTATCATCTCTTCTCAACTGTTTGGTCATCTCAGATCATTTAAGGGTTGGATCAAGACTGAAGCTTGTGTAATTCCTAGTTACCACGGGATGTTAATGAGATGTTAATGAGATTATAAGAGATATGTCTTTAATCTAGATTTAAACAGAGAGAGTGTGTCTGAACCCCGAACGTAATCAGGAAGGATATTCCGGAGTTTGGGAGCCAAATAGGTAAAAGTTCTACCTCCTTTAGTGGACTTTGCTTTTCTAGATACTACCAAGATTCCAGAGATGTGCAACCTTAGGGAGCGGGTAGGATTGTAGCATGATAGAAGATTAGTTAGGTACGCAGGAGCTTAACCATTTAGGGCCTTATAGGTAAGTAATAATATTTTGTAACTGATACGAAAAAGATAAAACATGGGTAGACATTTCAGCAAGACAACGATCCCAAACACCAAGGAAACTGTCAATTGGTTCCAGAAAAACAAAAGGAAGCTTCTAGAATCACCTGACTTGAATCTAATAGAAACTAGTAGTTAAAGATCAGAGCTCATAGAACAGGCCCACAGAACCTTCAAGATTTGAAGACACTGTGGAAGAATGGGCCAAAATCACACCTGAGCAATGCATGCGACTAGTTTCTCCATAAAGGAGACATTCTAAAGCTGTCATTAACAACAAAGGCTTTTGTTCAAAGTATTAAATACATTTCAGTAGTTCAATACTTTTTCCCTGTGGCATTCCATTTTTATTTCACATAACTTAATTTCTGAATTTATTTGTTTGTTTTATTTGTATGTATGGATTACTTTGGTTGTTACCAACATCTGGTGAAAATTTTATGTCAACAGCACTTTTAGAAACATATTTACTGGGAAAAATGGTGACGTATTCAATATTTATTTTACCCGCTGTATATATATCAGGGCTGTAAGTTTAACACGTTAACTTGATTAAAAAAGTAATGCGATTTTGACTGTTGGATGTTAACATGCATTAATGAATGGTCACAATACAACCAATCACATGTATTTATAAAATAGGGTGACTTTTCATTTCATGCTGACTTTGATTCCTGTTATGTACATCTTATTTTAAGTCTAGAATTTATCAACAAACCTCTGCTGACAGGAGCATCTTCATGATTAATGACTTCACACCAAGTGCTATGAGCACTTTAACTAAGCATTTCAGAATAAATTCACACAATTAATGCTCTTAAACACATTTCTCTAATTAAGTAGGTAGACAGTTGGTGGCAATAACATTTCAAAGACAACATCAGGACTACTAAAAATGATTTCTTCAATCCAATAAGGAAACCCTGTTGTGGAAATGGTAATTCATTTTAATCAGTTTTAGAGCAAAAGTAATGCTGTTCGTATTAATTCAGAAGACTCTATGAGGACAGATTTGACAGACCTCTGCACGTAATCAAGCACTTAGCCAATGTCTTAAATTAAGGACGGTTAAGCATTCATTCAGCTTTTAAAAATGGTCTATGCTTTTTATGAATTCTGAATCAAACGTTTTTGATAATGGATCAGTGTAACAATCTTCTCTACCTTAATAAAGTTGGTTTTCTTCAAAGCAAAAAAAAATAATCCAATGTTCCTCTAGGCTGACAATGAATCTAATCTGTAAATTAATAAAATCTAAATCAAAACGAGAAACCATGGAGATTGCAAGTAACACGTGCAAGTGGACTTGTTTTAAGTGGCAATTTGCATAGATGCCACTATAGTTTTAATGTGCTGCTGGAGAATTTGAAAGCATCATACTGATCCATTAAACTCAGGGGAATTACAAAATGATGATGGTTTTGTCTGCCAGGGGGTCATAGATGGAAAATATGCTTGTTTAGCACACCATTCTACTCTTATTAAACTCCACAGCGAAGTGGTAGTTTCATATTAATGAACTATGAAATGTATGTAAATTAGTATTTTATGTTGACAGGTTTTTGCATATTTAATTGTGGTATTAAAAGTTAAAATTGGCACTTACCTAGTATTAAAAGAATAGCAAAAAATGAAAATTATGTCAGCATTTTCCCACCCTCATGTCATTCCAAAATATGATTTTCTTTTGTGGAACATTTTGAAGAATATCTCAGGCTTATTTGTCCATACAATGAAAGTCTGTGATGCTTGGGCCTCACTGACTTTCCTTGCATGGTCAAAAACACTTTTTCATTTATGAGTGAATGATCCCTTTAAACTTAGTTTAGAGCAGTGAGATATCCTTTGGATAAGTACACCGTGAGTCACTTTTGATGAAAAACATTTCACCTAAGATATGAGTGTAAATTAATCCTGAGGGAGCAACAAAGTTCTGGTAGGAACGAGAAATTTGCCTTTTAAAATTTTAAAACTAACTTGTATTTTAGGACATGACCATCTTGATCATTCAAAACACTTGCATTTCATGACCTGCTGGATTTCCAGTAAAAACTAAAAAGTAGAAGTCCAATAAATTAACGACATTTAAAGTCATAGTTGATGAACATTTTGTCATTGTTTACCCACCTTCATGTTGTTCCAAATCTGTATGACTTTCTTTCTTACGTAGAACAATAAAGAAGACACAACACAACTGCTTGGTTACTATTCTTTAAAATATATTGTTGTGCTCCGCAAGATAAATACTATTATTATTATCTTTGAGTTAACTATCCCCTTAAATATAAACCTTTGAATTTCTTTATGCATTGAATAAAATGTATTATAACTTGGCACTCTTTTCACTTTTGATCAAACCAAATTGTGGCCAAGTAAAAAAAAAAAAGAAAAAAAAATGTTAAATATTTTTGTGGGCTGTGTAGTGTGGGTATAAGAAGACTTTTAATCAGCGCTCATATTCAATTTCCTGCTGGGTGAAGAAAGGATATCAGCACCATAATTACAGTGTCACTCAGGCTATGGCCAAACAACACCAATGACATGAATAGTTAATTAAATTCTGCCACACATATGAGAGTACTTCACTATTGTGCTTTATGTCTGTGATTTGACATCAGCAATAACTTTTATATTTACATATTTTTGAGGGGTTAAGATACTGACCGTTGCAGGTGAGTTATGTTTACAGAAAGAGCCACTCTGTAGGGCTACGTTTGAGCATGATAATATACGTTTAGACCAGGGAAGACAATACATTTAGTTATCCTGTAATTATTACATTATTGGCCACTGCAGTTATCAATTCAAGAGAGGGGTGTAAATGTAAAACAGCAAAAATATTATATTACTTTTTATATACAACTTAATTGATGTATATTTTGGGCTGTTTTTCATACTTTCAAAAATAGTACTTATGAAAATATTATAGTTTAAAAGGTATCTCTTTAGAATACTAGTCTGTCATTAATGAATAACTACACACTACAGGAACAAATACTAGCTAATAGTGAACTACAACTGAGCACTATTACTTACATATATATACTGTATATATATATATATGATTTTATTAAATGTATATTGTCTGCAGATAACGTTTTTTAAAAGTGCACATTCAATACAATCAAGTAGCACTTCTTTTCCATATGGGCAAGTTAACAATGTTTGATTACCCTTCAAAATCCTTCACAGATTATTCAGATCAGATCAATTATTGTTAGTAAAATATCAACTTTAGGTTACCCCCCCTCCATTTGTACAGCTCAAGCTGCATATTACATCCTTTATACTCTCATTATTTCAGTATGCATTCACCTGTCTCGTGTTTAAGGACATTTATGTTGAAATCTTTCTGTTCCTATTGCCTTTGCATTCTCTTCCTGTATTTAGTTGTTGCCCTGGAAGTCTCCTTAGTTACCCTGATTAATTCTCACTTGTTGTTCATTATCCCTAATTTTCTTGTGTACATAAGCCCCTGTGTTTCAGTTTGTCAGTTGTTGTTCCTGCGTGTTCTAGGTTGTTGCGCTCCTGGTTTCTCTGTTTGGATTATGTTCCTGATTCCCTTCTGTGGATTTTACTCCTGTTCCAGGACTGGGTTATCTGTTTTTGTGCTTTTTTTTAATAAACTGTGCTTGAATTTGGATTGTCACCTTTCTTCTTCCCTGCTCACACATTACAGAGCAACCAACCAAACAAACATGACTTTAGTACAGATTATGTGTCTCTAGCAGGGAGACCGGCCCACTAAGGAAAATGTTGTGGACTTTATTGAGCTGGTGCTTTTAACTTCAATGGATAAGGTTTGCTTTATTCTTTTAAAGGGGGCTATCTGAACAGCTCAGGTCATGCTGCTGCTCTGAAACAGCCAAGGAGGCTATCCAAAACTCCCAGCCTTCTCTGAAAGGGCCAAGGAGGCCGTCCTTGAATACTGAGCCACAGGCTGTCTCTGAACCCCATCTACTCCACCGTCATGGTCCCCGGTTCCTCTTGCTCTGCTGTGGTAGTATTCTGCCCTGCTCTGCCGCTTTGCTCTGGCCACCTTCTCTGCTGGCATGCTCTGATTTTCCGATCCTCCTCAGTCTCCAGTTCAACAATATTTACCTGGCCCTCTATCCCTCTCCCTGATCCTCCTTTCTCCTGTACTCCTGGATGTGTTTTTTAGTTTTTTTGAGTAGCATCTAGAATCCGCTCCTTGATGTATGGGGAAGGGCTCTATCACGATTGGCACATGACCTGTGAAGAGACCCTGTCTCTTGTTTAAGGATTTGTGTTAAAGTGTTTCTGTTCCTATTGTCTAAGTGTTCTCTTCCTGTGATTCTGTTCCTGTTTTCCTTTGTTGCTCATGTAGTCTCCTTAGTTACACTGATTAATTTCCACCTGTTGCTTAGCTCTCGTTTCCTTGTGTACTTATAAGCCCTTGTGTTTCAATGTTTTGTTGGTTGTTGTTCCTGTATGTGTGTTCTAAGTTGTTGAGTTCCATGTTTCTCTGTTTGGATTATGTTTGGATTATTATAATTCTATCAAAGGACAATGAAGACCCATTATTATGATGACAGATCTTTGGTCAGACATATTAAATGCTGTGACTATTCACAATTATATTCGAAGATTATATATAAGAAAACACTACCCATTAAACAGATTAGGATGATGCAATGCTCAATTGTATTTATTTTTCAGCAGGTGAATTGACGTGACCTGGTGCTCCACATACTAAACAATTAAAGTTTCAAGAGGTCCGGTCACTATATTTCCTTCTTATTGTTATTATTATGACTTTTTTAAATTTAGATAAATATGTAAGGCAATATCCGCCGTCATTTACTTTTTTTTGCTTAAAACAAACATACTAAAAATGCTGTCATCATGAGCAAAACACAAAGTTAACTAGTAATTTTAAAGTTTATGATGTCTTTCCTTGCCATCTAGAAATACTTTTTTCAATTATATTTTTAATTATATGATTAATAATGCTAAACGTAGTTCCCTCTTGAGCTTTCACGAGACATCACGGATAAATTCTCCGTTATGGGAACTCCTTCCCTTCCAACCTTTCCTGAAGTCCTATTGGCTCACGCCAGTCCAAATGACTGGCCAATTGTCGCGAAGCATGCAAATCGCATGCAAATACTGACAAGCTGAGAGGCAGTATAAAACGCGGTGTACGCAACAATTACATCAGAATCTTTTTCTTCACTTTGCTGAACAAGCTAGATTATGGCTTATAAACTAACTATTTGAGGTTCATCAGAGGGCGGTGTCTGAATGGCCGCTCCTCTGCAGCGTTCAGGTGTGTATGACATTTTCTTAAAACAGATGAGTCCATCTGCCCTCCATCAGTGGTGGATCTTAAGGACTGGTGGACCTTAAGGACTCTGGTGATGAGCTCATGCCGACTAAATGTCCTCATTCCTCCCACCCATCGAACCTGCAGGACAGGACATCAGCACAGCTTCTCACGTCCCCCTTCCTTTGTGGAGCGGAGAGCCGAGGGTAGATAAAGGAGCTAAGAATTCTCATGTCGCCTCAGATGCCGCACGGCCCACTGTCTAAGCATGCAGCCCCCTGCCTCAGAGTGGCGTTCTGCCGTGTGCAAAGCACAATAACTTGGCTCCTCACTCATTCACACGATACCAACGTGATGAGGATCAGCGGCTGCCGTGTTTGGAAGACACCGCTCTCTTATTCACACGACACCAGCCCCCAAACAGTGGTCTGCCATGTGTAGAGTATACCCTCTCATTCTCATGATACCAGCCCCACATCTGCGGCTGCAGTATTTGGAAGACACTGGTCTCTTATTCACACAATACCAGCTCCACATCAGTGGCTGCCGTGTGTAGAAGACTCCGCTCTCTCACTCAGTCAAGGCGATATGGGGCTCTTGTGGTGCAAGGAGTCACCTGATGCCCCTGCACATAAAAGTGCACGAAGGCGAGGGGTCACTCATCAAAGACATATGTTAATGTCACTGATGCCCCTTTGCGTAAAAGCGCGCAAAGGCGAGGGGTCACTGATGCCCCTTTGCGGAAAAGCGTGTGAAGGCGAGGAGTCACCTGATGCCCCGGTGCGCATCACAGTTGTTCACGCCCCTACAAAGGGGTGTTCAACTAGGTCGTATATCGTATAGCATAGTCACAGTTTGTAGTGACAGCTAGATGCAGATGCTGCTGCAGCTCTACACAAGGATCGGGTGCCACTTGCCCCTCCTCAGAGCCACCACCCGCACCTTAAAAAGCAGCAGACCGCAAGATCGAGGTCTTCTTTGACGCACGGCTCATCGCAATGCAGGGACACCAGGCCCGCAACCGCTGCTGCCAGAAGCCGGATGTGCGGTGAAAAGTGTAAAGAGACCCGGGAAGAGGCGCTACGGTCAGCGAGGTAGCCCGCAAGCTGTCTCAAAATTGTTTACATTTTTGTATATTCATTAAATTGCATACGTTTGCGCAAAAGAGCTCTTTCCTCCTCACTCAGTCAATACATCGCCGCTCACCCTGCCTCAGAGCAGTACAGAGCCGCTGCCCACACGGGTTACAGCTGTGCAGCAAATCCAAAGACCAAGCCGCTAAAGCCGTTATGTCAGTTCCTGAGCACATGGAAAACTATTCCAAGAATCTCACACTGGTTACTCGGCGTAACAGAGCGTGGGTACGTCCTTCAATTCAATTCAGACGACCACCCTGTTTCAACAGCATGGCGAAGTCTCTAACATTGCCTCGAAATGCCTTGATCCTAAGACAAGATCTATGCAACCTGCTCGAAAAAGGAGCGATAGAATGAGTCCCAGCAAGAAAACTGGAGAGTAGCTTTTACAGCCGCTATTTTGTGGTGCCCAAGAGAGATGGAGGAATCTGCCCGATGCTAGATCTCAGGCCCATCAACAGAGGTCTCTGCAAGCATCTGTTTGGGACTATATCGCTGGAACTGATCCTGGCGCAGATTCGCCCCAGGGACTAGTTGCGTTCATGGATTTAAAGGACGCATGCTTCACTTTCAGATAGCACAGCATCACAGGTGCTTTCTGAGGTTTGCTCTTGAGGGCACAGCATACCAGTACCCGGTTCTCCTGTTTGAGCTGGCTTTGGCCCTGTGCACTTTCTCGAAGTACATGGACGTAGCTCTCTTCCCCCCCCCCCCCTCAGAGCGAGCGGGACGCGTGTTCTCAATTATTTGTATAACTGTCTAATCTTAGCTCAGTCACGGGACACGCCAGCCAGCCATATAAACAAACTGCTTCGTCACTTGGAGTTCTTAAGGCTATGTGTGAATATGCATAAGAGCATTCTCGCCCCGAGTCAGTCTATAACGTATCTGGGAGTGTGCTTTGACTAAAAGCGGTGGAGATGCGCGCTCGCCTCTCTCGGGAATGCTCGGCCGCAATTTTGTCTTCAATGCGCCATTTCAGTTCAGTGCAGTTTACTATACATGCGCCCGCTACAGTTTTGGCTGAAATTTAAAGTCCCTTGGACGGCGTGGACTTCGGGCCGTTTGCAGTCACGGTCTCCCGCGGCAACATAGAAGCTCTGAGGCTGTGGTGCAAAGATCTCTTCAGCCGGGGGGAATCCCCTGGGCTTGGTGATGTCATGTGTCATGTGAAGATATTAATCTTTAACTTATGATTTATACTTTATTAACGACTCGTCCAGCGACCATTAACATCAGTATATCTTTAACAATTTAGTTTATCTTGCTTCGTGGCCAACGATAAGACAAAATAAAGGGCTTTATCTAATTTGAGCTAGGTAACATAATCTATGGCACAATAGTTTAAACTAGAAAATCACACAGCCAAGACATAATTCTTTATAAATGAAACAAGTTTTATTTGCTAACTGTTATTCTACAATACATGGACTAAACTTAATAAAACACAAACAACACATAAACATACACACACACACACACATACAGAGTTTTGAGGTTAGAAGAAAGTTTAAGCTAGCACTCGTGCTATCTTGTAACTTTTACGAGAGGAAGATCACAAACAGAGACTTTGCTGTCTTTCTGTGTACGGATCAATTCATCAGTTCAGTAAGAATAGAGATTTTGTTCGATTACTTGCGTTCAGCTGAGTTTCCATTTCCACGTGTTTGCTGGAAATCTCCGCTGGCTTACGTCGCCGTTGCGTGACGTCACTGGGGAAGCCCTCTTGCGTTTGGCGGTCTTGGTTTCTTTGTGAGACGGAAGACCCTGTTGAGCTGCTTGCCTTTTTAGTTTTACGGCTTTGACGAAGTTTCGAATTCTCTTAGATGTCAGCTTCAGCCAGATGGTAAGGCGGTGGTCCAGCGCGACCAGTGAAGATGAAGCCGAAGCTTCCGGTTCGTCAGCGAGCGAGCGAGCAAGTAAAAAGCAGACTGAAGCTAAAAGCTTTTGTTGTTCATTTTAAGCTGCTCGATTTGGACCCGCCCACAGGCGGCTATCCCAATCAGATTGTTCTTGTGGGGCGGAGAGCCGCCCATGTCTTTTGGGGCATACCAAGTCGGCTCTTCCATATGACGAACAATAAGAGTTTAATACAAAGTCAAAAAAAAAGTCAAAGTCAGCTTTATTGTCAATTCTACCACATGTACCGTACATACATACAGAGAATTGAAATTGCATTACTCTCTTACTCCCTGGTGCATACAGATAACACTAAACACTAACAGTAGAACGCACAAATATACAAATAAGGACATGTAGAAAAAAAAAAAATAATAATAATAATAAAAAATAGATAAAGTGGCATAAGGCACATGGTAAATAGTGCAAACCAGTGAAATACACAGACAGTGCAGAATGCTTAACATGTGATAATACTTATGTAAAGTGTTATCACATGTTTACCCATTTATAATATCACCAAATCTGTTGCACCACTGATTCGTATTTGTCGCGACCATCTGTATGAATTTAAACACGTCATAACTTTACAGGGAACCGTAATCCATTATGGGTTAAGACAAATGGCATAGGTTCCACTATACAGGTTAAGGCATAGATTAAATCATCCTACATTCTAAATAATCACACCAAGCATATGAAAGACAGAGTGCAACATTAATATACATATTGTTTCTTGAGTACATTGTTTTAATAGCCACGAGTTTCCCCTTAGAAATCCTCTATGCAGGTTTGAGTCTCTTTGTTCACAACGAAAAAGCGTGCGCTGGAGCTGCTCGAGGAGGGGAAGGAGGGGCTCTGAGGTAATGCGAGAGTCAGTCCCTTCTTAATGATAGCATCATTGAGTTATAGTTAAATGGTCCTCTGGGACCATGTCCAGATAAAGAGTCCTTTTGTCCTGTTTTGGAAAACATCCAGATGTTTCCCTTAAATCTATCCTAGTTTTTAGGGGTCTCCTGAGATAAGGAGACTTAGGGCAGGAACTCGGCCAGCCAGTTAAATGCGGATGGCTCATGTATTAACCTTTCACGACCCCTTAGGAATGTGCTGTTTCTCAATCATTTTTGCGTGTTCTCACGCATATGAGGCACTACACATCCCCCTTTGGCTCGGTGATGTTCCCGATGGAACATCGGCGGGCACTGGAACAAGAGGCAGAGAGAACAGGCACACACAAGACACAAACAACATCTCTACCACTGACTGAATCCTGGTGTAGGGTAATTTGGGAAAGAACAGGTTAGAAATTTGAGAAGACGTAGGGATGCATTGTTTAGGATTATTGGCTACCGGGTCATTCCGATTGGTTTACTTGTTAGGGGTTCGACGAGGCGGTATAGGCATGATCTCAATCAGGTTGGTTGAGTTCTCGGGTTCGGCTTCTTGGTCAGTTTTATCACGTCGGAAAAAAGCTGACGTGCATTTGTTGAAAGACTCTTGAACGGTGTTCACTCGCTTGTGTAGGAAGAAGGCCAGTGTCAAAGTCACAACATATCCTATGATAGTAGAGATGCAAAGTGCTGTGTCAGCGGCAGACCAAGACCGAATAATTGGCGCGCCACGGGCGGAATGCGAGCGATAGTTTCTAAAGCTGTGTCAAATCAATAAGTTGCCTTCCTTCCTCCTTGATCCTTTCTTCCAATTCCAGATCGAGGACAAAGGAATCCTCGCTGTTTGATCCAGAAGGGTGAGATTTCGATTTCAGCCCTGATACTCGTCGTCGGTAAGGTGATACACCATGCTAACTCATCAATCGATGGAGGATCGTGCCAACTTAGGGACATGATCCATAAAGTTTGGTTGGGCAGAATTCTAAAACAGTTATGGTTGTTCGTGGTGGTGTCGCATATGTTGATCATATGTGAGGGTAGCTGTTCGTTTTATGTCCTGGGTGTTGACCAGCCATCGGTTTCTGATGATTTCGGCTTGTGTTACCTCAACTTGAGAACGTGTGTTGCTTTGGCTGGCAGCCTTACTTAGTCAGGTAACTAATGGATTCTAGACCGCAGATGCCCTCGGTATTATCGCATGTGAAGGGTTTACTCGGGCAGAGGAAGTGAATGTCCTTTGTGAGCGAACACATCTTTAGGTTTGGGGCCAGATACAGCTGCTCGTTGTTATCGTGATACATGTTATCGTGATTTTGACATAGATCAACACCTATGTCTAAATCCACACTCCTGAAGTCGTTGCGTATCACGATAACAACGAGCAGTTGTATCTGGCCCCAAACCTAAAGATGTGTACGCTCACTAACACGACACTGCCATGCGCATTATTCTGCCCAAACAAACTTTATGGATCACGGTCCCTTAGGGCTCGATCCTCCATATTGACGATTAAGCATTGTATCACCTTAACGACGCCGAGTATCAGGCTAAAATCGAAATCTCACCATTCTTCAGACAGCATTCTTTTGTCCTCGTTCCAGAATTGGAAGAAAGGATCAAGGAGGAAGAAACGCAACTTATTGATTTGACACCTGTTGACACAGCTTTAGAAGCTATCGCTCGCGAAGCTATCGCTCGTTATGGCAGTCGTGGCCTAATGGATAGAGCGTTGGACTTAAAACCCGAGGTAACCCAAGGTTGTGGGTTCGAATCCCGGCTCTGGCAGGAAGTGTCCACGACTGAGGTGAGACCCTTGGGCAAGGCACCGAACCCCCAACTGCTCCCCGGGCGCCGCAATGTCGGCTGCCCACTGCTCCACTTGGATGGGTTAAATGCAGAGAACACATTTCACTGCTCATTATACTCTGTATAATTGTGTATGTGACAAATAAAGCTCATCTGAGCTTAATTTGTTGCCTTCCGCCCGCTGGCGTGCCAATTATTCCATCTTGGGCTGCCGCTGGCACAGCGCTTTGCATCTCTACTATTGTAGGATACGTTGTGACTTTGACACTGGCCTTCCTCCTACACAAGCGAGTGAATGCTGTTCAAGAGTCTTTCAACAAATGCACGTCAGGCGTCCCACACCTTTTCCGATATGATAAAACCGACCAAGAACCCGAAACCGAGAACTCAACCAACCTGATTGAGATCATGCCTTGTCGAACCCCTGACAATTAAACCAATCAAAATGACCCAATTACAAAAAAATCCTAAACAATGTATCTCTACGTCTTCTCAAGTTTCTAACCTGTTCATTCCCAAATTACCCTGCACCAGGAATCAATCAGTGATGGAGATGTTGTTTGTGTCTTGTGTATGCCTGTTCTCTCTGCCTCTTGTACCAGTGCCCACCGACATTCGCAATGGGAACCTCACCGAGCAAAGCGGGATATGTAGTGCCGTTGAGAGAGAAAACAAAAACAAATAAGCTAAACACAGCATATTCCTAAGGAATGTGCCCGCCAGTATTTGCAAGTCATAAAATGTAATACATGATTCATCTTCAGTGAACTGGCTGGCCGATTTCCTGCCCTAAAATCTCCTTTTCTCTGGAGATTTCTAAAAACCAGGAGAAATTTGAGAAGAACATCTGGGATGTATTCAAGAACAGGACCTCACTGTTGGTTCTTATTACTTAACCATAATTCAACCAAATCAGGACAAAAGAACTCTCTATCTGAAAATGGTATGTGATGACCGTTTAACGCACAATTTAATAATGCAAAACTGTTTTACGATCAGACGTATGAGCTGAGAAGCTCTGCAGATGCACGCCCAGGGTGACTTCCTGACCCCGAACACCTTCCGTTTTTCTGTTGCATTCCTAGAGAATACACGCTTTTGTCTCTCCTTTGGCAGACAAAGAGACTACAACATGTATAAAGTGCTCCAAAAGGACAAATAATGATCGCTGCTGCTATTAAAGCAATACACTCAAGAGACTATATATATTCAAGTTGTATTTTATGGCATTTATGAGCTTGATGTGTTATTGGAACCGATGGTATTTTCTTAATATGTGATGTATAACTTTTCCCTGTGTTTAGTACCAGGTGCTTTGTGCGATCAGTTAGAACTTAGGACAGTTTAATCTATGCCTTAACCGCATAGAAGATAAAATTGGTATTTGCACTTTGGGTAGGTTCAAGGTTTCTTTATTCGTCACATAATAAATTATACAGGGTATAATCAGAAGTGAAATGTAAAGTATGCCAGATACCTGCTTTTTGAGTTTGAATGAAAGCTGACAAGCATTGGCAAGAATTTGGTATAGATGAAAGTTAGCTTTTATCATAATAATGTATGATTACAACACATATAGAATGTGTTAGGATATTTTCTTCATGGGATTAAAGCAACTACGCAAGAGGATTTAATGTATGGAAAATGAGCCGTGTGGGGCGGGACTCCGCCCACAGGAACAATGTCATTGGAAGAGCATCAAATGGGATAAATCAAAATCCGCAGTCTAAAACGGACTCCCAGCTCTCACTCGCTGCGCGCTGACTTGCAAAGACTTTGGCTTCAGTTCACTGATCGCGCTTTGAAGCGCCCATGACCGTAACAGCTGGTCGATAATTTAACAATACTACATTATCATTTTTTAAGTCTACCTGCACATGAATCCCCTGCCTTTACTCATCTCTGAGAGCACCCGGCCGGTATTACATGTTTTCCTTTGTGTGAAATTATTTTGTTGGTGGAACAAAAAATAGACAATGTAACTGGTTATATTATGCCTAAAATGTAAGTTACACAGTGATTTTTATTTCCTTAACTGTTTTATTGAAGCTTGGTCTCAGTATCAGCACACCTGTGATTAGCTGTGGTGTGACCGAGCTGATATTTGTAATAACAGCACCCATGTTTGAGTAATACCGCTTAAATAACAATAATAAAATAATATATACAACTATACATTTAATGTAAGAAACAGATGCAAATGTATACAGCTCTTAAACACAGCGGTAGGAGTTGATGAGCGAAAATGTGAGCCAGCCTTTATCATTATTGAAGTATAATTTGCTTCTATAGGGCAACATGTTCTTGCCCACTTTTTTACAGCTTTCTGCTATTAAGTGTAAACAGTTTGTGGGTTTGAAGCAATTATTTCATGTAGATTGGGGCAATAAAATACTCTTTACGTTAACACCTGAATGACTGATTATCCTCAAACAAGTAATGTGGCAAATTAAAAATGTCTGTTTTGTCACATTTGTTTAGATTTCCACCCAGTCTATTTTTCCATGATTACAGTGGATCTAATTAAAAGATTGGACGTGTATATGAATCTTTGCAAGTCCAGAGAATTTAATTAAATTTGCCTTATCAGATATAGGGCTGTCACTCAGGTGTATTTAACAAATGTGGCAGGATAATTGTAGGTCTGTACTTTGGCATAAAATAAGCCACTCATATAATTTCTAATGTAATCACTCTTAAGCCTCTATAATTAATTCCCAAAGTTATATAAAAGAGATTTAGAGCTGACACCTTTCTGCAATATTCCATGCTGAAATAACTTGTTAAATCATCTAAAATAACAACATGTATGTCAAATCAAATCAAATCAAATCAAATCACTTTTATTGTCACATCACCACAGCACATGTGCCTTGGTGAGTGAAATTCTTGAGAGCGTGCTCCAGACAGTGCAGAAACAATTTACATATAGACAGTACATATGTAGGCATATAGATTCAGATAGCTATATATATATATATATATATTATTATTATTAATGATAATTTATTAAATATACTGGTGCTTACTTAAAATTTGTGTACACTGTATAATGATGCCTATTATAACATCACTTAGACCTGTATATACTGGCAGGTGACGCTAGGTGGCGATGATGAGCCGCAGCGAGTTAAACTCATGTATGAAGAAGTCACACTGCCAGTCCTTAAAACACACTACTGTGAAACGAACTAATTTCTTATTGTGTTTATTATTTCCGCAGAGTGTGACAAAATAAAATCTAATATGTGCCAACAGACAACATCGCCTCTTCTGTGTGTGAAATGGCAAAATTTGGTTAATTCAGTATAATCGCTGATGGTTGGCTTCCTCTGAGGTCCTCCGAGGGGTTGTCATCGTCTCTTCTCAGGTGTTCGGTCATCTCAGATCGTTTAAGGGTTGGATCCAGACTGAAGCTTGTGTAATTCCTAGCTAACATCCCGTGGCAGAAACAATAAAGACAATTAGCGTAGCAGTTGTTCCATCCAGGAATAACCCTGGATGAAATTATCAGTTTAACCCAAACTAAAGCATAATAATGTTCGTTTGAACAGATATACCTGCAGTACAAGATTGTGAGATGCATTATATGAATGCTTGGCTAAAGAGATGTGTCTTTAATCTAGATTTAAACAGAGTGTGTCTGAACCCTGAACGTTATCAGGAAGGCTATTCCAGAGTTTGGGAGCCAAATATGAAAAAGTTCTACCTCCTTTAGTGGACTTTGCTATCCTAGGTACTACCAAGAGTCCAGAGTTTTGCGACCTTAGGGAGCGGGTTGGATTGTAGCGTGATAGAAGATTAGTTAGGTACGCAGTAGGGATGGGTCACGATTTTCGAATATTCGATTAGTCAATTTAATTATAGAATATCATAGAATAATTTAATTATAGATTAGGTTATGCGATTATTTTCTAAAGGTGTACCCACACTGGGTGTTTTGAACCGTGCCCGAGCGCTTCTGAGCCCCAAAGCCCTGTTCGTTTGACTAATGTGATCGCTCTGTGCCGCGCTCGGGCGCGGTTTGTTTAGCAGGCCCTGGCTTGGTTGTAAGAGGTGGGCCAGAGTGCGGTTCAGTTGGACTCGGGCGTGGCACACATGTAGTGTGAGCGCTAACCGCGCCGGATCACGGAGCTTCTGATACGTGCAGCCTGATTGTGTGAACAATAGACCTGTTAAGCGATATATTGTGAGAGGGCCGTTTGTTTCAGCATCCCAAACAACTCAAAATAATAAACCACAAAGTTAACAAAACGATGCACTCCACTGCGCGGAGCGAAAACGCTTCTCTGTCACCTTCACGTGCTATCAAAAACGTCCGGTTTCCCACTTATGAAGTCGTGACGAGCTCGCTGCATTCAAATTTTTTGTTGAATGAATAATGTAGGCCTAATATTCCACTGGTTGATAACCATAAATATTTATGTAAAAAGATTTGTGCTGTTTTTCGTGTTAAATGTGAAGAATGACAGGTTGGATGCCACAGACTTTCTTTTTTATTGGCGTATTATACAGGTGTAATTTTCACTTTAACTTCACGCAATGTAACATGATTTTATTATTGTAATTTTGACTTTATTCTTAAAATATGACATTAATCTTATTTATTTAGTTATTTATTTGAGAAAGATAAACTGATCAAACTTGCGCTGGCCGCTTGGTATTTAAAAAAAACTAAAACTTGAATTTAACAAACATTAAATGTTCCAATCATATTTCTGAATTAAATTAATAAAGAAACGAAACGAATTAATGATCACTTTGCTATTAAAAACCAAACGGAACTATTTTAATGGCTGCAACAGCAGCTTTTTAACGGAGAGGAGAGACAGAGAGAGAAAGACACAGGCTCTGGTCGAACTCAGGCGGAGAATTCTGAGAAGCTGCAGGGATCTATATTTGTTCCCTAGTTCAATTAAAAGTTCCCCGGACTAATTGTGAACAGATTGCACTCCCGTCTTCTTCCCGAGCATGTTAACACGTTAATTTAATATATGAAATGGGTTATTGTTATGAAGACAGGCGGTAAAATTAATGTTCACATAATAAGTGCCGTCATTCAGGCTGTTCACAATAGAGGTCTGCTTCCCGACCCGAGCCCGCGGGTCCCGAAATACGTTCGGGTTGGGTTCGGGTTAATGTTTAATGGATAGCGTCAGGCTCGGGTCCGTAGCTAAACCAAAACTATAGTCTGCTCTGCTTTCATAGACGCACGCACACACACATTACTGCACAGATATCAGAGATCGCGCAGCGCACAAACAGCACGGGAATTTTTATTAGTAAAATTGCTTTGATAGGCTACTTACTCGCAATGTTATATTTCTCTGCAATGGGGGGGTAAAATCGCTGTTTTTGAAGTAACTAAGCCTCATTGCTTGTAGAGAGAGACGCGCATATGCAGGTGCACATACACACGCAACTTTCATACCCCTCTCTCTCTCGCTAATTCAAATAAATGATTATATATATATATATAATGCTCTCTATATATATATATAGTGCTTCTCGTTTCAGTTTCTGCCTATACGCAGGCAGGAGCAGAATGGAAGAGTGATCCGATTTGCCGAAAGGTGGATGGGGGAGGGATTTGTAGGCGTCCCGGAAGGGAGAGTAGCAGTGGTCCAGTACACGATCACCACGTGAGTTAATGGTGATGTGTTGGAAGTATTTTGGAGCTATTGTTCTTAAGTTGGCTTTATTAAAGTCCCCCGTAACAACAAACGCTCTGCTTTTCCCTGTGAGCTCTTTTGTTCTGTCTGAGCGATGCACGGAGAAGCCCGTGAGCTTGATGGCTGAGTCTGGAACCATTGCAGACATCCAGATTTCTGTGAGGCAAATAACGCAGCAGCAAAATGGTCGGGAGAGGAGGTCGGAAGGCATGGCGTCTCAAGTCTGACGAGGATGCCAACTCTCTTCCCTCTTTTTCGGCTATGTTTCCTTCGTTGCGGTCGTACGGGCCGTGCGGCCCAGACAAAGGGCTCTGATGCGGTGTCTGTGAACAAAGCACTGGCATTCAAGAACTTAAATTCTGGTTTGCATTGTGCGACGGAGGAACCAATGTTTAAAAGCATGTGTCTATCTTAGACAGTTATACTAACAACATCTAACACGTAAAACATAAAAAAAACTAATAAAACATACGAAAAACTGCAGAGTTTTCACGGAGCTCGCAACACGGCTGCCATACTCGGCGCCATCTTGAACCGATGTTAGACCCTGTTCCATCTATGCTCCTAAAAGAGGTGCTTCCAGAAGTAATAGATCCTCTTCTGGATATTATTAACTCGTCATTGTCATTAAAATATGTCCCAAAAACCTTCAAACTGGCTGTTATTAAGCTTCTCGTTAAAAAAACAACTTGACCCCAAATAATTAATTATTACAGACCGATCTTGAATCTCCCTTTCCTGTCAAAGATAATAGAAAAGCTAGTATCATCACAACTATGTTCCTTTTTAGAGAAAAAATGATATATGTGCGGATTTCCAGCCAGGTTTAGACCATATCAAAATTTGGTTCAAAATTCAGCAGTTAGAGTTCTTACTAGAACCAGGAAGTATGACCACATTAGCCCGGTTTTGTCAACACTTCACTGGCTCCCTATTAAACGTCGTATACATCTTAAGATCTTTCTAATTACCTATAAGGCCCTGAATGGTTTGTCAACAAGTATTTGAGTGAGCTCTTAATGCATTATTGTCCTTCACATCCACTGCGATCTCAAAACTCTAATAACGATAATACCTAGAATATCAAAATCAACTGCAGGTGGGAGATCGTTTTCCTATCTAGCACCCAAACTTTGGAACAATCTCTCTAACACTGTTTGAGAAGCAGACACACTCTGTCAGTTTAAATCTAGATTAAAGACTCATCTTTTTGACCTGGCTTACACATAATACACTATCGCATTTCTATAATTCAAATCCATTAAAGGCTTGTCAGGCCGCATTAATTAGGTCAATCGGAACTGGGAACACTTCCCAAAACACCCGATGTACTTGTTACATCATTAGAAGAATGGCCCGATATACTTATTACATCATTAGAAGAATGGCATCTATGCAAATATTAGACTGTTTCTTTCTTATTACGAGGTCACAGTAGCCACACAGATCCAGACTATTTCCAGATCAGATGGTCACAGCAGCCACCCGTATCCAGTCCGTATCCAGATCAGATGGTGGACCAGCACCTAGAGATTACTTTTAACATAAATAACATAACATACTCACCGCATTTTTGCGAGGATTTCACTGAGCTTTAAAATAAAGTGAACTCTTCCCTGGGGCCTGTACCATGATGATAGAAAAACAAATTTATAGTTAATGGATTAGTTTCGAGTTGAAAAAACCAAACCACTCCAATCCAGGTTTGTTGGTACCATGATGCTGATCATCAACTTTCTTTGTCAACTCAGGCTTTGATCCTGAGTTTGTGGAGCACATGCAAATGAATGTGTGACATCACTGGCAAACAGACAATCACGAGCCTTGGTTAAAGTTGAAACGTTTTGCTAAAGGTTAAGGGATTGAAGAATATGATTAATTGAAATGCATTTACAATGAAAAAAGGACTTCATGAAAGGACAAATAAAATGAATAACCTGCCCCGGAGCAAGTAAGCTGTGGAGTGTACGTTACTATGGAAATGAACGCCACTAAAAGCCGAGCCACTTTCATGGTACCTAAAACCCAGGACTGGTGCAAACTGAACTGAAACTTAACAGGCTAACCAGCTAATCTGGCTTCATGGTACAGGCCCTGGTGGTTGAGTCGTCACTCGCTGATCTTGATCCTGAACACCATTTCTATTCTTTAAATACAGTTTGGACAGATATATTAAATTCCATTGCACGTTTTAAATTAAAAAAAAGCAAACTGTAAACATATTTTGATATCCTGAATAATTGTTTGTCCTTATATCAGAGAGCTGTTATGCGCTAAAACCCAGTGGGGGAAAATGCTACTGGTTAAACCAGCGACACTTCCAACACCCTGGATGTGCCTCTGAGACAACTGCTGCTACCCGCTTTTACCACAACACTACCAAAACAAACAATAAAACATGTCTCAAAGGAAACATGCCGCTACACTTCACAGGGAAACTCCAAGTTCAAAAATACAATATTGCACAGGCTACTTACCAGTTATACGTCGGCCCGACAAACAAAACGCTGCAGTGCATACCGATCAACCAAACTATCACACATGCGTCCCATTACGTGCAAAATGATGTCACCAAATCCAAATGGGAATTCCCTTCACAAACACTATGAATCAAACGTATCTGATTAAGCCAAATTCAAAAAACGATAACACGCAAAAAATACAAAAAGGGCAGAGCCCCCATTTTGTTATGACCTATGTCTCCTAAAAGGCTGCAACAAAGAAACAACATGCTGATATCGAAAATAACTAATCGTACATAAGATTTATTTACAAAATAGGAAAACAAACGAATACTAATGTTACCGTCAGTTAAATCAGTGATGTAGAGTAAGGTGTATGCATGACATGTAATGTGCTGTGGCCCTGGTGCAAAAATATAACAAAGAGAAATAAGAGCAACGGAAGCACATAAAGTAAACCAAATGAAAAGCCCCCCACATGTAGTGGAATGGCTCCTTTTAAAAGACAAGACGATGGGAAATCCAGGTGTGCATGATGAAACCACTTATGGAATCAACCATCTTCCAAATTCAAGGGAACGCACACAGGATCGTCACTATTGCAACTGAGAAATTGAGTGTGCAGGTAAGCCAGCAAAAAGAGCATTACAGTAGTCGATGAGCGATATAGTAAAAGCATGCACTAATGATTCTGCATCTTTTGAGCTGACATAAGAACGAAGTTGGTCTACACATTACATTTCTTTGGAAAGTTTATTAATATAAAAATCCAGGGCCAGTAAAGGATCAAGAGTGATACCCAAATTTCTAATGGTGGCTGTTGGAAAACAATTTGTGTTATCAAGGTTAACGCTGGGAACATTAGTTATATTTTTTTGTTAGAGTTGGGGGGCCCAGTAATTAAAATTTCTGTCTTGCTCAAATTCAAACATATAAAATTAGAGTTCTGTATTAATTATCTAATCATGACTGAATTAGTCAAGGTAAATTACTCAAGAGTTGGATAGACTGAGCTTGCTCACTAGTAGAATCTGCCGGTTCATTAACAAAGGCCCCACATAGAGCATCCAATTTTGTCTGAAAGGGGTGCAAATAAGAACAACACAAATCATCAGATTCATATTGTCTGAGACTATGGTTGGGTGGCTGGATTAGTTTATTAACCATGCTAAATAGTGCTTTTGGCCTATTGAGAATGAGGATGAGCTTTATTGGCCAGATATGTTTACACATATGAGGAATTTGTTATAGTGACAGAAGCTCCAGACTATTGTTAGCTTTATTCATGATTTTAGAAATATAGGTAGAGCATGCTGTATTCAAGGCAGTTTTATTATGCCTAATATGTTCCGAAAATGCTTGAAAATGGACAGTAAAACCAGTTTTCCTAAAAGTCGTTCAAGCTGCCTGCCTTTAGCCTTCATAGCACGAAGCTCAGTATTAAACCAAGGGGAAGTGTGAGACAAGGGAACAGACCTGGTCCTAATTGGAGCATGCTCATCTAAAGCAACAACAATAACAGAGTCATACAGGTCAGATATCATAGATGGACAGGAAAAATTTAAAACATCAAATAGTAGAAGCGGTAATTGAGGCAGCAAAAGCATTGACATTGATAGCATCGATATTATGATAAGAAATGGTTGTGTTCTTAGTACATTTAGTTGGATGAATTAACAAAGTCAAATGTAATAAGCTTATTATCAGATATAAGAATAGACTGACCACTGATGGAGAGATTATTCAAGCCAGACGTACAGACTAATTCAAGTGTATGATCACAAGTGTGAGTTGGGAAATTAAAATTCGGGGTATGTTCAAAGCAGTTCAGGACAGATTATAATTGAGTACTATTAGAGCATACAGTATCAAAGTGGGTGTTAAAGTCACCAAGTAAAATGACCTGGGACAATGCAGCACAAGCTAAAGTAGTAGTTCACAGAGTTCTGAAAGAAAAAATCACTTTGCTGTTTGGGTGGTTTATAGATTAGCGTAATAATAAAAGGACAGCTCGAGCCAACTTTCAGGGCCATAAACTCATACTCAAAAGACTGTGAAAATCCAACTGAGTTATTGATATAGAGTTGTGAGAAAATGGTGAATTGTTTCATGAATTTAGTGTTAGCAATCGAGAAAGAGTGTAAGACTAACAAATATGTTTTATTCATTTCTGTAGTACACTCACTCAAAGCCTTTGATGAAGCATTCATTCATTCATCAGTTACTCTGAACCTCTGCTTCATCTGTTCCTGTAACATCCAGACAAGATTCAAGTCACCTCTCTGACTTATGTGCTCAATACTACATTTAAATGTTGACGTAATTGTTGATGTGATAACTCGCATTTAACTTTTTATCCAACACAAATGTTCCTGAATTTATAAACAGTAATAATGGACTAATGTAATCGATAACTTATGTTTTGTTACTTTATATTGTTTATTTATTACTTACATTCGTGTAATGTAAGCAGTGTTGTCAACAGAGAATTGTACTACATAATAGCACACATACATCACTCACTAAAATGTCTGTTTTTTGTCTATTATATGTGCTCTTCTGCGATACTTACCAAAGATTTCAATAAGAGGCTGAATCTAAACTGGAGTTGGCATAATCTCTAGTTATTTATAATGTGCATCGTTAGGTAGAAACAGAAAGAAAATGGGTAAATATTAGCATAGATGCTATTCATAACATTTCAAACAAAATATAATCATGTGCATTTGATCCAATATGAGTATAATACAAGGTTATGAGATGAATTATGTGAATGGTTAGCTAAAGAGATGTGTCTTTAATCTGGATTTAAACTGGAAGAGTATGTCTGAGCCCCAAACATTATCAGTTGGACCCTTGTTATAAATATAACATTATCAATTACCCCAGCAAGACTATTGTATAAAGTTTTGGGTAGTAAATGTAATGTAGCTTAATGGACAAAGTTCATGATATAAAAAAGGCTGTGGTTTACTCTATGGAAAAACACTTAACCGTTGCGAGTTGCGATTATTTTGGGCTCTACTTGTCTGTACATATTAGGTATGTTTTAATAATGAGGAGGAGTAATCTATCATCTTAGTTTGTTATGCCACATTATGACGCGTTTTGCGGTGTGGGAGTAAAACTCTATATAGGCTATACATATACATATAAATATACATTATATTAATAAACTGTATATCAAATGTGATCTTTTAATAGCATCTTAATACACTAAGCCATATTAAAGGGGTCATATGATGCTATTTTAAAGATTATTATTTTGTGTATTTGGTGTAACAGAATATGTTGACATGCTTTAATGTTAAAAAACATATACTTTTTTTAAATACTGTACCTTATTGTAGTTTCTCTATACCATGTCTCTCTCAAACCCATAATTTTCTACAAAGCCCCTCCTTCCAACAAGTAAAGTTTGCTCTGATTGGCCAACTGACCCAGTGCATTGTGATTGGCCGAACACCACAAGCATGCATCGGAAATTTTACGTCCCTTACCATAATCGCGAGCTTCAGCATTCAAGTTAGTTTTATCAGTTCCAGCCAGTGTTGCCAGATGTACGATAATTATCGTATTTATACGATAATTTTGACCTCTGTACGATGTACGATCAATAATGGAAAAAATCCCATAATGTACGATAATTTCAGAGTTTTCAGTCGTTCTTCTGCCGAAGAAGACAGTTCAGTTTAGACAGAGACAATTATCAGTTTAACAAAACGAAGCAGTAAAGTGCTAAAAAAAATGAGTTCAGAAAGGAAAGGTGAGGACAGTGGAGGGGCGAAGAGGAAAGCAGAGTCTGAAGAGCAGCGGAAAAGTAAGCATAGGCCACAAACATATAGGACAGAGGGAAAAAGACCCCACCTTCAAACCGACGAACACTATGCTGCGCTCCATGACGGCATGCAATCTGTACCGTAAAAGGATTCCCCAACCAACAACATCTGCCAACACAGCACAAGTGGATGTGGCATCTGATGATGACAGCGACTTAGAGATCGAATTTGAATCTTTCGAGTATTAATTGTGCACTTTTTTTCTCTCTCTTTATCAGTTTAATTATGCTCTAGTTCAAAATGTGGACTGCCGGCATATCTTTTGCACTTTGGCAAAAAAAAAGTTAAGTAGCCAGACTTCCTCCAGTTAGTGTGTGAGCGTATTACACAGCTTGTTTAAATTGGCTGTAAATTTTTTTGGAAAATAAAATTGTTGTAAAATATATATATTTTATGCGTTTGGTTCTTGTACGATAATTTTTTTCAAAACACGATAATTTTGAGGTTTTGGTACGATACTTTGACATTTCTAATCTGGCAACACTGGTTCCAGCCCAAAAGGGGAACAGAGTCGCGTGACAGACACAGTGATGACGCTCGTATGTATTTGCAGTACACAAGCCGCGGTTAAGACAATTTTTGATGGGCTGTACACTCTGTAGAGACCCTGTTCTCCTCACACACACACACACACACACTCACGCACACACACGATGCGCAAAACTCCGCATTTGAACAGTCAATTGCAAATACTTGAACTAATAACAAAACATATTTACAGTTGTTGATTCAGAAGCACCAGATTGTCATAGCAAAGTCGGAATTGACCCTTTTTTTAGAAATAGCTTTCATGCATAGCCACTATTGAGAAGGTTCACAAAACTGTTGTCCATAAAATGCGTTGCACAAACTCCAACATTTGGGTTGTGCTGTTCTGTTGTAAACAAATCTTAACCAATGATTCCTAATTGCATCTACTTTCGGAAGGCCAAATAAAGTGTGGTTGTGTTAATGCTGTTGTGTTTGACATTTAAAATAGTTTTTTGTTATGTTGAAGTATTTGTGGTTACCATTGAGTTAAAGAGTAGACCACATTAAATTAAACACTACATTGACTCTATTAGCAATGACTGTGTTAATGACAGTGACAAGTAACATCTTACTTGTTCATTAAATATAGGGTACAATGGGGCTAAAGGCACCCCAGGGTAAAAGTGAAAGTAACATACAGCCAAGTATGGTAACCCATACTCGGAATTTGTGCTCTGCATTTAACCCATCCAAGTGCACACACACAGCAGTGAGAAGTGAACACACACTGTGAACACACCCGGAACAGTGGGCAGCCAATCCTGCGGCACCCAGGGAGCCGAGATAAGTTAAGCACTCACATTGTCGAGCTCTGCATAATCAGTGTCCTTTTCAGAAATAATTTGTACTTAATAAACCTCTGAAAGAGTGTTGTACAACTGTTATTGATGAAGAAGTTTGAAGTAGTTGAATGTTCAGTGATTTATCATGTCCCAATGAGGATGCATCAGAGTTCTTAAATCAAATTGGAGGAGCTCTTTAATGTGCTTGGTGTAATTTGCTTGATGATAATATTCATAAAGCACTTCAGTTGATGAAAAAGGGGCATACTTTAACTCTGTTTAGTATTGAGTCAATTTTTTTCTCTCTGCATTAACTGTTCACCATTGTCAAAGAAACAGTTTGTCCTTCATGCTGTGACAGTCATACTCTTTTGTTGTGCATTTCTTGTCCATGTGCTGCCCCTGTGGCCCGCCTGAAGCCATTTTCAATCTATTATAATATTTCTTCATGCGGCGGACTGCATGACTATCTTCCTTAGGCTTTAAGTAATTATCCCAACCATCTGCCTACATCTCTGCAACAGATAGGGGGGACCTTGACAGCCTTGTGTTCTGCCTTAGAGAATATCTTTGAGCCGGGAACACAATACTGTGCATGCTGCTTTGAAGACATTAGCAGAGTTACTCACAAGGTCATCAGCAAAAAGAAAGCATGATACTGGATGACAGTATAAAACAGGTAAGAAGTTTATTTGTATGTTTGTTTGTTTGTTTGTTTTGTTTTTACATGTGCAATGAATATAATGTAAATTTATATTTTTGCTATATTTGAATTTAATAAATCAATAATATTTTGCTGTATTTATGCAGACTTGTACAAATTAGACAAGACAATACAGACCAGATATTGACTAGAGTTGAAGGGGATATTGCAGTATTTCTATATTATTTTAATAAATAAATTCAATAAATACATTAATTTGTTGACTAACTAAACACAATTGTAAAAATAAACAAACACACACACTGTTGAAAAACCATAATTATAACACACACACAAACAGAGATGGGTAGTAACTGATTACATATAATCTGGATTATGTAATCAGATTCCACAATTAAGTACTTGTAATTCAATTAGTATTTGAAAATGCTCTTAATCAGACTACAGTTACTATTTTATTGATTACATGATTTAGTTTTATTCACATAATAGCAATTAAATAATCATAATTTATTGATTCTCCCTAATTCTTCTTTTTCATCTTTAAAATTTCCTTCGTAAAATTGCGTACTGCTTATATACACTCAGAAAGTCTTCTAGTTTTGCAGACATTCACACAAAGATCAGTTACTTGTCAGGTGCATATAATTACACAGACAATTGAGAGGCCACGTAGCATGTGACATCTGGATTTACAAAAATAATTTCAGTTTTAAGAAGTGTTTTCTTAGCATTTCAACATTACATCACCTATGTACATCACCTATGAACATTCAGAGGGTTATTTAATCATGTATTACTTTGTCTTTGGAACGCTTTTGTCTTACAAACACATTAAACTGTACAAATTAGAATTATGTATTATGTACATGTAATAAAAGGATTCACAAACTTTTTGTTCAGCCAAACCTCTTTCACCTAATACATTTACTTGAAGGACCCCTGATATTTTAAAATAAATATTTGAATAGTTAAGTATCACATTTGCATGTCCATGGTTCATGGACGTTGGTTAGTTGTCATATGACATGCAGGCAAACAAATATAATATTTGAATGTTTTAGTAAGTGTTTTATTTTGATGTTATTGTAAAACTATTTATTTTAATTTTACATTTTTATGACTGAATTAATTATTTGAATTTAATTATTAATACAAACCCAGTTTGGGAAACCTTGACATTCATGTTGTAAAAAACAAAACAAATGTAATATATTTTATTTTTCTTTGCATTTTACATTTACATTTAGTCATTTAGCAGACGCTTTTATCCAAAGCGACTTACAATTGGGGAATACATAAAGCGATTAATCTTGAAGAGGCATACAGACAGAGGAAGTGCCCCTAACACCAAGTCTTAGGCATTGTTCAAATAAATACAAGCTAGCAAGGGAAGGAGAGAAAGGTAAAGAGAAAGATGAAGATATAGAAAAATATATATATATTTTATTTTTTTATTTTTTATGATGAAGTCAAGTAGTGTTGAAAGAGATGAATTTTCAGTTGTTGCTTGAAGATTGACAGGGATCCAGCATTCCGGATGGGGGTGGGAAGATCATTCCACCAGCCAGGAATGGTGAACGAGAATGTTCTGGAGAGTGATTTTGAGCCTCTCTGTGATGGTACCACGAGGCGTCGCTCACTAACAGATCTCAGACTTCTGGAGGGGATGTAGATTCGTAATAGTGAGTGGAAGTAGGTGGTGCTGAGCCTGTGGTTGTTCTATATGCAAGCATCAGTGTCTTGAACTGGATGCAAGCTGCAACTGGTACCCAGTGCAATGAGACAAAGAGAGGTGTAACATGTGCTCTTTTGGGCTCCTTGAAGTCCAGTTGTGCTGCTGCATTCTGTATCATTTGTAGAGGTTTGATTGTATTTGATGGAAGTCCAGCCAGAAGAGCATTGCAGTAGTCCAGTCTAGAAATGACAAGGGCCTGGACAAGAAGTTATGCAGCATGCTCTGTCAGAAATGGCCTGATCTTTCTGATGTTGTGTAGTGCAAACCTGCAAGATCGAGCAGTCTTTGCATTGTGCTCTTTGAAGGTCAGCTGGTCATCAAAGATTACACCAAGATTTCTGACTGAAGCTGATGGGGTAATTGTTGATGAGTTGTTACATACATAATGTCACCGTGCTACTGCGTATGCGTGTTATAGATACACCACATGTCACTTTGCGCATGCACAGTGAACACATACTCATTTGATTGAATGCCGCCAGTAAAAGCAAGTACTCCTCGCTGCAGACTGTAGCGCGGTGATGTCAGGTACATATGTATGTATGTATGTATGTATGTATGTATGTGTCATACATACGTCTCAGTAAATACAAGATTTTGAGCTTTGCTCACTTTGTCTTTTTTCATTATGTAAAGCTTGTGTTTAAATACTTAAATGGACCTGCCCCTATGACCTTATGTACATTTATTTGTGAGATTGCAGGGAAGCAGTAGATCCACCAGAGCGGCTTCTAGTGGAAACTGTAGAGTTATACATTGTAAAACATCATTTGCTCAGACTGCTCTCTCAGTGAAAGGTGTATTTTTTTTTATTCATTGCCTGACTGTTTAAAATCTATTGTAAATTATAATAAAAAAGCCACAAAATCTTGGTTGATACATCAACAAACTTGTAGTCATGTTTAGTGTACTCCTATTATAAATCTGTGTACTACTTATTGTATGGAATTTTTTATAATTTATAATTTATAAAAGCCCTCCTAGGGACAAGTGTTGCGAATTAGCTTTGGCAGCAAGCACTACCATAGTATGGGATGACTGTGATTTCAGTTTCATCTAAGTTTAGTGTATCTGTCCCTAACAAATAAAACATTACATAAATAAATAAATGTGTTTACCGCGCATGCACAAAGTGACTGCTCGGTTGATTGTTTTATCAGTGATGGACTTAAAATAGAGCAGAAAGATTTATATTTATAAAATAATGCCATTGATGGTTGCATGCATTGCAAAAACAAAAAGTAAAAAAAAAAGTTTCTCATATTTGTCATCTTTTTCATTAACTACAATTATCAAAGATTAATAGACATTGTAACAAATGTATTGTTCATTGTTAGTTCATGCTAATTAATACATTAACTAGTGTTAACCAAAGACACCTTATTGTAAAGTGTTACCTCTTAAAATTGTAGTGAGTACTGTAAAAAGTATTTGAGTGTCTGTCTCTCTTCTCATCTTTCATTCTGTCTGTCTCCTCTCAACTATCTGTGTTTCCCTGATAGACTGTATTGCCCTCAAGTGTAAAACTTTCAAATGGAAAAAACTTTCACACTTTCAAACTATGCTTTATCAGGCTAAATTTTGACTTGACAAACTTATTTAGTTGATATTAATGCTGATTATTATCCATTAAATCTCTTAGGTACTTCACAGACAAAGCAAATAACACTCTTTTTCTAACACCATCCTATAATATATTTAAAAATACATTTATAATACATTTATAATATTTTCCTTGTATTGCTCTTTTGCCTTTCTTCAAAATTATTTGCTTTAATATTGTTTGTTATTTTATGTAAATTAGGTCTTAGGAACTGGAGTGCATTTTCTGCACAATACAGACAGGAATGCCGGGTGCCGTATTCACTGACCCAGTGTTACGGTCGGTGGCCTAGAGAAGGCGCCAGACGAAGGAGTAAACAAAAGGAGTATTTAATTAGCATCAGCTCACATAAACCATTAAACAACATTAACTTTACACAACATTAACATTAATCCAAGACAAAGACAAGCGGAGAACTGAGGACTTATAAAGGGAAGGAAACGAAGGAGCAAACAAGATAATTACTAAAACACAGGTGAGAAGACTAAACGATGAATAACACAGGGCTGGGGACTAATTATACATAATGAAGACAGGGAAACACAAGGCAGAGGGAGACAAACTGTGACATTACCCCCCCCCCCCCTTCCACTAGGCGCGTCCCGCGCCGTATAGCATTGAAAGGGGAGGGGGGGTGGGCGCTCTGGAGGCCTAGAGGGACTTGGAGACCGGGCAGGTGGCCTCCAGGGCGGTGTCCCACTCTGGGAGCCATGGCGGGTCAGGGGACTCGGGCAGCCATGGCGGAGCGGGGCGCTTGGGCGGCCATGGCGGAGCGTGGAGCTTGGGCGGCCATGGCGTATCCGGAGACTCGGGTGGCCATGGCGGATCGGGAGCCTTGGGTGGCCGTGGTGGATCGGGAGCCTTGGGTGGCCGTGGCGGATCGGGAGCCTCGGGTAGCCATGGCGGATCGGGAGCCTCGGGTGGCCATGGCGGATCCGTGGCTTCAGGCGGCCATGGCGGATCCGGGGATTCAGGCGGCCATGGCGGATCCGGGGATTCAGGCGGCCTTGGAGGGTAGCCCCCCCCCCCCCAAATTTCCTTGGGGAAGCTCCTCCCTGGGGGGCGCTCTGGAGGCGAGGACGCCCGGGGCTCTGGAGAGCCGGACGGAACCAGCAGAGGCACGGGAGAGCTGGACGGAGCCAGCAGGGGCACCGGAGAGCTGGACGGAACCAGCAGGGGCTCTGGAGAGCTGGACGGAACCAGCAGGGGCTCTGGAGAGCTGGACGGAACCAGCAGGGGCTCTGGAGAGCTGGACGGAGCCAGCGGAGACACCGGTGGGCTGGACGGAACCAGCGGAGACACAGGTGGGCTGGACGGAACCAGCGGAGGCACAGGTGAGCTGGATGGGACCAGCGGAGGCACAGTTGAGCTGGACGGGACCAGCGGAGGCACAGGTGAGCTGGACGGAACCAGCGGAGGCACAGGTGAGCTGGACGGAACCAGCGGAGGCACAGGTGAGCTGGACGGGACCAGCGGAGGCACAGGTGAGCTGGACGGGACCAGCGGAGGCACAGGTGAGCTGGACGGGACCAGCGGAGGCACAGGTGAGCTGGACGGAACCAGCGGAGGCACAGGTGAGCTGGACGGAACCAGCGGAGGCACAGGTGCGCTGGACGGGACCAGCGAAGGCACAGGTGAGCTGGACGGAACCAGCGGAGGCACAGGTGAGCTGGACGGAACCAGCGGAGGCACAGGTGCGCTGAACGGGACCACGAAGGCACAGGTGAGCTGGACGGAACCAGCGGAGGCACAGGTGAGCTGGACGGGACCAGCGGAGGCACAGGTGAGCTGGACGGACCAGCCAGCGGAGGCACAGGTGAGCTGGACGGAACCAGCGGAGCCAGGTGAGCGACGGGACGGGACCAGCGGAGGCACAGGTGAGCTGGACGGGACCAGCGGAGGCCAGGGTGAGCTGGACGGGACCAGCGGAGGCCAGGGTGAGCTGGACGGAACCAGCGGAGGCCAGGGTGAGCTGGACGGAACCAGCGGAGGCCAGGGTGAGCTCTGTCTCGGAGCAGGCACTGGAGGGCGCAGTCTCGGAGCAGGCACTGGAGGGCGCAGTCTCGGAGCAGGCACTGGAGGGCGCAGTCTCGGAGCAGGCACTGGAGGGCGCTGTCTCGGAGCAGGCACTGGAGGGCGCTGTCTCGGAGCAGGCACTGGAGGGCGCTGTCGAGGAGCTGGCACTGGAGGGCGCTGGCGAGGTGTAGGCACAGGAATCCACGGCATCCCATCATACTCCACCAGGACCCCCAAAGGCACGTGTCTCTCTGCCTTTGGCAGGTCTGGAGAAGCCGCGGGTGGTGGAACCATCTTCGCCGTGGGCGGCGGGATTATCATCGCCGCGGGCGACGGAACCGTCATCGTCGCGGGCGGCGGCATCATCATCGCCGTGGGCGGCGGCATTATCATCGCCGCGGGCGACGGAACCTTCATCGTCGCGGGCGGCGGCATTATCATCGCCGCGGGCGACGGAACCATCTTCGTCGCGGGCGGCGGCATCCTCTTCGCCGTGGGTGGCGGCATTAACATCGCCGCGGGCGACGGAACCTTCATCGTCGCGGGCGGCGGCGGATTTCCCCGTGAACGGCGAACAATTGCGAGCCGTGTGCCGCGGAATCGCTCCATCTAGACGAACGGTCCGATCTTCTGTATCTGGTCTTGGATTCTGTTACGGTCGGTGGCTGTAGAGAAGGCGCCAGATGAAGGAGTAAACAAAAGGAGTATTTAATTAGCATCAGCTCACATAAACCATTAAACAACATTAACTTTACACAACATTAACATTAATCCAAGACAAAGACAGCGAAGAACTGAGGACTTATAAAGGGAAGGAAAAAGGCCAAACAAGATAATTACTAAAACACAGGTGAGAAGACTAAACGATGAATAACACAGGGCTGGGGACTAATTATACATAATGAAGACAGGGAAACACAAGGCAGAGGGAGACAAACTGTGACACCCAGTGCCTACAGTGCAGTGAGATTTAAAGACTGCCCACCTGGGTATGTCAGGAATGGCAGGAGGGGAGTCCTTTAATTGATTTAAAGAATTTGAGGACTACTGCTCGGTTGAATGTTTTATCAGTGATGGAGGTAAATTTAAGAATGAGTAGATGCAATATATGTGTATAGTCTATAGTCTTAATCTATATTTGTATATACAATTATATTTTCAGTTTTTTTCTTTGAAATAAAAAAAAGATCACTGTTATCAGTTTGGTTTTTTAGAGGCACCATGCATAAAATGGGATGCAGACACTGAAAATATACTGTATATAGTCAATTGAACTTAAAACTACTTTATTGGCTTAAATATTTCACATGCAGAATTTCCAAAGCAAAAGAAAAATGTCTAAAATTATACAAAATAAATAAATAAACAAGAACCACGACAGAGGAAAGACTCAAATAAGATATATATATACAGGTGCTGGTCATATAATTAGAATATCATCAAAAAGTTGATTTATTTCACAAATTCCATTCAAAAAGTGAAACTTGTATAATGTATACATTCATTCCACACAGACTGATATATTTCAAGTGTTTATTTCTTTTAATTTTGATGATTATAAGTGACAACTAATGAAAACCCCAAATTCAGTATCTCAGAAAATTAGAATATTGTGAAAAGGTTCAATATTGAAGACGCCTGGTGCCACACTCTAATCAGCTAATTAACTCAAAACACCTGCAAAGGCCTTTAAATGTCTCTCTCAGTGTAGTTCTGTAGGCTACACAATCATGGGGAAGACTGCTGACTTGACAGTTGTCCAAAAGACGACCATTGACACCTTGCACAAGGAGGGCAAGACACAAAAGGTCATTGCAAAAGAGGCTGGCTGTTCACAGAGCTCTGTGTCCAAGCACATTAATAGAGAGTCGAAGGGAAGGAAAAGATGTGGTAGAAAAAAGTGTACAAGCAATAGGGATAACCGCACCCTGGACAGGATTGTGAAACAAAACCCATTCAAAAATGTGGGGGAGATTCACAAAGAGTGGACTGCAGCTGGAGTCAGTGCTTCAAGAACCACTATGCACAGATGTATGCAAGACATGGGTTTCAGCTGTCGCATTCCTTGTGTCAAGCCACTCTTGAATAACAGACAGCGTCAGAAGCGTCTCGCCTGGGCTAAAGACAAAAAGGACTGGACTGCTGCTGAGTGGTCCAAAGTTATGTTCTCTGATGAAAGTAAATTTTGCATTTCCTTTGGAAATCAGGGTCCCAGAGTCTGGAGGAAGAGAGGAGAGGCACAGAATCCACGTTGCTTGAGGTCCACTGTAAAGTTTCCACAGTCAGTGATGTTTGGGGTGCCATGTCATCTGCTGGTGTTGGTCCACTGTGTTTCTGAGGTCCAAGGTCAACACAGCCGTATACCAGGAAGTTTTAGAGCACTTCATGCTTCCTGCTGCTGACCAACTTTATGGAGATGCAGATTTCTTTTTCCAACAGGACTTGGCACCTGCACACAGTGCCAAAGCTACCAGTACCTGGTTTAAGGACCATGGTATCCCTGTTCTTAATTGGCCAGCAAACTCGCCTGACCTTAACCCCATAGAAAATCTATGGGGTATTGTGAAGAGGAAGATGCGATATGCCAGACCCAACAATGCAGAAGAGCTGAAGGCCACTATCAGAGCAACCTGGGCTCTCATAACACCTGAGCAGTGCCACAGACTGATCGACTCCATGCCACGCCGCATTGTTGCAGTAATTCAGGCAAAAGGAGCCCCAACTAAGTATTGAGTGCTGTACATGCTCATACTTTTCATGTTCATACTTTTCAGTTGGCCAAGATTTCTAAAAATCCTTTCTTTGTATTTGTATTGGTCTTAAGTAATATTCAAATTTTCTGAGATACTGAATTTGGGGTTTTCATTAGTTGTCACTTATAATCATCAAAATTAAAGAAATAAACACTTGGAATATATCAGTCTGTGTGAAATGAATGTATACATTATACAAGTTTCACTTTTTGAATGGAATTAGTGAAATAAATCAACTTTTTGATTATATTCTAATTATATGACCAGCACCTGTATATATATATATAGAGAGAGAGCGCTATATATTATATTTACACTATGTTAAAATGGCAGGATTTTCTTTTATTTATACTACTTATTGCAAATAGTGGCAATTATCTGTGCCTCGGTATTGTAGTACATTATAAAACTGTACCAATAATAACTTATTATACTTATTATTACTTATTATAATTTTATTTCAAATTATTAAATGGATGCCAACATATTGGGACAATAAAGCCCTCCCTCACAACTGTTTGATTATTTCCTTATTTTTTATTGTAAATAAATGCTTTTCTGATGGGATTTGAAATTTGAAAAGGGAGAAAAAAAACTTAGTCAAAAGGCAGATTTGAACCCAGGTCGCTCTGTTTGTAAATGTGCATGCAACCCATGTTTTACCATCTGCACAACTAGAACTGACAAGCAACCTCTGTCTTTTGTAATATTGAGTATCCAAATAAGAAATATAATATATAAGTGCCTTTAAAGTGTGATATTACAATATACACAGTGAAGTACATTGCAACAGAATGGTCATAATTTGTAAATAAATACTACACAGATATTACAGAATAAACTCAGTAATTCTGTTTAATTTGACCTCAAATGAAACATGGTTAAAATCATGGATATGTGCTCTGTTACATTTCACTGCTAAAGACCCGATTTATGCATTTAAGGGTTAACAAACTGTAATAAATACTGTAATGCACTACAGCATTCTACAATGTACAGTATTCTACAATGTATAGTTTACTACAGTATTTACTACAGTTTATGAACTTACTTTATTGTCAGCACTACAGTATGCTGTAGTATAAGTTAACAAAGTGTAGTAAATACTATAATATGTAGTAATATATATATATATTAGTATAGTATTTTTTTCATAATGTGGGTGGTACTGTGCTAGTTTTTAATGTGTATTCCTGTGTGGTGTTACTGAAAACTGTTCACACCATTGCACCCTGGTAAGGAAGATACAACTGCATAGCATTTTGTTGAAGACCATGCCAAAATGGCACACAGAGATCCACCACTTAACAGAGCAGAATTTGGCTCTATGAAATGCACAGCAGATTTTCTATGATGAAGACATGATTAGCATGACTGGAAGTGTCTGATGTAGCATTGTGTGTGTTGTGACTAGATGTCTGTCACTGTGTGTATTGTCTTCTGTATGAGTCTGTAAGTCTGTACTGTTGTATGTAATATATGTATTGTTCTGCTGTACTGTCATGGCACGCTCTAAGAATTCACTCACACAAGGAACATGTGCTGTGGTGAGTGATGTTTGTGATGTAAAAGTGATGGCGTAAAAGGTATTGGCGATATATATATACAGTTGGTTGGGGAGAAAGTTTACGGACATTACGTAATTTAATTACAAAATTAAAGTAATTGTAATTAGTTACAGTTACTAAGAAAAGTGATTAATGTAATTTATTACTTATGGTATTATGTTAAGGGTTACATTTGGGGTTTTTTATCATGATTTTTTCACACACTCCCCATAATTAATTTATTTTTTTTTAAATTGCAGGGACTGCTCTATATATGAAATACCAATGTTTCAGAACATCTATTAACATGCTTTAGTCTTTAATTCCTATATGGGTTTATGGATTATTTATTTTAATATTTTTTTTTAAATAAGGTTTTTTTTAAGGCATTATAGTTCCAGTGTTTCCTGTCATAGCTATGCAAAGATTTGATTTCAAAATCAGTATCATAGCTATTAATTATATCTTGTTTTTTTAAATCTGTATTTAACCTCATAATGATTTTGAAGTAAGTCTGATTTTGAGGTGGCTGTGCTTCAAAGAGGACATCAGATGCCCATTTTCCACAAGTTGGTATGATTCTTTAGGGTAATCTTGAAATGGTCTCGGTGGGCGTGTAAAAAACACAGCAACTCGTTTCGGTGCATATCTCTTTACATGTTAATGAGCTCTGCTCATCCGCCCCTCTCTTCTGTGGAAGAGCAAAGGCGATTTGCAGATAATCATAAAAAAATATAAAGTGTCAAACTTACTTCTTCTGGATGTGTAGCTGGATCACGAACAATGGTTGCTGATCCATCCTTTAGTTTGAACTTTTTAACAAAACTTGCCTTGAATTGTCCCTCATTCAGAAAGCAGTCTGGAGTAAAATGATTTACGCAGCCAGAAATAAACTAATTTAGTGAAAGTGAAGTGATGTGTGGCCAAGTATGGTGACCCATACTCAGAATTTGTGCTCTGCATTAAACCCATCCAAGTGCACAAACACACACCGTGAACACACACCCGGAGCAGTGGGCAGTCTTTTATGCTGTGGCGCCCGGGGAGCAGTTGGGGATTCGGTGCCTTGCACAAGGGTCTCACTTAAGTCGTGGTATTGAGGGTGGTTATTCACTACAAAATCAAAATGGCTTGATAATTGAGACTGTTTAGGCTTTTGGGGGGATTGAAAAAGGAGTTCATTTTTACCATTGTAGGGTGATTGTGTCCACACTGCAAAGACATATTTATATGCAAATGAAGATATTTTGCATCCACTGTCTCCTTTAAAATTAAAATATTATCATCTTAATTCAAGTGATGAAGGATTTGGAAAGTCTGACAGTAGTCAGTGTTGATCACTACTGTAAGGTTAACCCTGTCTGCTTTACATGTTTAAAAATGATTGACAGTTGAAAACATTAGAAATTTAGAAAAGTAATCAAATGTAATCAGTTACTTTACTTTTATAAAGTAATTGAAAAGTTACACTACTTATTACATTTTAAGTAGGGTAACTTGTAATCTGTAACCTATTACATTTCCAAAGTAACCTTCCCAACACTGTATATATATATATATATATATAATATATATATATACAGTGCTCAGCGTAAATGAGTACACCCCCTTTGAAAAGTAAAATTTTAAACAATATCTCAATATCTGGTGTGACCACCATTTGCCTCATGCAGTGCAACACATCTCCTTTGCATAGAGTTAATCAGGTTGTTGATTGTGGCCTGTGGAATGTTGGTCCACTCCTCTTCCATGGCTGTACGAAGTTGCTGGATATTGGCAGGAACTGGAACACGCTATCGTATACGCCGAACCAGAGCATCCCGAACATGCTCAATGGGTGACATGTCTGGTGAGTATGCTGGCCATGCAAGAGCTGGGATGTTTTCAGCTTCCAGGAAATGTGTACAGATCCTTGCAACATGGGGCCGTGCATTATCATTCTGCAACATGAGGTTATGGTCGTGGATTAACGGCACAACAATGGGCCTCAGGATCTCGTCACGGTATCTCTGTGCATTCAAAATGCTATCAATAAAATGCATCTGTGTTCATTGTCCATAACATACACCTGCCCATACATTACCCCACCACTTCATCTCATCACCTCCTTTCTACACCTCATCCCATTTCATAAATGGACCCTAAAACACCAACATAATTGCATGACTCATTTTTTTTATTTTTGTTTACATAATGTAAAGGGAAGCGCTGGAGCATAAAAAATAATTTATGAGTGGGGTGACTTTAGGCATTGTTTGACTACAATGGACATATGTTGTAAAAACAATATTTTCTAGTACGGTCCTAAACTTAAAGATGGTGCATATCAACATCACAATTCATTGTAATTAATTAAAATACTAATTTCTTGTGGTTCACATTTGCTTTTGATTTATAGTTACACCATTTTTACCTTGAATAATGATTATATCACATTAATGTGATTCATTATTTAAACTTCTGAATATTTTTTCTGTGACAGACATTGGAAGTATTACAATTTAATAAAACTATAATGATTATTCACATTATTGTATGCCAAGAACAAGGTTCATTAAAATGTGCCAAAAAGACTCCAAACAATGTAGTATTGTTGTATTGAATCCACTTGGCCAACAAAATACAAGTACCATGAACCCAACATAAATGGTTTCTAAGCTGTGGGCTATTATGTGGTTTTCTATTGTGATTAAAGTGTTTGCTCTGAATAAAGAGCTTGTTTACCCCTCTAAGCAGAGAAAAAGAGTGTTGTTGCCTTGGAAAAGAATGGTCTTCCAGAGAAAACACAGGTGTCAGTCTACCTTACCTGAGGCTATGTCTACAACAAGAAACCAGTGAAGCACAAAAAACTGTGTGAGTGACTTCTGAAAGTAGAAACGAAGTAGCAATAGAAATTAAGCAATTATCAAACACCCCCTCTCAGCATTCAGTATTTACGCAAGACATCCTAGAGAAATTTAAAATTGTTAATGTGCAAAATGGCCTCACTGGTACTGTGTACAAGCCTTGTACGCAAGTAGGCATGATTTTTTTTTGGCATCAGTGCTAATGTAAAATCGATGGTTTATTTCAGCTGAAGTAATAATGTTAAGCACCACAACAACAACAACAAAAAAGCCCCAAATAAGTGCATATCTAACTTGTTGCATGTTTTCTTTGTTATACCTTGATGTTTAAAGTTTTACAGGGTAAAAAGTTTGTGCTTGTGTGCATGTTTCTTTTTAACACATCGACTGATTCCACCCTCCAGCCTGAATAGCTGTAACTTTCCTATCTCCTGCATTGACATGCCTGAAGCGGCGAGGAGCCAGGAAGGTGAGTCATGTCTCATTATTCTCAAGAATGCAACTTCAAAGCTGCCAGGGCAGACAATATGTTAAAACCTCTATTCAAAAGCCTTTCAAAAGAGCTGCCTCACATCTCAAGTCGTTATTCATCAAGTGCAATCTAAAAATGTATAAGTGTATATAATCAGAGGCAAGTAGAGAAGTTTTTCAAAATGTTCCTGTCTGCCTGGTAGTAAGGGATATGTACAGAGTACCATTACGGTTTATAGAGTACCATTATCTGTTAATAAACACTTCCTGTAATAGTAATGCTGCATTTATTTAAACTTCTCAGGGGGTAATGTGATTTCATATGATTAATTCAGTAGCAGTATTTTATTCTTTTTGCTCCATTCAAGAGACTCTAGAATTTTTGTGTGTGTTTCTTTTTTATACAATCAAACATACTGTGTATGCAACTGAGCATAACTAATTATTTTGTAATTAAAAAATAAAAGTTGGCAAAAAAATCTTATTTAGGCTCAAAAATAAAGAAAATTAAAACTAAATAATTTGCAGTGCATGTAAATCTTTGCAAAATCATATTTTTCTTTGTGCACTTAAAAACACGTCATCGCTAAAACCACAAATTTTGCTCTCTTTTCTGCCGTCTTTTTTTTTCGGGTCAAAAACTTTTTTTTGCGAGTGAAGCCGTGTCTAAGTGGGCGGTCTCTACCCACCAGAATGAAAGGCTCTTTTCTATTGGTTACTCTTGATTGAAGTCACAGGTCGACCACGCCAACTACGTTTCCCCAGAATCCCCACCACTGCCGCCGCCAGTCTGACAGAAGAGCGAGCGAAGTTGTATCATGGCGAGCAAGAGGTCGTTTACTGGGTAAGATAACTAATTTAACATCTTAAACTACATGACAATTGAACTTAAATATTCTCTCTTCTCATGCTGCTCTCCCATCTAAATACGTAACATTAACTAAGCCTGTCTGAATAGATTTGATTAGCCAACAGTATAGCTAGCTGACAGAGCCCCCAATAGTAAAGCGTCAGGCCAATATTTTCAGAGAGTATAGATTATTATAACGTTAGCTCCAGTGAAGTCAGGTGGGTAACGCACATCAAATCACTAGCCCATTTGGCGGGTTATGATTCATAAATTATGACCGTATGCACACTCAAGTCCATTCGCGGCACCCAACAGCTGTTCAAAATCATGCCGTGCCACGGAAGTTACAGTTTGCCTTTTAAAGTTTTCTAAAATACCACGATTTGAGACCGATGTCTGTACATTCTGACTTCCAGTGTTGGAGGTAACGCATTACAAGTAACGCAAGTTACGTAATAATATTACTTTTTTCAAGTAACTAGTAAAGTAACGCATTACTTTTTAATTTACTAGAAAATATCTGAGTTACTTTTTAGTCAAACTCAGAATATGACGCAAACAAGCAATAATTAAATATATTAAACAACAAAAATATATCTAATTTCCTTTTATTAACCAACGTGTTTGCTGCTGACCTTTGATGATCCAGTTCAACCATACTAATAAGCAAAAATTACTTTAGATAAACTTAAAAAAAAAAACAACGAAGCCCAATTTTTAGAGTGTTGAACCTTTTTCTGCGTTCTACTGTACAGACGTGAATTTACTCTTGCTTCCGCATGAGGATTATTCATTACACTTTTTGGTGGGAAAGGGCTTTACATTTGCTATAAATATAACTTCTTGTATTAAAAACAAACAATCAAGCCCTATTCATATTTAAAAAGTAACGTGAAAGTAACGCAAAAGTAATGTAACGCATTACTTTCCATAAAAAGTAACTAAGTAACGTAATTAGTTATTTTTTTTAGGGAGTAACGCAATATTGTAATGCATTACTTTTAAAAGTAACTTTCCCCAACACTGCTGACTTCACCCTAGTCTGCAAGACTGTGTATTGTGCATTTTAACGACAGGATTGTTTTGTACTATCTTTAAGACCTGTGCACTGACAATTGCAAATACTTAAATAGGAGGGGTGTAACGGTTTTCAAAATTCACGGATCGGTTCGATACGACACAGTGGTGTCACGGTTCGGTACGTTTTCGATACGGGGGGCGGGGCAATTGGTTACATCGCAATGTTGGAAATATTTCTGTTTTAAACCATGAAGGCGAGCCAATGGATGTCACACAAGCATGCGTTTGCACCATTTATGCCACTGAACAGCTTAATCTCAGTCATTTCACTATAAGCAGAAAGTGAAAGGAGTGACGGAATGACGAAGCTTTCTGCATCTGATGCCGCATATTCTCTCAGAAACAAAGAGAGACGAATCTACCTCAACATGCTGATAACGGTTTAGCCTAAAGCTGTTTTCATTTATTTCCTTTATATTTCTCTTGTGGCCCATACATTCTGAAAACAAATAAAAAACGTATTTCATGTTAAACAGGTTGTTTTTGAAAGTCAGTGCTTAAAATAAAAGCTTTTTATTTGATTGATTTTTATTGATGACTGCAGTGTTAATATTTTAATTATAGGACTATAATTCATTGTAGGCAGCCAATAGCCTAATAGACCTGTTTTAAAATACCTTTTTTTTACATTTTAATTGAGGAGTAAATATAGCCTAATCTTATCCTTGCAGCGCGTCACTTATGTGGTAATTATTGCGGGGCAAATTAATTGTACCTTTCTCAGTTTCACAGTTGGTCGCACGAGCACATCATTTTATTAGCCTATATTTATTTATTTTTTGCTACAACATGGGATAAATCAATGCATGCTGATGAACTTTTATCATAGTTTATAGTTATATGCGAAAGTTCTTTTTTGTTATTAGTATTATTTGTGATTTGATTTTTGTGGAGGGGAATTCCTCTTTTGCTATATTATAAGCCTGACTTCAGATGCTTTCACTTTTGAATTTGCGATCTTTAGTCACATTTTATAAGAAAATATAATTGTCTGTTTTGCTTACATCTATTCACCTTTCACTTTTTAAGACTAAAACAAAAGATGGATTCATTGTTATTCTTAATTAAAAAGCACAACAACAATAAAACGTCAGGCTACAAATGACAAACTATAGCTTACATAATGTATTAACAAAAACTAATAAGATGAGGCATGGCATACACAACATGCAGTATTATATACGGACTAATAAATTACAGAAAGTTTAGCAAACACTGAGGAATAAAAATAAATAAATAAATAAAAGAAAGAAAGCCTTAAAGTGAGGTAAACAGCAAAGATAAGCTTTTTAAAATGAAAACAAAAAGAAAAGCAAAACTAAACTGGCTGTCGTGACCGTGCTTGCAAGAAAACCAGCATGTTAACCTTCTCTGGTTTTAGGAAACTGACATTTATTTTACTTTAGCGTGAAAACCTAATTCTCCGTTTGCTATAATTTCCTCAATATTTGCATAATTTTTGCCACGCGCTGCGCATACTGTCGCGCTCGTGCTGACAGGGCGAGTATAAACAGGCTTCTTTACCTGAACCGCTCACATTGAAAGCACCTCTCTTTACGTGATCAGTGCAGTGACTCCTGCTACAATACGCTGTATGGAGCAGGCTGCATTGTTGAGCGCAGTGGCACTGATATTTCACACACTTTAAGCTCTTTTATTTTCCAAACATAATAGGTTTAGTCCAACGAACCATTAGCTTTATAATGCGTATCGAACCGAAAGCCTCGTACCGAACGGTTCAATACGAATATGCGTATCATTACACCCTTATTCAATAGTATTACTTACTTCAGAAGTAACGAATGATAATCAGGACTTGTCAGCCAGTACCACTGTAACCTTGCAGAGACTTTGCTTTGAAGACCTTTTAAGTAACTAACTTCCACAAATCAATATGCTCCTGACTTCTAAGTGGCTTTATTTGTGACTACTTCCAACAGCCTAGAATCCTATCAGTACAACATCACATTTTTCTTTTCTGTTTGCAGGAAGAAGATTTGGTGTTGATTAGGCTTGCCGTGATAGACGATGTTGGCGGTTATACCGGTGTTAAGCCACAACACCGTTACGTCACTTGCGGCACCGTCCCCCACCGTCGTTTATTTTTTTCTATAGTAATACAAATAATTTTGTTCAGTTAGAGGACACTAACTTTTTTACTCTCTTAAAACTGACCTGCTGCTCAATGCAGTGCACCGAACGAACGAGAGACTTGCATCACAGCAGTCTAGGTCTGCATTGCCGCGGTTTCTTGCGCCGCTGGATTAATTTCACGAATACAACAGCGGTAACGGTCGGTAACTGTAGTGCAATTGAACGGGAGTGAGCGTCTAAAAATTATCCTTTCCGGACATCCTTTCAGAACAGCAAATCTGCGCTTTATTCTTATTGAGCACCAGTACAGCCTGCACTCGTACCGTCATGCGCACGCTGCATGCATGAACCAGTGCCTCATTTTATTTGCGGGGTCTGTGCACAGCATGTGCAACGATGCCTCAAAGCGCTAGCAGATATAATATACGGCTCTCAAACAGAACAGGCAGTTGCGATAGTGACAGAGCAGATAAGGATGGAGCAAAATTGGTATGGCTGTCCTTGAAGGACGTTCAACTCGTCTTTCCTTGTTTCTTTTTTTGTATCATGCTTATCCTATCATTTTAAATGACAGACTGTCGAATTTATTTATTTTTTTCTGCTGTAATTTTCACTGTGTTAACAGGAAGATGTTCAATGAATTTAGTATTTTGAAAAGACTAATAAAATAGCTATTAGGCTAAACCTACATTTTTTTCCTATTGTGTTGTGGCTGAATGTTAGCCTAAACGAATAATATCCTGACAAGACAAATACAAATAAGGATTACAATTTTTGTATAATTGTTTTTTCTCTCTGACACTTTATTCCGTGTTGGCACAACTTGGCACAACTTTGTTAAATGTGAGCCAAAATCATCACAATTAAAATAACCAAAGACTTAAACTACTTCAGTCAGTGTGCATTGACTGTATTTACTTTACTTTACTTTTTAGTCATTTAGCAGACGCTTTTATCCAAAGCGACTTACAAATAAGAAAAAGTAAACTATCAGTTAAAACTCTATAAATACTATATATACACATTTAAGAAAATGGAGAAATAAAATAAAATGACAAGTGCATACAACAACATTTCAAAACCAAACATCCAATCGAAAACAAAAAACAAAGCCAAATATTTTGAATTGTTTTTAGCTTTATTTTTTGTTTTCAATCAAATACCTAGTCTTGAAACGCTGCTGTATGTATATATATATATATATATATATATGTATATATATATATATATATATATATATGTGTGTGTGTTATTGAATTTCCATGTAGTATGTTTAAGTTACATTACTAAAATAACTCAAATTTATAAAAAAACTAAAGAAAATACCTATAAAGACATAATAAATTCATACATAATTTATCTAAAATTAAAATAGATAAATCAAACGGTAGTAGTGTATCAGTAATCCTATAAAAGAACACTGCCAAACACACATGCTAACAAACAACAACTTACTTACACATAGTAAGAATTGGTTATAAAAACTAAAACAGAAGGGAAACAAGCAGTAAGAAAGAAGATAAATAAAAAGTGATACTTATTAGCCGTTAGATCCCTGGGGTTAGATCTGCACTTCGAATTCTGACCGGAAGATTAATGTATTATTATAAGATTATGTATTTAATACACAAGTTTTTTTTTTACAATTTGAGTTGAATTACTGAAATAAATGAACTTTTCCTCGACATTCTAATTTATTGAGATGCACCTTTATATGTATAAAAAATGGTCTAAACAAATGTAATATTTATTTATTTTTCTCACAGATTTAGCTGTTGCACTGTATATATTAATTTTGAATTATTATTAAAATTAAAAACAAAATGTTTTCATTTTTCTTGAAAAAAGCTTGCAGAAAATATAGTTTTGAGAGAATCATCCTCAATCTTGAATTTGGTAAAAATAATTTTCTTTATTTAAAATGTTTCAAGTCTTAATCCTTATCTTTTTGTTATACTGGGATAAATCATGTCGGGATGTATGCTAAAATTTTTGGATGTGGCGCCCCACCTAGAAAATTTGCCATCAGCCGCCACTGGTTGCAATCACCCTCAGGAGGTGCACAAGCAAAAGCTAAAGTGAACATTGTCAATTATCAATTCCTATTTTACTAAATTTGCCCAACATACATTTTTGTTTTTAATGTGTTGGAACTTGAAGCCCAGTGCCTGATATGCACAGGAACATTTCCAGTGTCAGAAGTAGAAGTACCATGCTAGCTTTTGTGGAGAAAGGTAATGATAATAGTGAAAAGGGTGTTTTAGTCATTCTCTCTTCTCATGATCTCCCATCTAAATAGCATCTTTAGCTAAAAGGGACCGTGCTCTGATTTGGATAATATCTCATGGTAACCTACCTTACTATGCTCATTACATAAAGTTCAAAACAGTACATTACAAAGGTTATACAAATATCATATGACATGTATGTGTATATATAATATATATATATATTGTGGCGGGAGGAGCAAACGACAGACACAGTGGGCGTTGCGTCAGGCCTCGGAGAGGCTTTTATTGAACAGAAATAATAAAAAAAAAGTGTCCAAAGGGATGAAGTGTCCAAAATAAACAGGGGATCTGGTGTCCTTGTCGTGCTGCGCGGGTTGTGAAGGAGGGGCAGTGTTCTGGAAGGAAGGGTCCAGGTAAGGGGCGAGTCCGGCGGCCGCACGGGCTTCCCCCTCGGGTCCGGAGCGCGAGGGGCGGCGGCTTCTCCTAGCGGCTTCATCCTCCTTTCGGCCCACGGCCCCTCCGGGGATTATACGGCCCGGCATCCTGGCCCGTCAGCCGTGTACGGGTGTGCACTTGCTCTCTTCCACGCTCCCTTCCTGGACCCACGGAGGACACCAGCGTGCATGCACGGGGAAGAGACCGGTCTCCAGAGGAGAGGCGCACTCGGCATATAACAGCGGCGGTGATGAGGCTCCATTCACTTCAGGTGTGGCCTCATCACACGCCGCCAGACCTGGCTGTTTCAGCGCCCCTCCTCTCTCACACACCACTCCCGTCGGGAGCCTGGTGAAGGGCGGCGATTAAGGACGGGAAGATGCTGATAATTAGGGGGAGGCAGCCGACTCGTCACAATATATATATATATACATATATGCATACACACATGCACACACAAAGTTTTTTGAAAACATTAAGGTTTTTTAATGTTTTTTGACATACGTATCTTCTGCTTATCAAAGCTGCATTTGTTTGATCAATTATACAGTAAAAACTGTATTATTTTGAAATATTATTACCATAACTGTTTAAAAATGTAATTTATTCCTGTGATCAAAGCTGAATTTTCAGCATCATTACTCCAGTCTTCATTACATGATCATTCAGAAATCATTCTAATATGCTGATTTGTTATGCAAAAAACATTTGTTAATGTTGAAACAAACATTCTTTCTTCATTCATTCTTTGATGAATAGAAATTAATCTAAAGTAGAAATCGTTTATAACAGTATAGATGTCTTTTCTGTCACTTTTGATAAATTAAGGCATCCTTGCTGAATAAAAGTATTAATTTATTTACAAAAAAAGCCTTACTGACCCCAAACTTTTTAACATTAGCGTATATTGTTATAAAATATTTATATTCCAGATAAATGCTGTTCGTTTGAACTTTCTATTCATTAGAGAATCCTGCGGAAAAAAATTCTCAACATTGATAATAATGTTTCTTGAGCAAAAAAACAAACACTTATTGCTACATTGTGACACTGAAGACTGGATAAAATTTTCTTTATTGTTTTTGGCTTATATATATTTATATATATATATTATATATATATGTTGTTTCATAATAATCTCTTCTCTCTATATTGCTTTTTCTACAGTGCGTCGCACAAGTATTCAGACGCCCCAATACCAACAACACACCACAAAAACATTTCTCTTTTCTCTCTTTGCTTCTGAAAATTTCTGTTCAGAAAAGCGGCACACACCCACACCCACCCCTGGCTCGACCTGCTCAGTTTTGCATCTGGGCAGCTTTGTTTTGGTGGCTTAAAAAGACCAAATCCAAAAAAAGTTTCCACAATTTTT